>OX451206.1:24363760-24963760 GCA_949628255.1 Macrophya alboannulata | reverse complement strand
AAGTTGCACTTACGCCGTCATAGACACTTTTGAAGATCGTTCAATTCTGCGTAAATTGAGACCAAGACCAATATGATAGCATAAAATGCCGCTGAGTTCTAGAGTTTTGAAAAAAAAAATTTTGCTTTACGTGTATTTTAGATGGAAAATCTTTTCACGCTCTGGGGAAGTACTTAATATCAATATTAAGGGCTATAATTTTCAGGGAATTTCTTGTTCGACATGTCCAACAAAATTTTAGGTGGGGAGTGAAAAAATAAAAATAGTCGAAAAACAAAATCACCCTAATATAGGTATATGGGGCATTCCACGCCAAATCGACCTGTCATTGACGCTCACCTTCTCCGATTTTGATATGCAATTAGAATGTCGTAAGGTAACTCAAAAAACTGACTTTCACAAATTTTGAAGCTTCTTCGACGACCGGCTCACCATTTATCGCCCTTATTACTCACAAGGCCATTTTGTCATTGTACGTTCATAGTTGAGTATTTATCACTTTCACGAAAAAATCGCAAAAACAAAAAAGTCGCGCATTAACACGAAGTATTCGGTAACATGTATTTCTAAATTTTCCGGTAACTCGACATGATGGTTTTGTGTGAGAAAGTGCGAAAATCGTAATTTTGACACCGATGGCCGATATCGATTTTTTTCAAATTTATGTCACAAATTCTGTGTCAAAAAGGGAAAATTTTGAGCCCTTTTCGAAAGTGGCGGTAGCTCGGGTTCAGCCGCTATAAGCAAATAAAGCTTGAAAAACGCGAAACACGAATGTGTCGTTTCGAGGAATTTATACCTACTGTAAAGCCAAGTTCCGAGGAACATTCAAAATATGTGGCATTATTTTCATGTTACTCCGAAATACACTGATATTCGATTTTTAAGGCAAAACACTATTCATAATGATTAGAAGCTAATTCTACATGCACTGAATTTGTTGAAAATAAGACAAATGCTCTATGTTCATCTTATACGCGTTTGAATACTGTTGAAACGCGAAAAACTGATTGTTTAAGGATGAGAAATAAATCTACGATTGAAATGTCCTCAAAAATGTCTGTTTTTTCTTATACGAGAATCAATTACAATTACAATCGTCCAATAGTTTGTAATACCATAAGCTATTTCAACTGATTGTGAGTATATGAGTAAGTAAGTCTAAACTTGATTCCTTCATTTCAAACGGACTACAGTAATCAATTTGGTATTAGGTGATCTTTGCGGAAATTCGAGGTATAGTATGCGGACAATGTACCGAAGAATTGGAATTCGAATATACTGGTATACTTTGCATTCTGAATGTTCCTCGGAACTCGGCCTTATAGTAGGTATAAATTCACCGAAACAATACATTCGTGTTCCGCGTTTTTCAAACTTTATTTGCTTATTGCGGCTGAACCCGAGCTACCGCCACTTTCGGAGAGGGCTCAAAATTTTCCCTTTTCGACACAGAATTTGTGACATAAATTTGAAAAAAATCGATATCGGCCATCGATGTCAAAATTACGATTTTCGCACTTTCTCACACAAAACGATCATGTCGAGTAACCGGAAAATTTCGAAATATATGTTACCGAATACTTCGTGTTGATGCGCAACTTTTTTGTATTTGTGATTTTTTCGTGAAAGTGATAAATACTCAACTATGAATGTACAGTGACAAAATGGCCTTGTGAGTAATAAGGGCGATAAATGCTGAGCCGGTCGTCGAAGAAGCTTCAAAATTTGTGAAAGTCAGTTTTTTTGAGTTACCTTACGACATTCTAATTGCATATCAAAATCAAAGAGGGTGAGGGTCAATGGCAGGTCGATTTGGCGTGGAATGCCCCATATATATGGGGTAGTCCATGCCGTTTCGACCAACCGTCATGACCCCGACGCCCTCCGATTTTGAAATAAATTTTTTATATGATTTGCTGGTCTTAAAAATGCAACGTCAATTTTTTTCAGATTTTTATTATTTTTGGTTATTTTTTTCAAATTTCCAAAGTCAAAAAAAAACGCCATGTTTTAAAAATCTGAAAAAATCCAATAAAATTCTACGAAATAAGATAATCTTTTCCATATTAATTTTATAGTGGTGTTCTCGAGGGGACACCCGGGGCAGGACTAACTAGGAGATGGTCGTACCTCCGGATCACAGATCCTGCTTCCATTATCTGGGGTGTTTTCTGGTGCCAAAATATGAAATACCTGCTAGGTATATAACTTCCGTGATTGGCCCTTCGTTCTTCCAATTTGCTGAATATACTGTACCGATGACCATTAAATGAATCTGGCTAATTACCCTAGCATAATTAGTCGAGGTTTTGCGTTATGAGATTCCACATCAGAGTCAATATTTGTACATTAAATTATATAATTTTTGCACACCAAATTTTAAAAATTTATCATCCTAAGTGGGTCATTCCATCTCAAATCGACCAATGGTTGGAATCGACCACTTTCGATTTGGATGAATTTTTGTCAGAAGTTTTCTTTTATCATAAAACGAAGTTCTGCCAAAGGAAAAAAATTAAAAATTCTTCTTATGCAATTAGTTATGCGAAATTGAAATGTCATAACTCTTCGCATAACTTGCGTAAGAAAAATTTTTAATTTTTTTACTTTGGCAGAACTTCGTTTTATGATAAAAGAAAACTTCCGACAAAAATTCATCCAAATCGAAAGTAGTCGATTCCAACCATTGGTCGATTTGAGATGGAATGACCCACCTAGGATGATACATTTTTAAAATTTGGCGTGCAAAAATTACATAATTTAATGTACAAATATTCACTCTGATGTGGAATCTCATAACTTGAAACCTCGACTAATTATGCTAAGGTAATTAGCCAGATTCATTTAATGGTCATCGGTACAGTATATTCAGCAAATTGGAAGAACGAAGGGTCAATCACGGAAGTTATATAGCAGGTATTTCATATTTTGGCACCAGAAAACACCCCAGATAATGGAAGCAAGATCTGTGATCTGGAGGTATGACCATCTCCTAGTAAGCCAAGGAAAAAAGTCCAAGTCGGATACCGTCTTATTTTTTCCAGACGGCAATTTTTGTGCCCAAAATAGTACCGCATAGTTGAAAATAAAATCCTTTTTTTTTACGTTCATTCAGAAAAAGTTTTTAAAAAAGTGAAAAAAAAAAAATAGAAAAACGAAAAAAAAAAAAATTAATTTCATTTTCAACTATGCGGTATTATTTTAGGCACAAAAATTGACGTCTGAAAAAAAAAGACAGCATCCGACTTGGACTTTTTCCCTTGGCTTAGTCCCGTCCCGGGTGTCCCCTCGAGAACACCACTATAAAATTAATTTGGAAAAAATTATCTTATTTCGTAGATTTTTATTGAATTTTTTCAGATTTTTAAAACATGGCGTTTTTTTTTTTGACTTTGGAAATTTAAAAAAAATAACCAGAAATAATAAAAATCTGAAAAAAATTGACGTTGCATTTTGAAGACAGGCAAATCGTATAAAAAATTTATTCCAAAATCGGAGAGGGTCGGGGTCATGGGTCGGTCGAAACGGCATGGACTACCCCACATATATTTACACAAAGGACACGATCGAGCATATTTCAAATTAAACAAAAAGCCAGACACTTCAAAAGCAAAGAATCATGATGAGATTTCTGAATATATAGCAGATATGTGAGTCCAATGGAAGCTGCTTGGCGAATGGAAGAGTTACCACTTTCCGGTAGATCTGACACCATTATTCGATTAGCAGTACATACAGAAAATCAACAACAAATAATTTTTGAAGAACATAATGAAGAAAAAGCTTTAGTTAATAACAACACAACACTAACAGCATGGTTTAGTTTGAACAAACGAAATAAAAACGCAAAAAAAATTTATGTACACTAATATACCTAAACATTATTTATATGACTCTCTGAAAAAAACGTGGATCAAACGTAAAACATTTTCCAAGGCTATCAGTCGTGTAGTTAACGTTAGTCCGAAAGATATTGAACGATTTCATTTAAAGTTAATATTCAACCGTGTTAAAGGGGCCACTTGCTTCAACGGTTTAAAAACATATGAAGACATTACATACAAATCATTCAAAGAAACTGCGTTAGCTATGAGGTTAATAGACAGTGACGTAGAATTTTCAATATTTTCGATGAAGCATGCAGTATCATGATACCTATTCAATTACGAAAATTTTTTGCTCGGTTTCTTATTGCCGAATATTCATCGTTTTCCTCCGAAATTTGGAATAAATATAAAAATTATTTTTGTGAAGGGTTTTCTAAGAATAATGAATGCAACGCGTTGCAAGAGATTAACAACGTCTTAAATTTAGAAAATATGAAATGCTCTGACTTTGGACTACCGAAACCTAATAAATCTGCAACATGTTGCGAAACTGTTGAAGATGAAAAAATATTCATGATGGAAAATAAAAAAAAGTACATCGAACTATCAACACAATTCAATACGGATCAGGCTTCAATCTTTAATAATATAACACAAACTAATAACAAACACA
This sequence comes from Macrophya alboannulata, assembly GCA_949628255.1. Taxonomy (NCBI): domain Eukaryota; kingdom Metazoa; phylum Arthropoda; class Insecta; order Hymenoptera; family Tenthredinidae; genus Macrophya; species Macrophya alboannulata. Next base: position 24,959,257 of record OX451206.1, on the reverse strand, counting down.
TGATATTCATCGATGGCCCTGGAGGTACAGGAAAAACATTTCTTTATAAAACATTAATTCATTACTATTTGGGCAAGGGAAAAAAAGTAATATCAATGGCATGGACTGGTATTGCATCAATTTTATTACCTTGAGGCATGAGGAGTCACAAAACTTTCAGATTACCATTAGATTTGACAAATATTGAAACATCATTTTTGAAATTAAAATCAGATAAAGAAAAATTGCAAGAATGTGATATAATAATTTGGGATGAAGCCTCAATGATACCAGAAAAAGCGTTAGATATTGTAGATAAAACACTTCGGGATTGTTGCAATGTTGACAACATTCCATTTGCAGGGAAATTAATTATATTAGGTGGGGATTTTCGGCAAATTCTTCCGGTTTTAAAACATGGGACTAAATATTCGATTATTGAAGAGACGATAAAATTTTCAAATTTATGGAAAGAATTTGAAATTTTTAAATTGAAAATAAATATGCGTTCCTCTAATGACAACTTTTCTTCGTTTTTATTGAAAATTGGATCAGGCTTTATAAAATCCTTAACGATTCCAATAAATTGGTTAACTGATGATATTTGCACTAAAATGTATGGTTAATTTATTAACAAAAATGAAGATCTATCAAATCGGGCAATACTAGCCTGCCACAACGACGATATATACAAATTAAATGACAGAATATTGAAAAAGATTCATGAGGAAGAAAAAATTTATTATAGCATAGATTACGCAAAACATAGAGGATTGGATCAAACAGACAATGACGTGACATTAGGTTATGCAATAGAATATTTAGATTCATTAAGATTTCCGGGACTTTCAGTTCATAAATTAGTATTAAAAATTGACACGATTATTATGCTCATTAGAAATTTAAGTATAAATGACGGATTGTGCAATGGGACGAGATTGAAAATTGTAAAATTATTCAAATTCAATTTACCAAGCTTTTCCAAACTCACCCGGCTGTGACAATCGGTTGAAGCGTTTCCTTTTGAATAGTAAGGTATCTGCTGGATTCTGCGATCCTATTTGATTTTGTAAAGACTGTTGCTGTTCCGTCAAAAATTGTTGTCTGTGTTGGACTAATTGTTTTTGTTTTTCTTGAAAATCTGCGCGATCTTTTTCAAACTTCTTCTTTTCCTTTTCGAGCTCGGCTCTGAGCATCGTGACTTCTTCAGCCATTATATCAGAATCTGTTGATACCTTCGAGATCCTTCATCTTCGAAAATCCAGTTTATCCTCGTCGCCACTGTAATGTGCGAGGGTATTGTAATAATGATACATATATGATTTTAATTGACAAGATACTTTATTATTAATGATTTATTGTATTCGATAGCACTGGCCACGTGCCTTGTTCAACAGTTAGGCGCAAACAGGACGATTTCGTATAGTCATCCCTACTGAAAAAGTTTAAGTGATAAATCACATGATGTTATGAAAAAGTTCTCAATGTAATTTATCATATGATTCGTCTTGTGAATTTGCCAGAATATATATAAGAAATCACATAATGAATTACATAAGCACGAATCATCGGATATAATACAAAACCAATTACATGATAAACTATACGATTGACCATATGATTTTTGATGTACTATATCTGATGATTCGTGCTTATGTGATTAATTATGTGATTTGTTATATATTTTAGTAAATTCACCAGACAAATCATATGATAAATTACATTCAGAATTTTTTCATAATATCATGTGATTTATCTCAGACATTTTCAGGAGGGATTAGCAAATGCGCACGTCACTATTCTAATTTCTAATAGCGGATATCTCCTGTATATGAATACTAAAATACACCACAGTATGTACAACGAACTATTCAAATAGACAGTCTGACGTCTTTATGTAGATATATGTAATATGTATGTATGTATGGAAATTATTCAAAATGATACAAAAAGGGCACTTTACTGTCGTCTAAGCATTCAATGTTTCCTACTTTTAGATTTGAAGTGAAAGTCATCCTTGAATGATTATATCTCTTCAATATTAGCGTTTCAGATGAGGGGATTGAACAACTTGGGCAATTCCCATTCGAATCTGGCTGCTGAAGATTCGTATAAATTCATTGGATAATGGAATCTGTGCATTCGAAGTACCATATGCTTTTCGAAACAAGCCGACCGCACATTTTGTCTCGGTTAACGATGTGGTCACGTTCGTAATTTTGATCGTGAAATTTTTGTCTATCACAAGCATGCACTTATTCTGCTTAAGACCCGTGATAGCCTTGGTGCTTATTTTAACGTCGAGATTCACCTTTGCCGACGTGGCACACGTAACCCGTGAACCGACGGCTTCAACCGAATTAATTTCAAAATTTTTCAAACCTCCTTGGATCAACTTGAATAACTCGTGGATAGAAGAGGCGGCAACCCACTGTAGAAATGACGTCGTGACGCTTTTCGAAAGCGCTGATGCCGGGGAGACGTGGGCTTTGCAAAGTAAGGATTGTGTACAATGTGACTGATAGAGATTTAAACTTGAAAAGTTTCCGAACACTTGTGTTCTAAATTCAAATCGGTTTTGCTTGCAAGACGGGTTGAAATGACTTGCGAACACCAGAGCTGGTCAAGGGTCTGTAAACAATTCCGATTTGAATGTACTATTTCAATACGATCAGATAAGTCTTCTATAGCAGTAGTGCGATTGCTTGAACAATGTATTTCACGAGTCAATAATTTGTAGTTCTCATATTAATCCTACCCCTGGACATTAACATAGTGCATATATTACGAATATTTTTAATGGACGATCGGTCCATTTTAAAATGATGGCAACCTGAAATTCTCGGAATTGAATTTTTCAAAGTTGCTGTAATGTACCTACCTTTCAAACAATAATATATTTATACAAGGGGAATCTTATCAAAGTTCCAACCCCGGCTGCTATAAGATCGTGATTTTTGGAGAAAAAAAAAGTGGGATATCGCAGCAATTCGATTCACAGGACTAAGGCATGTACAGCGAGAAAATTACGCGCCCATTTTGAAACTTTGATAAGACTCACCTTGATTGGTATACAACATGTGATTGCAATTTTTATGGTAATAATTTTTTGATGCAGTTTGTATTTTTATTCCGTGACGGCAGCTCCGTACTTTGAGAAAAGTATGACAGAAAGATAGTGTTCTTGATAATAATCGCCCCACGAATCGCTGCAGGGCATTCGATTACCAATTGCAGTTTCGAAATTTGCTATCCACATGCATCGTGACAGTTGAAATACACGTGTTTTATCGAAATCCCGGATAACTTGGATTGGTATTTCTTTATAGTGTTGGATGCGTCTTCAAGGGTACTACCGGGAATTCTGAAGGGTAATTTGTATGACCTTGGAATGTACGACGAATGCATTGGGGTCATAAGTAACAGCAACTCCGCAAACATTCAGGGTCGACATTGTTTGTTCTCGCTGTCGATACCATCTAGTTTCGTACTGGCAGATGCCGCAACATCCCAATTTATCCGTAAAATTTTCATTTACAATCCTAGCACTGACATTGATCTTAGGTTGACATTATCGGTGTGTATGCCATCGTCCTGCAGAGTCGATGATGTTGTTGGTTTGGTCAATGCTTCTGTCCAGCGCACGCCAGAGCTTGCTGCATTTGTAGTCAACGTCACCCAGGTAAAATGTTCGGGAGCTGCGAATGAAGGTGACAAATTCACCATGGGAAGAATTCTGGCCATGTAAGTTGAACGGAAAAGATGGAGTCTTTAGTGAAATAAACAAATTCGAGTAATAAGATAGAAGAAAACGATTTATTGATTTTTTTTTCAGCTTATGTTTCACAACGGTTGCCACCCTCCTACTCCTATGCACTCTGTGCGATATCGTGGTGCGAGCAAGATCCCACGGAGTATCTTCATTTCTAAGAACGGCTGCCAAATTTTCAATCTATACCAATGCACTGAAATTGTTTGACACTAAGCTAGCTGCTGAAACTATGCCAGCCATTCATGGGTTCCAAGCTTTGAGCACATGCTTGATCATTATTGGGCATGAGATATTAGCTACAGGACTTAGACCCTATGTCAATCCAATGGATATCTATAAGGCGGGTAAACAAATGGCAAATTGGCTTGTTTTCATTTACGAAATAAATGCAGTCGAAAACTAATCGAAGGAATATGTATGTTTGAAATCAGCTGAGACAACAACCTTGGTTGTTGAATCAGTTACAGAATCTTGACATGCCCGTTGTGTAAGGTCTACCTGGTAGGTGTAGGCATTCTCAAGGTCTTGAAACAACTTATGTCCTCTGAAATTTTCGGTTTGCAAATTACAGTCTCTGACATGCGAAAATTTTACTTTCGAGATAATTAGATGAACGTAAGTTTGAACCTGCCTATGCTACATGACTGGCCAGTTACATTTTCAGTCTACTTTTCTTGATTGTAACAATAATTTAATTCTTAATAAACCAAAATTTTCTTCAAGCTTGCGAAAATGATAACAATGGAGAGATAAAAAAATGATTTACGGACATTTTCAAATATGCATTTATGATACAGAATTATTCATTGGCTAACGGAAAATTGTTTCATTGCAGTCCATGAACTCTTCAATCATATTTGTGATTTGTTTGCCATTGCTACGTATGGTCGACACCTTCTTTATGATGAGTGGTTTCTTGACTGCCTATTCATTTCTGAAATACTTACGTTCAGGTAAAAAATTGAACGTGCTCGTGCTGTATCTACACCGATATGTCAGGTGGGCCAAAAAATTGTTATCCGCTAAAGTTAGAGTACTATCGTATTACTAAGCTGGTTCGTGAATGTTGCGTGATATCGCTCCTGTTAAATTATTGATACACGCATAATCCGAATAATCATTTATTAAAATACAAAACCCAATTCATACATTATTGCCATGTAATCTAATATATCAAAGGAAAATTAGCGGCTTTTGAAAACGAGATTTTATTCATAAAGTTGAAGATAACTTTTTACAATTTTCAACGTCACATGAGACAATTCACAAACTAAATAAAAATCCATACAGCCCACTATTACAACTTCCTTTTCAGACTCACACCATGTATCGCTGCCTTGATACTGTTCAATATATTCATTTTACCTTACCTCGGATCTGGCCCGATGTGGGGAATGGTCATTGACCCACCTACTGATTTTTGCCGGAAGAATTGGTGGACCAATCTTCTTTACATTCAAAACTTCGTTAATAGACATGAAATGGTAATCTACTTTTCACATTAGAATCACTCAACATATCAATTTTCTCCAATGACAAAATTATTAAATCGCAGTGTATGATACACACTTGGTATTTGGCTGCCGACATGCATTTCTTCTGGATGTGCCCAATTATCCTGTACCCGTTGTATTACCGGCCGAAATTTGGCCTAAGGATTCTAGGCGTACTTACAATTTTCTCGGTATTGATGCCAGCTGTCCAAATTGTGGTCAACAATTATTCTGCTTTCGCCAATGCCAACAAAACGTGAGTAGAAGTGAGACGTAAGAATTTTCTTTCGATCATATCGTTGATGATACCGGCGGTCGGAATTGCAAAAAGCTGGTCGAAGCGACCCATAAAAGACTATGAGTCTAGACTTATCGCGTTCACAGGCTCGGTGAAATTTATGATGAATTCTTCGATTTCTACACAATAACATATAATCGGGCATTGCCCTATCTTATGGGGATTCTCCTGGGATATGATGTGGTCATTAACAAGAGACACTTCACTAAGGTAATGCAAATCCTGTATCAAGTTACCGTGGGAGCGTATATATTTTATTCTATGTTAGGTACAAGTTCGTTTCAACTGGATCCTGACAGTTTTTCTTATCCTATTCTGTTGGTGGGCCACTAACTTTGGTCAATCCCGCGCGCCCACATATGATGTGGTCTGGGAAGTGGCCCAAGTCAGTATCGTACGCCTTGTATGGAGTATCGCCACGGGTTGGATTTTGTACGCTTGTACTCAAGGCTATGGTGGTGAGTTAAGGCAGAAAATCGTCGCGAATTCTAAGACCATGTCAACAGCATAAGAAACTGAATTAGTAGCTTCGCAATGGCATTTTATGGGCAAGTAAATACTGACTAGGACTCTATCGTATTCCTTCAGGCCCGTTCACGGAGTTTCTCTCACTACCAATATTTGTACCTCTCAGTCGGATAAGCTACTGCATTTATTTGGTCTCTGTCATGATACAATTGGGAACCACCGCCACATTGCGCACTGCTGGGTTTTTTACACTCTCTGGTCCGGTAAGATGATTTTCAAGTTTCTGTTCGGAAATTTCTATTTATTCAGTTCAAAGATCAATTAAAACTCTTGTGTAATTAATTGCTAAAAATTATTGTATCTGTGAGAATAAGCAAGTTCTTCTGTAGTTTCATTTACTATTGGGTGATCTGGCGACGTCCATTGCGGCAGCTTGCGTCCTGAATTTATGCTTCGAAACACCGGCAATTGTCTTGGAAAAAATCCTTAACGCCAAACAACCTTCGGCAGTAATGTAAGTCATCGCCGTCACTGGAAATAAACTGTCAGCCATAGTTATTAGTTTACTAATATACTCAATTGATAAAATCGGTTATTATCCGATACCTTTAATATTCAAAATAGTGACTCCACTATCTTGTCACATGTAATAATATAATTACCTCGACGTTTTCATTAGCATCCAAAGCCTAGATTTATACAATATGAATAGAGGTCTACAATTATTCAATATTCTTGATCCTGACGTGAATGCGCACATTATTCGCTGTGACAAATATGCCAAGTATCTTTCAATTCCCAGTGAGCCTGCTTCGACGGGAAAGATGGAGGTCTCGGCTCTGATAAGGACATATTTAGACTCAACCGGAGGCACAGTTTATCATGATTCAGCAGTTGAAGCAATAGTGGTAAGATCGATAGATGTCATTTAACATATAGTTGAGAGATGAAAAATTGAAATTATACTCTGTGTTCTATAGTCACAGTTAGATTTCTGGAGCACAGTGTCTGACGTACTGCACGATAGGGGGAAAACGCCCTCAAAAACTCCCGCGGAGTTGGCAAAGGTTTGGTATACCTAGATCAGATTATTTCATGTATTATTGTATGAGGTATCCGAATGATTTCATCTGAATCTGACTATGAAACTATTCTGTCTACAGAAATGGGCGGAATGGAAATCTCAAATGTCGAAAAATGATAGTCATCGAGATTCGGGTGCGAAAGCTATTCAGGACGGATCCGACCAATTCCAAACTAGAATAACTACACTGGAGCGAGAAGTGTTGACATTCCTGAAAAGTGCAGCGGTAAGCGGCTCGGACGACATCGTGAACTCTGAAAGGTTAAATGTTGTTGACCCAGCCAGTTCTTGTCAGTTGGATTCCTCCGAATTGCACGATGAAAATCCCGTCCACTTGACAGCATCGAATTCGATGCCGTTCGTCAAAAAGACAAGTTAACTGAAGAAAATCATGACTCCATTGACCAACAAACGAGTTATCTAACCGACAAAATCCATGGGGTTCTACTGGAATAACATTTAACTGATCAACGCATATTTGAAGTGACATCATACGTCAGCGCAAACTGTGTTCTGAAAATTGTATACAATTTTTGATTTGCGTCAGCATGATCCATGATCCAGAGCTTGATCCATTTCAATATTCATGTGCATTAACTCGCTCAATCCAAATGAATGAACTCCAATAATTTACCGTAATGGGCAATGATAGACGAATATTACAATTCACCCACATACCGACATACAATATTACAATTCATATTGTATGTCGATGCGTTTAAGAGTGTCATTTTTGGTAATGTGAATCATTTCTTTGACTAGACGCCTAAGTTCGTCGGTATGTTTGTAAAGAGAGTCGTTACATCCACAGACAAGAGCACGTGATCGGGGTGTATAATAACACCTCTCACATCTCTAACGAAAGACCAAGAGTCTTTCACGTGATAACTCGTTTTTTCCTACTACATCAGATAACATACCTGCACAAAATTGGGCAACTTGTATGTTGGTGCGTTAGTATTGGATACGATAGGTCTAAGTGGTACATTTTCTTTATGCATCTTTGGTAGAAAGTAGATCGTAGCTGGTGAGGCATTATGTGACTTCAAGGATTTCATCAGAGAGCTACTGATCTGTTCTTTGTTTGCAATAATAATAATCATATAGGTGATGGTAATGATAATTATAATAATAATAATCACCCACAGTTGACCTGTAATTATTTACAATAGTATTTAGGTAAATTGAGTTTCCTCTCCACAACTCAAGTTACCCACTTTTTATCTCATATCCCATAGAGCACTCCGAGTTTCAGTTATATTTCAGAAATGTTACAATATTGAGCAATCTTGACATCTATCTTTCGAACATTAGTGACACATTTCTGAGATCCGTATAACTAATTGACACGTTACGTAAAGTTGCGTTTCATGAGTTTCTGGATACTTTCAGAAACATTATGCAGAAATGTTGTTCATGAAGTTCTAATGGTAACATTAAATATGTCTGTGAGAAGTTACCCGGCCATGAACAAGAAACCCCGGAAAAGAATAAGTTGGATCTACGGAAATCTAAATACCGAATTCAACTTAGATGATAATGTGTCATCAACTTTGATGACAATATGGCGGCGGCCCACGTTTCCAAACAAGATGGCGCCCCCTTCAATGCGCTCCCAAGTCTTATTTTTTTTTGTAGCTGAGTTCCACATGTTATTTGGAGAGTTGATGTTATTTGATTGCAACCCATCAGTTTCAGTGTTTTCTCCATTGCCCGCCATATGGGCCGTTATGTTTTAGTTTGTCGCTTACAATATACACGTAATAGTTTATTTTGACTGTGCACTTGAATAGTTTAGAGCAGAAGAAAGCGAATTTTTCAGTTTCCTTTGTTATTCATGTTTACGATGTTTCATTGTTTAACAAAGTACAATTTAATTTTTGACACTGACCTTTCCCACCCTTATAAACCATAAGAATATTGCATATACATATAACGTAGTATTGAACATACAAGCATTCACATCATCGAAGCTTGCGATTTCAGCATTGAACAGCGCCGTCTACCATGATGGAAACTAAAATGCGTTTCCTATTTGGGTGCTAATTCACTAACTTTGGCGTTACGTAACTGCATTCCTAACTTCAATGTGATAACGTCAAAACAGTTTACCGCAAAGACAGTTGAAGTGCAAACGATATAAATTGAATAATGAGTAGTTGCTAATGACAACGGCGTTATCAAATCACGTTAGAGAATGCGTTTAGCATTATTTTGACGCTATTGCACTCTATGAGAAGCAATAATCCGATTGGTTATTACCTGTCGAACTGCAGTTATTATCGCAGTTATGCGTTAGTGAATTAGCACCCTAGAGCACCTTCCATATGGGTAAGTGACACGAATCTGATAAAAATAATACATCGTATCAAATAGACGAATTCTTCAGAATCAGTCAAACTTCTTAGTCAATAATCAATAAAACCGTCGAATGGCTGATCAAAATCATGAGGGTGAACTTGACCAAGATGTCGCCTTTCATTCCAACGAACAAGCATTTGCAGCAATGAGATCTGATTTTAATACTTTTTCATATAAAGACAAAATTTGTGTAGATAGTGTAAAAGATAACGTACTTGGCCAATGTTTTTGCACTCTAGGTGCTTTTGGGGAGGATTGTCTTTGAACCCACCGATTGTAGACCATACCAAGGCAGCAATCTTACTAGGAGATGGTCGTACCTCCGGATCACAGATCTTGCTTCCATTATCTGTTGTGTTTTCCGGTGCCAAAATATGAAATACCTGCTATATAACTTCTGTGATTGGCCCTTCGTTCTTCCAATTTGCTAAACATAGTGTACCGATGACCATTAAATGAATCTGGCTAATTACCCTAGCATAATTAGTCGAGGTTTCGCGTTATGAGATTCCACATCAAAGTGAATATTTGTACATTAAATTATGTAATTTTTGCACACCTAATTTTAAAAATTTATCATCCTAGGTGGGTCATTCCATATCAAATCGACCAATGGTTGGAATCGACCACTTTCGATTTTGCTGAATTTTTGTCAGAAGTTTTCTTTTATCATAAAACAAAGTTCTGCCAAAGGAGAAAAATTACAAAAATTTTCTTACGCAAGTTATGCGAAATTGAAATGTCGAACTCTTCGCATAACTTGCGTAAGGAAAATTTTTAATTTTTTTTTTTTTTTTGCAGAACTTCGTGTTGTGATAAAAGAAAACTTCCGACAAAAATTCATCCAAATCGAAAGTGGTCGATTCCAACCATTGGTCGATTCGGGATGGAATGACCCACCTAGGATGATGAATTTTTTTAAATTTGGTGTGCAAAAATTACATAATTCAATGTACAAATATTCACTCTGATGTGGAATCTCATAACGCGAAACCTCGACTAATTATGCTAGTGTAATTAGCCAGATTCATTCAATAGTCATCGGTACAGTATATTTAGCAAATTGGAAGAACGAAGGGCCAATCACGGAAGTTATATAGCAGGTATTTCATATTTTGGCACCAGAAAACACCCCAAATAATGGAAGCAACATCTGTGATCCGGAGGTACAGCTTGTCTATTCGGTTTAGGCACTTCACGCGCTTCGGTCGAATCGCGAATAAGTTCAGAATTCAAAACATCAGTCTATATTTGTGCGCATGCGCGAGGCACAATGCAAGCGCGCGTAAATACTACGCCAGGGTGTTTTTAAAGTAAACGTACTCATATTTATAGTGTGTTGAAGAAACACATGACTCTAATTAAACATCATTCAATATTATCCTTCCATTTTTCTCTGAAACACTCGGAAAAATTCGTTATCATACAACAGAATTGAGGTTAGTTGTAAGCTAATATGTCAAATATATTTATCACGGCGTTTGTATCAGAATTTTTATTTCGTCTATATTATACTCGCCCGTGATACTGTTATTCCATTTATTAAACTCGTATTCCACCAATAATCACTACACACTGCACTTTGCTGCTCAAATTGAGCATTCAAACTTCAAAGACGGTAACTGAATATCGCGGGTTATGAAAAAGGTAAAGGTCTTGAATGATGTTTTTTGAACGGGATTTAAAACCGTCAATTTGAGATAGTTTCAACTTTTGCCGAGTGCCTAAACCGAATAGACAAGCTGTACGACCATCTCCTAGTTAGTATATTTACGTTACCGCAATATCACACTGTAAAATTGTTGGTACATGCCAAAGTTCACGTAAATTTTATGTAACATTGGTGTATCAGCAATCTTTCAATATATCAGAGATGCGCTTTACATAGTAGCGTTAATATCATCTAGTTCTCTCTTAGAGCATGTCCAAGTTTGATGTAGCTGTAGTATAACAAAGATGTCACAGTGTTATATCACCAGAAAAGCACAACTGGTTTGTAGAGTTTATATCAAGCGGTACTGTCCTTGAGCAGTCTAAATATTCGATGTAGCAGCAATGTCACGCGGACGTCACAATTTTATATAGTCAAAAAAGCAGAACTGGGTATCTAAAATTCACGTCACAGAGTACTATATCAGTGCTAAATACAAAGTTGACGTATCCGTCACGTGACGAGAACATCACAGTATTCTGACACAAAGGATACACAATTATTATATCAAATAAACATTCCAGAAAAATCTCCGTGTGCCTTCAACGAGAACAATTCGTACGTTAGAATTTTAGGTTATGTGTTTACTACGTGTCCTCAAATGTGTAGCGAATCATTCAGGCTCGTGATCAGTTTATATGTACTATTACGGATAGTTCTTTGTTATAGACGTATCTAGAATACGTGAAATTAGATCTATGCATAATCAAAACTAAGGGATCGCGGGAAGAAAGGTACAATTGCTTTACGACATGTAAAGAAATATCGTTGTAAGAGTAAGCTTAACAGAAAATGTGACTTTAATTTTTAATAACAATACTTGATTTGAATTTGAACCTAATTACTCAAGCGTAAATGACATAATGATGTTTGCATAAACAGACAAATCATGTAATTGAAGTGACAGTTGTGACAAATCAAAATTTTGATAAATGATAATTTCTCGTGATGTTCTGGCAGCAGATTATAACGCAGTCCAAAGTAAATTTGTTTAGATGTTCGTTGTGGTGTCGAGGCAGCGTGCCCGACTACGGATCAGAAGGCGTCTACTGATCCCCGTGTTCAAATCCTCGGTTCGTGTGTGCGATTTTTTCGTTAATTATAATTACAGGCAGGTAGATTTGGGCAGTGATTTTTCGGTAGGGCGCGCAAATATTGTGATTAGCACAAGATCTTATAAGAAAAACTCAGATATCCGTCGTTTGATCTAATTCTGTTTTTTGTCATAAGTCATATGGACCTTTATGCCTAGAATGTTGCAATTATATAAGTTACATAAATCATACATAACCGTTTTGAAAGCCGACTCTACAGTGAGTCCGCTGTGATACATCTGTTACGATCGTAACACTCAACTGGTATATAATTGTTGTGTACCGCAAATCTGTGACTGTGACATACCAGCCATATCAGCCTGTGGCGGACATTTTGATATCCATGGACTGTAAAATATACAGTCTCCGTGATGTAGCAGTGATTGAGGGAAGAACCATAAATTATACAATAGGTATATGGTGACATGATTTTGCTGCCTGGGTAAGCTTCCAATATCGAGCGTACGGCCTGGAACTCAGGTCTGAGTAGGGTTATTGGTGAACTGAGAGGTGCTCGTCCAGAGGGATCATAGTTTTGAACAGCTTCAATTCGAGAATAAATTGATGTGCATATAATACATCTTGTTTCATTAATTATTACATTATTCGGTAAAATAAAAATGATATGAAATGCCATAATGAAACAGAATTTTCGGTTTACAGATAAATATACTATAATAAATATACTATATATATAATATACTATAATATATACGTATACATAGTATATTGTTACAAAATTAGCTTGCTAAGCTTATGACAGTTGAATAAAATAGCTTGAACAGTAAAATATTGTGGGTCCTGAGTTGAAATAAAGATTCAAGTCAAAGTCAGGGAAAATTGCGTATATTGGAAAATGCGGAGTGATCAGTTTAAAGTCTGAAACAGGACTGTTTTTACAATAATATCGGTTGACGCAGCAACCGATACTTCAGTTCTTTTATCTCATTTATTTGTAATCATTTATCTTCTATGATTGCTAGATCATGCGTAATATATAGGTGATTCTCTAGTAAAGAAGGAGGAGGGAAATCGTCCTTTGTAACAATATTATAAATATACTATAATATATAAATAGATAAATTACATGGGACAACAACTCATAAATCGTAACCTCTATTTGATCATATTTCAAAAAACCAGTCAACTACAATAATAAGATATTGTTCTCGTTCTTTAATTATAAATCTACAACCGTCCTTCAAAAATATGCTTTTTTAAGGTGTATATGAGGTATTCCGCGCCGTTTTGAACGGTCGAACAGTTGACCGATCCCAAAAAAATCATAATTTTGTCTTATCACACAAATATATCGAAAGAATTTATGTGAATTTTTTCAGAATTTTTGGATCACATTTTTTGAGTTTTTCCAAATTCCAATTTCTTTCTACGAACCTCCGTATGTCGATCGTACAAGAAAATTTATCAGACAAAAAAGTTGCAGTTTTGAATCAACTTTTTGAGAAATTTTTTTTGGGAATTTCTCGAATCCCAAAAATACCAATTTTTATCAAAAATACACAAAAATACGTTTTTTCAACCAATACGTCACTTTTGATTTGCTTCAAAAATTTACAGAAAATACTCTTAAGTGTTTACAGCAATCATATATTTTTTTCAAGATGGTCGGCTTAATCGTTTGGAAGCTATGCTTTATTAATTCTTTTTTTTTCTCGAAAAATATATAGAATCAGAGAATTAATGAAGCATAGCTTTCAAACGATTGAGCCAACCATCTTAAAAAAAATATATGGTTGCTGTAAACGCTTGACAGTATTTTCTGTAAATTTTTGAAGCAAATCAAAAGTGACGAATTGGTTGAAAAAATGTATTTTTGATAAAAATTGGTATTTTTGGGATTCGAGAAATTCCCAAAAAAATTTTTTCAAAAAGTTGATTCAAAACTGCAACTTTTTTGTCTGATAAATTTTCTTGTACGATCGACATACGGAGGTTCATAGAAAGAAATTAGAATTTGGAAAAACTCAAAAAATGTGATCCAAAAATTCTGAAAAAATTCACATAAATTCTTTCGATATATTTGTGTGATAAGACAAAATTATGATTTTTTTGGGATCGGTCAACTTTTCGACCGTTCGAAACGGCGTGGAATACCTCATATGTATACTTATAGGGTGTGCCAGAAAGAACTTTTTTTTTTTCTTTGAGTCTCCCACATTAAAAATCTAAGTGATTTCATGAAATAAGAAGCCTCGATAAAGCAGGGCACTGAGAAAAAATGCGAAGTGGTGTCTCACTCGAACACTGGTGAGGCACCTTTTGAACTTGATTATCAGCATCCCCTTTTCGGCAATTGAAATATTGCATGACATTCAGCTAGTTGAAGTTTCGAACGTTCTTCGAACGGTTTCCAAATACCAGAATTTTCGAGTTTAAAAATTTTTTACACAAACAGTTAAGCTCGAGTGTTGACAGGGTAATGAAATCGAATCTCAGAATGTACCCCATGCGACCGAAATTTCACCCTAAAGTGAAAAAACATCGAAAATAAATTCTCACGTCCGGAATTCTTGGATGTGGATGTGAATATTGACGAAGCGTATTCCTTTCGATGCCAGACGTTGAGGAAAAAATTATCAAAAATTATCAAAAATAGGACGAGCAGCTACATCCGGTTGGGTGGTCGAAAATTAATTAAAAAATCGAAAATAAATTCTCACGTCCGGAATTCTTAGATGTGGATGTTAATATTGACGGAGCGTATTCCTTCCGATACCAGACGTTGAGGAAAAAATTATCAAAGATTAGAAAAAATAGGACGAGCAGCTACATCCGGTTGGGCGGTCGAAAATTAATTAAAAAATCGAAAATAAATTCTCACGGCCAGAGTTTTCGGATGTGGATGTTAATATTGACGGAGCGTATTCCTTTCGATGCCAGACGTTGAGGAAAAAATTATCAAAAATTAGAAAAAATAGGACGAGCAGCTACATCCGGTTGGGTGATCGAAAATTAATTAAAAAATCGAAAATAAATTCTCACGTCCGGAATTCTTGGATGTGGATGTGAATATTGACGGAGCGTATTCCTTTCGATGCCAGACGTTGAGGAAAAAATTATCAAAAATTAGAAAAAATAGGACGAGCAGCTACATCCGGTTGGGTGGTCGAAAATTAATTAAAAAATCGAAAATAAATTCTCACGTCCAGAGTTTTCGGATGTGGATGTGAATATTGACGGAGCGTATTCCTTTCGATGCCAGACGTTGAGAAAAAAATTATCAAAAATTAGAAAAAATAGGACGAGCAGCTACATCCGGTTGGGTGGTCGAAAATTAATTAAAAAATCGAAAATAAATTCTCACGTCCGGAATTCTTAGATGTGGATGTTAATATTGACGGAGCGTATTCCTTCCGATACCAGACGTTGAGGAAAAAATTATCAAAGATTAGAAAAAATAGGACGAGCAGCTACATCCGGTTGGGCGGTCGAAAATTAATTAAAAAATCGAAAATAAATTCTCACGGCCAGAGTTTTCGGATGTGGATGTTAATATTGACGGAGCGTATTCCTTTCGATGCCAGACGTTGAGGAAAAAATTATCAAAAATTAGAAAAAATAGGACGAGCAGCTACATCCGGTTGGGTGATCGAAAATTAATTAAAAAATCGAAAATAAATTCTCACGTCCGGAATTCTTGGATGTGGATGTGAATATTGACGGAGCGTATTCCTTTCGATGCCAGACGTTGAGGAAAAAATTATCAAAAATTAGAAAAAATAGGACGAGCAGCTACATCCGGTTGGGTGGTCGAAAATTAATTAAAAAATCGAAAATAAATTCTCACGTCCAGAGTTTTCGGATGTGGATGTGAATATTGACGGAGCGTATTCCTTTCGATGCCAGACGTTGAGAAAAAAATTATCAAAAATTAGAAAAAATAGGACGAGCAGCTACATCCGGTTGGGTGGTCGAAAATTAATTAAAAAATCGAAAATAAATTCTCACGTCCGGAATTCTTGGATGTGGATGTTAATATTGACGGAGCGTATTCCTTCCGATACCAGACGTTGAGGAAAAAATTATCAAAAATTAGAAAAAATAGGACGAGCAGCTACATCCGGTTGGGTGGTCGAAAATTAATTAAAAAATCGAAAATAAATTCTCACGTCCAGAGTTTTCGGATGTGGATGTGAATATTGACGGAGCGTATTCCTTTCGATGCCAGACGTTGAGAAAAAAATTATCAAAAATTAGAAAAAATAGGACGAGCAGCTACATCCGGTTGGGTGGTCGAAAATTAATTAAAAAATCGAAAATAAATTCTCACGTCCGGAATTCTTGGATGTGGATGTTAATATTGACGGAGCGTATTCCTTCCGATACCAGACGTTGAGGAAAAAATTATCAAAAATTAGAAAAAATAGGACGAGCAGCTACATCCGGTTGGGCGGTCGAAAATTGATTAAAAAATCGAAAATAAATTCTCACGGCCAGAGTTTTCGGATGTGGATGTTAATATTGACGGAGCGTATTCCTTTCGATGCCAGACGTTGAGGAAAAAATTATCAAAAATTATAAAAAATAGGACGAGCAGCTACATCCGGTTGGGTGATCGAAAATTAATTAAAAAATCGAAAATAAATTCTCACGTCCGGAATTCTTGGATGTGGATGTGAATATTGACGGAGCGTATTCCTTTCGATGCCAGACGTTGAGGAAAAAATTATCAAAAATTAGAAAAAATAGGACGAGCAGCTACATCCGGTTGGGTGGTCGAAAATTAATTAAAAAATCGAAAATAAATTCTCACGTCCGGAATTCTTGGATGTGGATGTTAATATTGACGGAGCGTATTCCTTCCGATACCAGACGTTGAGGAAAAAATTATCAAAGATTAGAAAAAATAGGACGAGCAGCTACATCCGGTTGGGCGGTCGAAAATTAATTAAAAAATCGAAAATAAATTCTCACGGCCAGAGTTTTCGGATGTGGATGTTAATATTGACGGAGCGTATTCCTTTCGATGCCAGACGTTGAGGAAAAAATTATCAAAAATTAGAAAAAATAGGACGAGCAGCTACATCCGGTTGGGTGATCGAAAATTAATTAAAAAATCGAAAATAAATTCTCACGTCCGGAATTCTTGGATGTGGATGTGAATATTGACGGAGCGTATTCCTTTCGATGCCAGACGTTGAGGAAAAAATTATCAAAAATTAGAAAAAATAGGACGAGCAGCTACATCCGGTTGGGTGGTCGAAAATTAATTAAAAAATCGAAAATAAATTCTCACGTCCAGAGTTTTCGGATGTGGATGTGAATATTGACGGAGCGTATTCCTTTCGATGCCAGACGTTGAGAAAAAAATTATCAAAAATTAGAAAAAATAGGACGAGCAGCTACATCCGGTTGGGTGGTCGAAAATTAATTAAAAAATCGAAAATAAATTATCACGTCCGGAATTCTTGGATGTGGATGTTAATATTGACGGAGCGTATTCCTTCCGATACCAGACGTTGAGGAAAAAATTATCAAAAATTAGAAAAAATAGGACGAGCAGCTACATCCGGTTGGGTGGTCGAAAATTAATTAAAAAATCGAAAATAAATTCTCACGTCCAGAGTTTTCGGATGTGGATGTGAATATTGACGGAGCGTATTCCTTCTGATGCCAGACGTTGAGAAAAAAATTATCAAAAATTAGAAAAAATAGGACGAGCAGCTACATCCGGTTGGGTGGTCGAAAATTAATTAAAAAATCGAAAATAAATTCTCACGTCCGGAATTCTTGGATGTGGATGTTAATATTGACGGAGCGTATTCCTTCCGATACCAGACGTTGAGGAAAAAATTATCAAAAATTAGAAAAAATAGGACGAGCAGCTACATCCGGTTGGGCGGTCGAAAATTGATTAAAAAATCGAAAATAAATTCTCACGGCCAGAGTTTTCGGATGTGGATGTTAATATTGACGGAGCGTATTCCTTTCGATGCCAGACGTTGAGGAAAAAATTATCAAAAATTATAAAAAATAGGACGAGCAGCTACATCCGGTTGGGTGATCGAAAATTAATTAAAAAATCGAAAATAAATTCTCACGTCCGGAATTCTTGGATGTGGATGTGAATATTGACGGAGCGTATTCCTTTCGATGCCAGACGTTGAGGAAAAAATTATCAAAAATTAGAAAAAATAGGACGAGCAGCTACATCCGGTTGGGTGGTCGAAAATTAATTAAAAAATCGAAAATAAATTCTCACGTCCGGAATTCTTGGATGTGGATGTGAATATTGACGGAGCGTATTCCTTTCGATGCCAGACGTTGAGGAAAAAATTATCAAAAATTAGAAAAAATAGGACGAGCAGCTACATCCGGTTGGGTGGTCGAAAATTAATTAAAAAATCGAAAATAAATTCTCACGTCCGGAATTCTTGGATGTGGATGTGAATATTGACGGAGCGTATTCCTTTCGATGCCAGACGTTGAGGAAAAAATTATCAAAAATTAGAAAAAATAGGACGAGCAGCTACATCCGGTTGGGTGGTCGAAAATTAATTAAAAAATCGAAAATAAATTCTCACGTCCAGAGTTTTCGGATGTGGATGTGAATATTGACGGAGCGTATTCCTTTCGATGCCAGACGTTGAGAAAAAAATTATCAAAAATTAGAAAAAATAGGACGAGCAGCTACATCCGGTTGGGTGGTCGAAAATTAATTAAAAAATCGAAAATAAATTCTCACGTCCGGAATTCTTGGATGTGGATGTTAATATTGACGGAGCGTATTCCTTCCGATACCAGACGTTGAGGAAAAAATTATCAAAAATTAGAAAAAATAGGACGAGCAGCTACATCCGGTTGGGTGGTCGAAAATTATTTAAAAAATCGAAAATAAATTCTCACGTCCAGAGTTTTCGGATGTGGATGTGAATATTGACGGAGCGTATTCCTTTCGATGCCAGACGTTAGGGAAAAAATTATCAAAAATTAGAAAAAATAGGACGAGCAGCTACATCCGGTTGGGTGATCGAAAATTAATTAAAAAATCGAAAATAAATTCTCACGTCCGGAATTCTTGGATGTGGATGTGAATATTGACGGAGCGTATTCCTTTCGATGCCAGACGTTGAGGAAAAAATTATCAAAAATTAGAAAAAATAGGACGAGCAGCTACATCCGGTTGGGTGGTCGAAAATTAATTAAAAAATCGAAAATAAATTCTCACGTCCGGAATTCTTGGATGTGGATGTGAATATTGACGGAGCGTATTCCTTTCGATGCCAGACGTTGAGGAAAAAATTATCAAAAATTAGAAAAAATAGGACGAGCAGCTACATCCGGTTGGGTGGTCGAAAATTAATTAAAAAATCGAAAATAAATTCTCACGTCCAGAGTTTTCGGATGTGGATGTGAATATTGACGGAGCGTATTCCTTTCGATGCCAGACGTTGAGAAAAAAATTATCAAAAATTAGAAAAAATAGGACGAGCAGCTACATCCGGTTGGGTGGTCGAAAATTAATTAAAAAATCGAAAATAAATTCTCACGTCCGGAATTCTTGGATGTGGATGTTAATATTGACGGAGCGTATTCCTTCCGATACCAGACGTTGAGGAAAAAATTATCAAAAATTAGAAAAAATAGGACGAGCAGCTACATCCGGTTGGGTGGTCGAAAATTATTTAAAAAATCGAAAATAAATTCTCACGTCCAGAGTTTTCGGATGTGGATGTGAATATTGACGGAGCGTATTCCTTTCGATGCCAGACGTTAGGGAAAAAATTATCAAAAATTAGAAAAAATAGGACGAGCAGCTACATCCGGTTGGGTGATCGAAAATTAATTAAA
Organism: Macrophya alboannulata; assembly: GCA_949628255.1. NCBI lineage: Eukaryota > Metazoa > Arthropoda > Insecta > Hymenoptera > Tenthredinidae > Macrophya > Macrophya alboannulata. The sequence continues at coordinate 24,939,185 of OX451206.1, read as the reverse complement.
AAATCGAAAATAAATTCTCACGTCCGGAATTCTTGGATGTGGATGTGAATATTGACGGAGCGTATTCCTTTCGATGCCAGACGTTGAGGAAAAAATTATCAAAAATTAGAAAAAATAGGACGAGCAGCTACATCCGGTTGGGTGGTCGAAAATTAATTAAAAAATCGAAAATAAATTCTCACGTCCGGAATTCTTGGATGTGGATGTGAATATTGACGGAGCGTATTCCTTTCGATGCCAGACGTTGAGGAAAAAATTATCAAAAATTAGAAAAAATAGGACGAGCAGCTACATCCGGTTGGGTGGTCGAAAATTAATTAAAAAATCGAAAATAAATTCTCACGTCCGGAATTCTTGGATGTGGATGTGAATATTGACGGAGCGTATTCCTTTCGATGCCAGACGTTGAGGAAAAAATTATCAAAAATTAGAAAAAATAGGACGAGCAGCTACATCCGGTTGGGTGGTCGAAAATTAATTAAAAAATCGAAAATAAATTCTCACGTCCAGAGTTTTCGGATGTGGATGTGAATATTGACGGAGCGTATTCCTTTCGATGCCAGACGTTGAGAAAAAAATTATCAAAAATTAGAAAAAATAGGACGAGCAGCTACATCCGGTTGGGTGGTCGAAAATTAATTAAAAAATCGAAAATAAATTCTCACGTCCGGAATTCTTGGATGTGGATGTTAATATTGACGGAGCGTATTCCTTCCGATACCAGACGTTGAGGAAAAAATTATCAAAAATTAGAAAAAATAGGACGAGCAGCTACATCCGGTTGGGTGGTCGAAAATTAATTAAAAAATCGAAAATAAATTCTCACGTCCGGAATTCTTGGATGTGGATGTGAATATTGACGGAGCGTATTCCTTTTGATGCCAGACGTTGAGGAAAAAATTATCAAAAATTAGAAAAAATAGGACGAGCAGCTACATCCGGTTGGGTGGTCGAAAATTAATTAAAAAATCGAAAATAAATTCTCACGTCCGGAATTCTTGGATGTCGATGTTAATATTGACGGAGCGTATTCCTTTCGATGCCAGACGTTGAGGAAAAAATTATCAAAAATTAGAAAAAATAGGACGAGCAGCTACATCCGGTTGGGTGGTCGAAAATTAATTAAAAAATCGAAAATAAATTCTCACGTCCAGAGTTTTCGGATGTGGATGTGAATATTGACGGAGCGTATTCCTTTCGATGCCGGACGTTGAGAAAAAAATTATCAAAAATTAGAAAAAATAGGACGAGCAGCTACATCCGGTTGGGTGGTCGAAAATTAATTAAAAAATCGAAAATAAATTCTCACGTCCGGAATTCTTGGATGTGGATGTGAATATTGACGGAGCGTATTCCTTTCGATGCCAGACGTTGAGGAAAAAATTATCAAAAATTAGAAAAAATAGGACGAGCAGCTACATCCGGTTGGGTGGTCGAAAATTAATTAAAAAATCGAAAATAAATTCTCACGTCCGGAATTCTCGGATGTGGATGTTAATATTGACGGAGCGTATTCCTTCCGATACCAGACGTTGAGGAAAAAATTATCAAAAATTAGAAAAAATAGGACGAGCAGCTACATCCGGTTGGGCGGTCGAAAATTAATTAAAAAATCGAAAATAAATTCTCACGGCCAGAGTTTTCGGATGTGGATGTTAATATTGACGGAGCGTATTCCTTTCGATGCCAGACGTTGAGGAAAAAATTATCAAAAATTATAAAAAATAGGACGAGCAGCTACATCCGGTTGGGTGATCGAAAATTAATTAAAAAATCGAAAATAAATTCTCACGTCCGGAATTCTTGGATGTGGATGTGAATATTGACGGAGCGTATTCCTTTCGATGCCAGACGTTGAGGAAAAAATTATCAAAAATTAGAAAAAATAGGACGAGCAGCTACATCCGGTTGGGTGGTCGAAAATTAATTAAAAAATCGAAAATAAATTCTCACGTCCAGAGTTTTCGGATGTGGATGTGAATATTGACGGAGCGTATTCCTTTCGATTCCAGACGTTAGGGAAAAAATTATCAAAAATTAGAAAAAATAGGACGAGCAGCTACATCCGGTTGGGTGGTCGAAAATTATTTAAAAAATCGAAAATAAATTCTCACGTCCAGAGTTTTCGGATGTGGATGTGAATATTGACGGAGCGTATTCCTTTCGATGCCAGACGTTAGGGAAAAAATTATCAAAAATTAGAAAAAATAGGACGAGCAGCTACATCCGGTTGGGTGATCGAAAATTAATTAAAAAATCGAAAATAAATTCTCACGTCCGGAATTCTTGGATGTGGATGTGAATATTGACGGAGCGTATTCCTTTCGATGCCAGACGTTGAGGAAAAAATTATCAAAAATTAGAAAAAATAGGACGAGCAGCTACATCCGGTTGGGTGGTCGAAAATTAATTAAAAAATCGAAAATAAATTCTCACGTCCGGAATTCTTGGATGTGGATGTGAATATTGACGGAGCGTATTCCTTTCGATGCCAGACGTTGAGGAAAAAATTATCAAAAATTATAAAAAATAGGACGAGCAGCTACATCCGGTTGGGTGGTCGAAAATTAATTAAAAAATCGAAAATAAATTCTCACGTCCGGAATTCTTGGATGTGGATGTGAATATTGACGGAGCGTATTCCTTTCGATGCCAGACGTTGAGGAAAAAATTATCAAAAATTAGAAAAAATAGGACGAGCAGCTACATCCGGTTGGGTGGTCGAAAATAATTAAAAAATCGAAAATAAATTCTCACGTCCGGAGTTTTCGGATGTGGATGTTAATATTGACGGAGCGTATTCCTTCTGATGCCAGACGTTGAGGAAAAAATTATCAAAAATTAGAAAAAATAGGACGAGCAGCTACATCCAGACAATATTCTTCTATATAATCGACAGTCTTTTGAGCGAAGGTTGTATCAGTTTTCCTAAGAGGATTACTAGATCTAAATAAGCAATGACTAACGCTAACTTCAACGGTTACTGGCCTCAAAGTTCTAATCTGTAGTATACCGTGTACGTCTGTGAAGGGATATCAGAGAATCCTACCAAATCTTCCTCACGATACCTGTTTCAAAAGGTAGGTAAAAAATTTACGAAATTGAATTTCTTATTGTGTTATATTATACGTTATGTGACAATTATTAAACACTACGGGTGTTTCTGCCGCAAGTGCTCTCTGCGCCACCTTGGCTGCTTTAATCGCCGCTCGCTTTCGAATGCGGCTCTTTTGTCGAGAGCGTGCCAGCGCCCCCTTCCCCGGATTTCCTCGCATTTTTGGATCTCGCTCTAGCAATGAACAATAATTTTGACAGTTACATTTTTATCCTGACACTGCGACACGTGCACCAACGAGCCTCAGTATTTTCTATGCGGATGAAATTTTTTTTTTCAACGGGGGGTGGTTTTCCGATGACAAAAAAAGTGCTGGTGGAAAACGAAATCATTCTATTGCAAAGATTAAATTATTTATTTGAAAATATCTGATCCATTCTCCACTACTAATCTTGTGGTCCTTTTGGTTTTTTATTAATTCTCTTTGTCGAATGAGATAGTGAACGGAAACTAATCGTGCGGTTCCAAATTGTTCACATTCTCATATGAACAATTTGAATTTTGCAATAAAAGGATTCCATTTTTCAGCCCCCTGTTTTTCATCTGAAAATCAGCCCCCGTTGAAACAAAGAAAATTCACTTGAATGGAAAATACTAAGGCTCGTCGTTGCACGTGCTCCCATTGATGTAGGGGCTCCAAACTTTAGACACATTCTTTCTTTGACTTATTTGGAACAAATTTGGGGGCATCATGATGAAATTTTTTTCTTATGCCATGGGCGTGAAGTGAAACTTTTCGCCCGCGGGTGATCGAAAGCGACTGAGGGCCGGCCGCGCGATCACTCAAGGGTGTAATGGAATCTACGTCCGCGCGGCGGTGCTAATATGATTTTTCGTTACGTTGGCGTGAAGTGCATATAACGCTTTTTCCGACCTTGTTTTAGGCGGGTCCGACTTCACGCCACATATCAAGATCAAAAAAGCGTACCTTACGCCCACTATGACGAAAATAACAATTCACCCCAAATTGAAGACCACCCTAATATTTTTGGTTTATAATGACGCAACAAGATTGCAAAGTGTCAGATGTTGTGGTAGACTCACTCTTCTGTTCGGCTGACGTGTTTTCCACCATGACCGTATTGGATGCGTCCTCGGATGCCGCAGCATTGGATGCAATTGGGGTGGTGGCGTCTACAGGATGGGCATACACGGTAAGTACCAAATATAATTCGAATAACCAGTCGAAGAATCTCACTAGGTATGATGTCGCTTTTAACCTTATAGCACTCGCGTTGGAGCGTCGTTAAACAGTACTCGTGTGATAATTATTAATGCTCAAAATCAATGTAAGATCAACAAAAGGCATCGTTGTGTACTTACTGACTAGGAGAGGACAAGGGTTAGGGCGCATGGATTTTGTTCAAACTTGGAGGGGTGTTTCTTTGGCCCAAAATATTAGCCCACTGATCTTCAATTCCATCTCATAGGCCTTTCTTTTAAAATGAAAAATATATTATTGTGCAATTTATTGGTTCTCCGCCGTAGCTTTAGATTGATGCAGCGAACTTGTATATATCACTGATACCTTTTCATTCGAGCATGAAAATGAATATTCAACACGTTAATTTACCATATCATTTTTTTTTTTTTTTTCATTCATTTTTTGTTTCAATGATTTTTTTTTCATATCTTCTACTTATCACCTAGTCATATAAAACATCACTGCTAACTCTACGCATTTACTGTATAGGGCAGTACTGCTCCTTGATTACTAATAATAAAATAAAAATATTTGAAGTTTGGTACCGCAGAAAACCAGCTAGTGAATATCACACGTGGCAGCGATGAAAAAATACCTTTGCAATAGATTAGCGTAATGAAATTAGAGCGTACCGATTAACACATATGGAGTAAATGCGTAGAGTTAGCAGTGATGTTTTATATGACTAGGTGATAAGTAGAAGATATGAAAAAAAAATCACTGAAAAAAAAAAATAAATGAAAAAAAAAAAAAAAAAAAAAAATGATATGGTAAATTAACGTGTTGAATATTCATTTTCATGCTCGAATAAAAAGGTATCAGTGATATATTCAAGTTCGCTGCATCAATCTAGAGCTACGGCGGAGAACCAATAAATTGCACAATAATAATATTTTTCAAGAAAAGAAAGGCCTATGAGATGGAATTGAAGATCAGAAGGCTAATATTTTGGGCCAAAGAAACACCCCTCCAAGTTTGAACAAAACCCATGCGCCTTAACCCTTGTCCTCTCCTAGTGAGTAATAATGAGACTAATTTATTCAAATATTTGCAGCAGTACTGATAGAAGATAAAATACACACACACTTTTATCATGACAAATGATTGCACATGTGACAGCTAAAAAAATGGTGTCGAGTACCGAAAATATTCGAAATTGCCCAAACTCAGCTTAATTTTTGCATACGACTTTCTTCTCGTGATGAGAAAAAATTTCATGACTGCAAAATATATTTTTGCTATATTTTCTTCATTCAAAATAATTTTTAAATAACACAGTCTTAAAAAGCATCAGATTTTATGCAGATGGAAAAAATTTCAAGTAATTATTCCATTCAAAATTATCCACGGAGATGAAGGTTTGAAATGAAGCCAGAGACAACATCTCGTCAAATCTCATAGCACGAGTGCTGAAGGGTTAAGAAAACTGTGCATGAGCTTATTGAGAGAGCAGTTCTCTCTCCCAACAACACTTTCGTTCAAATTGTACAAATCTGCAGAGAAAAACCCTGTCAAGTACTGCATAGCTGTAATCGATGGTGATTTAAAACCGAAACTAATAAATCGAAATATCGCGATAGTAATGAGCGTAATTAAATCTTCCATCATTTTAATTTGAAGAATATTCGATGTATAATAATATAATGCTAGCTGCTCACGAATTCGAAAAGTAGACCTTAGGCGACGGCAAAATTGTTCGAATGATTCATTTTCATATCTTTATGGAAGACAGGGGCACCCAAACAGAAATAAAATAATCATTCTAGTTCTAAAACGACATGAAAAAATAATACAATTTCTGTACAATACTCAACCATAGTATTTGATGGTTGATTTCATGTTATTATATTACATAATGTAATAATGCTATGATTCACGTTTTATTAAGCATGCTTTTCCAGTGTCATTTTGAAGAAACAATTATCACAGATGCCATATAATTCCACAAAGACTTGAAAATTATTCATTCCAACTCTTCCTGATCCTCAACGCGATTCCATGCAACAGTTATAACAACTTGAATATATGAATATTCAAGGTACGAAGCTTGGTAGCGGTTACGAAAATTAAAAGCATCCCAATTTGTAGTGAAAATTCCCCGATCGCAGTCTATACACACGGTAATAAATTACTGAATTGTCTTAACCTAGCTTACCAATTTTTTGTGGACTGTCCATAGTCGTAGACTCGGGCTCAATAATTACAATTACTTTAGACATGAGGCAGTCAAGAGCAAGCACACATACCGAATCCTCGCGGTACATTCTCTCTGATGCCATGCGCTCTGCTGAAGGAAGCGTTCATGCACATGCGCACCCCGTAGGTCTGCGTCAGTCGAGCTTCAGACGTCGACACGCAAAGAACATGACGGGCGTCGAGAACGATAAACGTAAGAGCTATTACCTATACGAATTAAAATCGTCATACTTTCGGGACGTAAAATCGAGACACCTGCGTTTAACACACTGTATGTAAGTGAAAAAAAATCGTAGGGCTTCGCGAAAGGAATCATTTTCGAGCTCGTTCAATTTCCCGTTATTTAAAACATCGACCATTGTTGTGCGAAAATTAGGGGCGAAAGTATCGTTCAATATATGTTAAAAAACGTAGTTTTCGCAAATTTTTTTCCGAAGCTTAACTTCAACTCGTCGTCACTCTTCCAAAATAGCCAGAAAAAAATATTTGAAAAATCATACTGAATCTTTGAAGCTTTTCGCGTACAATGCTGTTCAAATTTCGAAAAAATTCTCAAAATTATGGTCACGGCGGTAAACAATAGTCCAAGTGATGATCTCGGAGACAGGTAACAATAGAAGAATGAAATATGGCTGAAAATTTGGGAAAAACCATGGTAAGCGATTATGATTGCGGTTTTATTCAATTGATGTCTTGTTAAACAATTATTGCGAGATATTCTGCGCTAAGTTTTCGGGGTAGGATAACCTGCGCGGGCTGTTGGCAGCGACCCGGCCTTCACAACTTCCGCTTTGATTCAAAAATCTCATACATTGTTGTGGAGAAAATATCCAGATCCCACAGCCATAGGCGCCGCGGGCGTGATCTTGCCCTGAAAAGTTGAATACCCCGCAATAATTGTGTAACAAGTCATCAAATGGATGAAGTCGTAATGGTAATCACTTACCATAATTTTTACCCAAATTTTCAGCCATATTTCATCCTTCTATTGTTACCCGTCTCCATGATCACAACTTAGGCTATTATTTACCGCCGTGACCATAATTCTGGGAATTTCTTCGAAATTTGAATGGCATTGCACACAAAAAACTCCAAAGATTCAGCAAGATTTTTCAAATATTTTGTTCTGCCCATTTCGAAAGAGTAACGACGAGTTCAAGTTAGGCTATGGAAAAAAATATGCGAAAACTACGTTTCTTAATATAATATGATCAACGATACCTCCTCCCTTAATTTTCGCACAACAATGGTCGATGTCTTAAATAACGGGGAATTGAACAAGCTCGAAAATGATTTATTCCGCGAAGCTCTACGATTTTTTTTCACTCAGATACAGTGTGTCAAACGCAGGTGTCTCGATTTTACGTCCCAATAGTAGTTGCTTTCAATGAGTGGGGGCGTTGTACAATTGATAGCTCGTAATATGCGTATGTGTAATGATTTTTTTGTAATGATTTTCTCAAACTATTTTCCAGAAAAACTTGCCAGAGAGGCAGACGCGCCCGCGATTAGTACGGAGCAGTCTGCGAGTACCGCTTCCGGTAAATAGGTCACCGATTAAATATTGTGACGTTTAAGGGGCTGTGTTGAATTCTTGAAAAACGAATACATTGTTGAAAATTGTTTACAACCAATTACGATAGAATTTCTTTGTCTCTATAATTATGATTACATAGCAATATGACGAAGCTCGAAAAAAAGTTTACGCGAAATAGAAAAAAAAGTTATAGTGTCATCTGTATTTTGTCGCAACTCATATCCTATTACGGTCGTCATTATAGGACTTAAATGTCGTATTTCAAATAGATAAACGCACGTTTCTGACATATTTTTTATTGAACATGAGAGTGGTTATATAGATATCTAGATCGCGGATTTTCAAAATTCGAAAAAGTGTTAGAATAATAATTATATAAGAGAAACTTTCAAGTTAAAATACGCGAAATTTTGTTTATTATCGTAATTTATGAACATATTTTTAAAAACTAAAATTTCCAAGCGCTTGATATTGAACTTTCCCTATCTTCCTCCCATAGATACGAGATCGTCAACCATCGAGGCCCCTGCACCAACGTCCGCGATGGACGTTTCACAGGGTGCGGATACTGCGAGTAAGTAATCTTTCCGAACGACTAGTGAAACTGTTGGATTCTTTCCGTGATTTTGTGTGGTCAATCTCGAGGCGGAAATAACTCAAACCTGGATTGACACATCAATTTTTAAGTTGGAATTAATTCGCATTAATATTTTCAATCTAATTTAATTCTTGTAATTCGAATCAATTCATCATAATTAAAAATAATTCACTATAATTTGAATTGATTCCATTCAATTTGAAAAAATTTTCTTTCATCCAAATTTATTCATATCATTTATTCATTTTTTTTTTTAATCATGTTTACTAATATCATTCATTATCCATAGCCATCGCAGAAGTTGCTCCAAATAGAGCCCTGGGTCGTCGGAGGGCTCGTGCTCCAAGCAGTTGGGGTGGACGGGGGGGACGACGTGGTCGAGGTGGCAGGCCACTTCAAAAGTTCCGCGGATACCGCGGATATCGCGGGAACCGTGGCCAACCGTTGGGACGGGGTGGTGGCTACCAGCCGTACGCTGCCCCCCAATACATCAACAACCAAATCACCTATAATTATAATTATTCTGGTTCTAAATAATATAATAATAAATGATAATAAAAATAATATAATATAATAACAAATCTACCATTTATCAGCTTATTGATTAAATAAATTTATATTCAATTAAAAAACATCATGTTTTACTTATATGCTACCAGCTAAGAGTACAATCCCTACCCCCTGCAGGTTTCTTGTATAGTGTTTTTCTGCAGCTACCCCGGGAGTCAGCACAGTTTGGTTCAACTGCTCTTAGGTCATAGAGATGAACACCAAAAGTTTGTATAGAACAAATTGTAACAAGTTTTACAAATTTAGGATTTTCAATGATTCATTAAATTGTTGTGTTAATCATTTTATGTAAAACGAAAAAAAAATATCTTCTTGTCGAGTATCACTCTAACATTAATTAGGCGAAGTAGTAGGGCGCAATGCTTAGCTGTTTTCGAGAAAATTGAGTTTAACAAATTCCGAGCGGCTTATATGCTGACTGAACGGTACCAGGGCAGATTTCAACGAGTGGCGTGCTTCACCGAGCAGCGCTCTAGTCTTCTAAGCTCGAGATTGCTGGTTCGAATCTCGTTTGCGGACCCTTTTTTTTCTTCGAATTCCTTCCAATACGTACATCATTTACATGTGAAACTCAACAAATCGAATTTAATTAACAGATATTATTTAATTGTCATTTTCAATGAAAATCGCACATATTCTCATTATTATACCTACCTCTCACTGAGAAAATCAAGCTTTCCGTTGAAGATAGTAATTTTTCAACGTGAATATTTGATTAATCAAAATGAAAAATCTCGGATAGAAAATGTTTTTTTTTTTATTAGAAGATTGCGATAAAATCAAACAAAATATTTTAATATCAATTAATATGAATAAAATATTTTTGTGTTTGATTTTATCGTATTATCTTAATAAAAAAACCTATTGCATGTTTTATCCGGAATTCTTCATATTTGTACCAACATTTTGATTAATCAAATACTCGCATTGAAAAATTACCATTTTCAATGGAAAAATTGAGTTTCCCAGCGAGAGGTAGGTATAATATAGGCCACGATGAGTAGATGTACGATTTTCAATGGAAATGACGATTGAATATCTGTTGATTATCATCAGTTTGTCAAGTTAACAAAAAATTATTCAGCATTAAAGACGAGTTGATTTTAAGGAATAGTCCCCGTGAGCGATGGTGCGGGCGGTGAGTCCACGTTCACTGTGACGTTACCGTCGGTAGACGGAACGTCTTCCCTCATCCCTCAAACCTGCGTCACCACTACGAGCAACAATCGTGTTTTAACACTTGACGAGTGATACTGCTACGCCTCACTTGCGTTAAACACTTCTTGTGATTGAAAACGAGTGAATACCAGTACTCAGTCAGTTTTATTGTATCGTAGTTTAGCTCTTGATATTGCGCGTATATTAATTACTATTATTATTATTATTAATATTATTATTATTATTATTATTATTATTATCATTATTATTATTTTCATCATTGTCACTTTCGTGATCATTATCAAACCAGTTTTATTGTATTGTAGTTTAGCTTTTGATATTACGCGTCTAATAATAATTTTTATAATTTTGTGCAATGCCGAATTATACGAATAGTGAAGCCTCTGTCCAACGATTGGCTGAAATTATAGCTGGTCTAGTTATTGACATTGACGATGTGGTTTTAACGGCGACCTCGAAAAAAAGCTTGATCATTCCGGTAAGTGTAACATTCTTTATGAAAGATTTATGAATTAATTTACAATTATTTGGTGTGCATCCATTATTGATCAACGATTTGCATAAGACGCTCGTTATGTCTTGCACACAGATAAATAGAGCGCACTGATGAGAATTAATTCTGTAAAGGATACTGACAGTAGATTCACAATCAAAGTTTGTACAAGTTCATAAAGATACTGACCTATTTAAAATCTTGACCTGAATGCATTAAAGGACCGATTGTGATTTGAGTAATCGCGTAGAGTTCGTACGCATTGTTAATTTCCAATTCCTTCTATATGAATATTCTATCTACATTATACATATAAGAATTTTTTCACATATATTACCCACCATTGGTAGTGATGCTTGGAATGAATACATTGTAGCCGCGATTCGAAAAGGTTGCGACGTTGATGTTCGACTTAGCAATGGCCATTGAAACGGAGAGATTATGCTTTACGTACAATTTAATTTTCTATTGACACGATAGTTTTGATAAATAATCTTCCTTGGACAGTCTAGGGTGTCCGTTATTTACCAAGTTGATTATTTTTCTTGCGACGCCCGTTAATTTTTAGTTTATAACCTAAAAAAAAATATCAGAGCAATATAAGCTCTTAATATTTATACTATAACCCTTGCCCTGAAGACAATATATTTTCCATTTAAATTACATGGGAATTTGCCACTTCTTACAATTAATTTTTTTTTTCTTGGACAAGTCGATATACAGCAATGAGAAAGACATATTCTTATAGGAAATTGAATGCTCTGGAAAAAAGGTCTCTTATAATTTTTCGATTAATTCACTCATTCAAAAGTTATTCACAGATGAAGTTGAACTTATTGTAAATTGTCAGATTTTTTTACTTTTACGGCAAAATTATTATTATTTAGATGAAATTTAGTAGTTTATTTCTGAAAATATATAATTTTGACGATATTAAGGTAAAAAGTTGAGACAAAATTGAAAAATATATAAGTCAAATGAAATTATACAATAATAGTTTAGCTAGAAATGAAGATGAAAAACAATATGTAATTCACATTGTAAGCGAGTATAAAAAAAAATTTCAAAATGTAACTAAAGAATGTTTAATAAAATAAATCATGCATACTGAGGTGGTACGAATTTCATTTGACTCATACATTTTTCAACTTTGTCTCGACTTTTTACCTCAATATCGTCAGAATTATATATTTTTAGAAATAAACCACTAAATTTCATCTAAATAATAATAATTTTGCCGTAAAAGCAAAAAAATCTGAAAATTTACAATAAGTTCAACTTTAACCGTGAATAACTCTTGAAGGAGTGAATTACTCGAAAAATTATAAGAGACCTTTATTGTAGAGCATTCAATTTCCAATAAGAATATGTCTTTCTCATTGCTGTATTTTAACTTGTTCAAAAAAAAAAATTAATTGTAATTTTAAACTTTGTAGACTTTATCCTTACGATGATAGCTATCCCCTGGAATTTCAAAAGATTTTCAGACTAAAATCGAGAAACAAAATATTTTCAAATCCTGATGTAAAAACCCTTTTAAATTTAAATAAAAAGTATTTATTATATTTACAATACTCATTGATATCGAATTCGTATTTTACACAAGTTTTACTTTACGTAGAGTTTAAAAAAAAACGTTGGGTAGTCAACGACCAATACCCGATTCTGTTTCAGATCAGACAGGCATAGCTAAAACAAACGGGTTAATGTTCAGAATCGCTTGAAACTGATATATGTTGGTTTCTTTGACTAATATTTTTTTTGTAACGAGTTAAGACAGCTTGCATGTCACGATTAAATTCATGGTTTCGTCAAAACCGACGCGTTCCGTGACTTTATTTTTTGCGATGGCGTTGGTTCATACTGAAACAAATAATATTTTGTTCTTGTGGGCATTTCTTCTGTTGGGCTTGCATTCACAATTCAGCCACAGACTCATGCGCATAAGAAAATATCATAAGAGTACACCGGACTCATATTTTTTGTGCTAATTGGCAGTTCTTTTTTTAAAGATTTGCAGTGAATTGAGGACAAAGTCCAGTTGCAAACTCATACTTCAAATCCAGAGAGCTTGGGCGACAAATAAATACAGCATTAGAGACCGCGTGCGAGAGCAGTTGAACCAACGGTTTAACAGAGATGATCAAGCTAGCTTGCAGGATTTGCCTCACAACTCCATCGCGAGCGAAGAAGCTTTTCCAAATCAAAAACAGGACTTTGATGACGGTATGGAAAATTATTTCGATAGATCGGATATTGAAGAGACGGTTGGTAGCTTACCGTCTCCACCTAAATCTGAGGAAATTTTATCTTGGGAGACGCCCAAGTCACGTAAGAGGTATTCCGATACTAATTTACAGAATCAATCCTTACCCGATAAAATGATTGATAATGAATCAAGTATCGATAGTTTTCCGTCCGTAGTTCATTCCAGCAGCCTTTCGAACAAGAGTGTATCTGGATACGTTGAACCCCCACAATCACCGTCTATTAGGAAAAAGTTTTGCACTTCTTTGGGCAGGATAAAAATTCCGTCAGTACAATTAACGGGTAACGACGGTGACGTGGATAAAGATAAAGTTAGGGCGACAATATCAAATTGCATGCTACATGATTTTCATTATAGTTGTCCTTTGAGTTTTTATGGTGGTATTCGCCCTAATCTAGAATTCCTTGTAACGTACGCGAAGTGCAGATATGCAAGCCATTCTCAGAGCTTTCGATTTGACGTTACCGATTTTAAAACGCCCTTTTCGACAATTTATTTCAAGGCGACCGAGTGTGGAGAAATAGTCCACGAAGGACCTAAAATTCATTGTACACTCAAAGGCGAGGATAGAATTAAAGTTAAAGCTCAGTTAATGAAAGTAGCTCCTAGGATCTTACAACTTGAGACGACCAAAAAAATCGATCCAGAAATGGCCGATGATGGTCATATGCAAGAATTGATGCGTCTTTCGACGTATCAGAAAGCCAAATCTGAAGAAAACTGTAAAAACGATAAAATTCTTCGTTCTAATGATTTGTCAGATTTGTTTCAACAGCATATAATAGACGGACAGTCTAGTGACCCGTACATCAGACATGCGGGCCTCCCTCTGTATGCGCATATGTATTCGGAGGAGCAGCTCGACTTTATCTCGCCAGATGACATAGTTGTCCATTTTGATGCCACGGGCAACGTCGTTCGTAAGCCAGCGGACGTCAGGTGTAAACGGATTATGTATTACGCCATGGTAATGAACAAAAATAATTCAATCATTCCTATTGCAGAAATGGTGAGCTCCGAGCACGACGTAGCATCTATCGGTACGTTTTTAAAAAGATATCGCTACTTTTTGGCTACAAAAAATTTCAGATGGCCATTGTTTCGTGTGGTAGTTGTAGATTGGAGTTGGGCGTTGATTAATTCCGTAATGATTGAATGGAACATGATGACGGTTACAGATTATTTGAAGCAGGCATTTATCTATTTGCAACAGGAAACGCATCCGAGTTTCGATTTCATTGTTATTCACAGTTGCTGCGCACACTTTCAAAAACGCGTGTCAACCAATATTCACAAGAAATTTACAAAATACTTGCATCTCAAAAACTTCATTCTTGAATGTGTCGGGCTAATGATTCATTGTCGTACTATGGATACCTTAGATGACGTATTCGAAAAATTCATGACAGTCCTTATGACTCCAAATCGTGAGCAGGCTCAACGCACCGTGGTTCAGCTTCACGAGCTACATTGCTTCACGAAAAATTCAGATATTGCGAATGAGACAGTAGCTGACGAGCATCAGGTAGAACTCGTATCAGACGATAAGCCCGAGGGTAGTATTTACGCGGATTCTCCTTTTTACCATCGCTATTATGCTAGACTGTTGAGTATAAAGAGTAACGTAATCGAGAGTGTTATAAATAACGAATATTTAGCACCCGAAATAGCAGATTACGTAACCCAGAGCCTTATGCCGTATGTACCAATGTGGTCGGCTCTTTTATTGAAACACGTAGTACCGAATCATGCAAGACTCAGCAACGCTAATGTAGAGTGCTATTTCAATTTAGTAAAAAGAGATGTATTGGAGGGCAACGTAAATTTGAAGATAGGTCGGTTTATAGCTAAAATGAAAAATTATAAAAGCAGTCTATGTACAGAAGCAGCGCTTAGTATACCGGTGAAGGGTCGCCGATCTAGGGCAAAAACAGCGAAAAAGCGATCGTGCGATCAGACTCGTCGTACAGAAAATTCAGATACCCCTAATAATGCGTTGGTACAGGAAATGTGGCAACGCAAACGAAGAGCACAGTATAGCCATCTCGAAGGTCGATTACTTGGTAAAATCACTAAAAAGATCAAAGCCACCGACTTTCGAACAAGTACGCCAAATCGGGTAGCGCACGAACAATCTTTGTTGAATCGGAGTGACAGTTCAACTCACGCCAACGCGTTACCGAATGGGTTGTTTATGGACGTCGAGTATTACATGCTCAGAGTCGAAGGTATAGAGTTCACTATAGGGCGATATCGTTCTAGTAGCTGCGCTCCAGTTATAGGGTATGATAACTTTGATTTAGTCTCCGATCAATATCAGAGCTTGGACAAAAAACGATATTTAGACGGGGCAGTTATAGATGCCTATTCTGTAGCTACCTTAGATTTCCGAAAGAACGTCGTTTACGTCCCTACTGGGTACACGTACTTTTTACTAGGCGATGGCCGTGACAAAGTCAGTCCTGACGAGTTCAGAATGTACCACGTTGGTGACGCATTACAGGGTACAATGTTCATGCCTTACGTGTACCTCCAGCATTGGTGTCTACTGGTAGTGAATATCGATGCGAAAACTATAATGCACCTGGATCCTAAATTCAAGCGTAGTAATAAATCTGCATCAGTTTTGAAATACTTCGGAAAGTACGTCGAAGAGTGTGCAAGGATCCAACCGAATGTGCTCTGCAACATTGAATGGACTACGGTTCATTACAAAGGGGATCGCCCTCTGCAAAAAGACGGGTACAACTGTGGCATATACGTACTTTACTATATAGAGTGCTTAGCCAAAGGTGTCGCAATGGACACTAACTTTCAGCCTGACACATACAGGCTGGAAGTCGCGGAATCCTTGTTAAAATTATCACGTGATATGAAGGATATATGCCAATACTGCTTCGGTACAAGGCCCAATGAGTTAATCATGTGCAATACTTGCAGACGCTGGGCTCACTTGAAGTGCGTCAATCTTTTGGGGAACCCAAAAACGCTGGAAGAATGGAATGATCCCGCAGTCAGCTACAGATGTGCGCTGTGCGCACACGGAGTAAGAAAATGGATGAGATACTAGTCGAATCCATTGTAACCAAAGGTAAAATCAAAATTTATGTGATGGAAATTGTCATTGAAGCACGCATTGCAGTTCATTAGACCATTTAATCAAAGTCTTAAGACATCTACTGAAAATACAAATGAATTTTTTATGTATTGGAAATAGAAATCATTTATGAAATCCCGTACCGATCTCCGAATAATTAACAAAAAAAAAAAAAAAAACTGTGCGACCTCGAGTAATGCGCACCATAGATGCTTGGTTGATTTACAACTGGAAAAGGGGGGCATTATTTAGGTCGCCTATCTTGCATGTTTTATAATACTTGAGATAGGTGAACGTTAATATGGTACTCATGGCGGAGTGTTGGAGTAATTTTCAATTGTTCAAGCTTGTTTCGAACGCATAACATATTATCATGTTGTTTTAATTTTAATTATGACCTCTTTTTGGGAAAATGTCGATTTCATCTTGAAACACTCATAATCACACAATGTAAGCTCAAAGACGACTGAATTATACTATTATAAACCAGATTGAAATATCAGGAATGCGGATTGTCGATTCTCACTGAACATAGAATAGTTAGAATTATCTTAGATGTTGCGTGCGCGCGCGGTGTGTTTGCGTGTGTGTATTTTCTGCTTGCGCTAAAAAGTGATGTTAAAACTCAATCTTAAAATTCCAACGACAGTGGTGTAATCTGTACTCAATAATATTGTATCGGTCATTCGTGGATAGCTATTCGTGAGTGTGGTTGGCCTACTATGATCTTCGCTTCCTCGACATGGCGACATAATTCATCTTCGAATAATACGAAGAACAGGCCATTCAAATATTACGTACGAAGCAACTTTTTAGTCACCTTCCACAACAATCATAATCATTTAACAAGTGCAAGTCATCTATAACTACCATCAGTTTTATTAAAGACACCATCCTAATGGCCTGTTTCTTCACCTAGGGTTATCTTGCGGATAGAGTTATCCGCCAGATATCCTGTACTAAAGGCATAGGATATCTGCCGGATAAATTTAACCAGAGGTGAAGAAACTGGCCATAAGACTGGCATTACTTAGCGTTTGGCATACGTGCTGGGATCAAATCAAATGCACAATCAATCAGTTGAATAATATACAGCTTGTCTATTCGGGTTAACCGTCAATTTCAGATAATTCCATCTTGAGCCGACTGCCTATGCCGAATAGACAAATTGTACTACTGTGCCAACTAAGTACCTGACCCACCAAGTATTATCAGGTTCTTTATTATTGTTCGAAAAATGTTGGATTTTCTGCTACAATATATTATCATAAATGTCTAACGTCTGCACTATTTATATCTCGATTCGTGTCTTCCTTCACCCCTGAGAAGCCGAAATAAGCAATCTTCTGATTCACAACCTAGTCACGTAATATTTGAATTGCCCTTAATCGTATCGTTTGTTCTTCATTTGTTCAGATGAATCTAAAAATTCTGCGGAGAAGATAATCAGAAAAGTGTTAAAGACTGTGACTATAGATAAATTTTAACTGTCGAGACCAAAATTATATTATTTCTACCTCTAAGATTCTTCTCAAACGGGCTGTGAGTTACAAAATATTGTGAATTATAGGCTAAACGAAGTTCATTTGACAAACGCCGATTTTTTCGTAACTGTGCTTGAAGATAACTACAGGGAGGAAATAAACAATTGCTTTCAACCCTTGTGAAATCACAGACTCTATTCGAAGACGGATATTTTGTGACATCGTCATTTCTTCAAACATACAACATAATACTGGCTCATACTAGTTCTCGAAACAAAGTGCCGAGTTGAGACGGACGATCTACAGTTGACAATAATCAAGCTTCCGCCTCACAAGATTTCGACGTGGTAGACTCTATATGAAGAAGAATATCTTGGACGGATAGGTATTTGGTTTACATACGACGACATATTGGCTTATGTCGATTCTTAGACCACACTGCCGGATTAATCATGGGGTCACGGATATGAGCAAAGAAGTCCAGCAGTACAGCGTCAGAACGGTCCATAAATCTGTATTATCGTATCCAATAGTAATGAAACTTCAATTCAAAGTATGACTTCCTTGATGGTCGTCTGCCCGCTTAAACAGCGGAAAATAACAATTAACTTGTGAACTGCATGGGAAAAGGACACGGAGAAGACACAGCTTCAGACGCTTCGTAAAAAAAATAAGTGTTTGTGATTCAATGTATAAAATCCGGTATAATTTTATTGAATTGAGTAGTACTAAGAAGACGGTTTAATATATTTAGTATAAAGTTCTCGGGACAGAATGAATTACATGCGCTATGGTTTTAACGTGATAACTGAAGGATGATGATAAACGTATGAACGATGAGTAAATGACAGCGCGTTATAAGTACACAGATTATGAAGAAACGTTTGTTTAGTCGAAAAGTTTGTTCCGAGAGTCGATAACATGGATTTATATTACAATCTGGATTCGTTTTATCGCCACCATCTAAAAAGTCGAACTTTTCCCAAATATAGGTTGCAAGAGATGATTTTTGAAAGCTTGTATGACGATATAGTTCAAAACTTGTTTGCAACCCCGAATTCCACTAAGTTTTCCCATATTGACAAGAACTATCTCAAGTTTGATCATTTTTCTTACTTGCCGTAACAGCATTTCTGCTACATTTTGTTTTGGGTTACCTGCAAGGGCTCGAATCAGAACTCCATATGTGTTGAAAACGTAAATAAGCGATGTAATTTAGTTATTTAAAATTATAATGTTAGTTCGAAAAATCAACCGATCACCAATGAATGCAATCTCGTTCGCACGTTTCAAGAGAATTGTGTGATCTTGCATTACACGTAAGACATGTGTTCGCTGATTGGAGGGTTGAATAATGCTGGTGTTCGCCCTATGCATATTTTAATCGGCAAATCAGACGATCACATGTGTAGTGGTTCAACCTTTCACGGCACAGTTACATAATATCGAGACGTTTGTCTTTCGAATCTCCGGTTCGATGATAATATCCTGTTGCATAGTGTACAGGTGCAACTCGGGTGGAACAAAATTCACGTGATAACGAGCTAGGGAGAGACTGATTCGAAAGTGTTGTACCGTGCATGGTTGAATAGCGATCACACGTCTCAAGTCATAAAACTGAGGTCAGTGCGTCCTGTAGTTGTACGGAAGGAATTTGCAAGAATGCACGGTATATTCGGTGTGGCACCTCGATTCAAGAGTAACATTATTCTCAATTGAGTATACTCAGTTGAGAAACAATTAATTGTTGGCTGCAAACAAATAAAAAATTAGATTCAAATTACGATGTGTTAACTGACAGTGTGCATTATTATGCAATTCGCTCCGTTCAGAATCTCGGACGCACACTCATAAGATATCATGATCCACACTACGTTCAGCAATGTGTACATGGGTACAATTGCACATGTTTGGATTATTGGATGATTGTTTTAACGAAACGTGATATGAAATATCATAAACAGAGATAAGATAGTTCGGGGGTCAAAATCAGGTACGGGATACAATTATTATGCGTGATATCGAGGGACCATTATTGATATAGCACAAGTGATACTTGAGTACTCTTTTTGAGAGGATTACGTATGTATACAAATCATCACTCGCCATGAAAATGAATGAATAAAGGTAATAAAATAATTCGCTTGTGTTTGTTTTATTTTTGCCAAAACCCTTTTCACCTGTATGAATGAGGTAAGTAGATACGAAGATGTATGAAGCCACGACGGATCACTTGATTGCGATGAGTGATGATGACACTACAGAGACAACAAAAATGTAGGATTTGCACTATATAAGACTTGATCGAAATTTTTCACTCGCCTAAATAGGCGACAAACATTTTCAACCTGCGAGACCATCGAGAGCACAAACAGACAAGCAGTCTGCGAGGCCAAGTGAATCTTTATTGGGGGGTTCAACCGCAGTACGTATATAAATGCATACTTAACAAACTGTGAGAATCGACACTTACCTACTCAGCAAGAAATGCGTAATCAAGCCAATCTACTACTGACAAGTAGATACCTGCTGAAGAGAGCAGTCGGCATTTTCAACTAACACTTTCGCTTAGTTGACTTGTGTATGTACATTGTACATACTATCCACCCAACCGGATGTAGCTGCTCGTCCTATTTTTTCTAATTTTTGATAATTTTTTCCTCAACGTCTGGCATCGAAAGGAATACGCTCCGTCAATATTCACATCCACATCCAAGAATTCCGGACGTGAGAATTTATTTTCGATTTTTTAATTAATTTTCGACCA
This sequence comes from Macrophya alboannulata, assembly GCA_949628255.1. Classification (NCBI taxonomy): domain Eukaryota; kingdom Metazoa; phylum Arthropoda; class Insecta; order Hymenoptera; family Tenthredinidae; genus Macrophya; species Macrophya alboannulata. Next base: position 24,918,676 of record OX451206.1, on the reverse strand, counting down.
CCCAACCGGATGTAGCTGCTCGTCCTATTTTTTATAATTTTTGATAATTTTTTCCTCAACGTCTGGCATCGAAAGGAATACGCTCCGTTAATATCAACATCCACATCCAAGAATTCCGGACGTGAGAATTTATTTTCGATTTTTTAATTAATTTTCGACCACCCAACCGGATGTAGCTGCTCGTCCTATTTTTTCTAATTTTTGATCATTTTTTCCTCAACGTCTGGCATCGGAAGGAAGACGCTCCGTTAATATTCACATCCACATCCAAGAATTCCGGACGTGAGAATTTATTTTCGATTTTTTAATTAATTTTCGACCACCCAACCGGATGTAGCTGCTCGTCCTATTTTTTATAATTTTTGATAATTTTTTCCTCAACGTCTGGCATCGAAAGGAATACGCTCCGTTAATATCAACATCCACATCCAAGAATTCCGGACGTGAGAATTTATTTTCGATTTTTTAATTAATTTTCGACCACCCAATCGGATGTAGCTGCTCGTCCTATTTTTTCTAATTTTTGATAATTTTTTCCCTAACGTCTGGCATCGAAAGGAATACGCTCCGTCAATATTCACATCCACATCCGAAAACTCTGGACGTGAGAATTTATTTTCGATTTTTTAATTAATTTTCGACCACCCAACCGGATGTAGCTGCTCGTCCTATTTTTTCTAATTTTTGATAATTTTTTCCTCAACGTCTGGCATCGAAAGGAATACGCTCCGTCAATATTAACATCGACATCCAAGAATTCCGGACGTGAGAATTTATTTTCGATTTTTTAATTAATTTTCGACCACCCAACCGGATGTAGCTGCTCGTCCTATTTTTTCTAATTTTTGATAATTTTTTCCTCAACGTCTGGCATCGAAAGGAATACGCTCCGTCAATATTCACATCCACATCCGAAAACTCTGGACGTGAGAATTTATTTTCGATTTTTTAATTAATTTTCGACCACCCAACCGGATGTAGCTGCTCGTCCTATTTTTTCTAATTTTTGATAATTTTTTCCTCAACCTCTGGCATCGGAAGGAATACGCTCCGTTAATATTCACATCCACATCCAAGAATTCCGGACGTGAGAATTTATTTTCGATTTTTTAATTAATTTTCGACCACCCAACCGGATGTAGCTGCTCGTCCTATTTTTTCTAATTTTTGATAATTTTTTCCTCAACGTCTGGCATCGAAAGGAATACGCTCCGTCAATATTCACATCCACATCCGAAAACTCTGGACGTGAGAATTTATTTTCGATTTTTTAATTAATTTTCGACCACCCAACCGGATGTAGCTGCTCGTCCTATTTTTTCTAATTTTTGATAATTTTTTTCTCAACGTCTGGCATCGAAAGGAATACGCTCCGTCAATATTAACATCCACATCCGAAAACTCTGGCCGTGAGAATTTATTTTCGATTTTTTAATTAATTTTCGACCGCCCAACCGGATGTAGCTGCTCGTCCTATTTTTTCTAATTTTTGATAATTTTTTCCTCAACGTCTGGCATCGAAAGGAATACGCTCCGTTAATATTCACATCCACATCCAAGAATTCCGGACGTGAGAATTTATTTTCGATTTTTTAATTAATTTTCGACCACCCAACCGGATGTAGCTGCTCGTCCTATTTTTTCTAATTTTTGATAATTTTTTCCTCAACGTCTGGCATCGAAAGGAATACGCTCCGTTAATATCAACATCCACATCCAAGAATTCCGGACGTGAGAATTTATTTTCGATTTTTTAATTAATTTTCGACCACCCAACCGGATGTAGCTGCTCGTCCTATTTTTTCTAATTTTTGATAATTTTTTCCTCAACGTCTGGCATCGAAAGGAATACGCTCCGTTAATATCAACATCCACATCCAAGAATTCCGGACGTGAGAATTTATTTTCGATTTTTTATTTAATTTTCGACCACCCAACCGGATGTAGCTGCTCGTCCTATTTTTTCTAATTTTTGATCATTTTTTCCTCAACGTCTGGCATCGGAAGGAATACGCTCCGTTAATATTCACATCCACATCCAAGAATTCCGGACGTGAGAATTTATTTTCGATTTTTTAATTAATTTTCGACCACCCAACCGGATGTAGCTGCTCGTCCTATTTTTTCTAATTTTTGATAATTTTTTCCTCAACGTCTGGCATCGGAAGGAATACGCTCCGTTAATATTCACATCCACATCCAAGAATTCCGGACGTGAGAATTTATTTTCGATTTTTTAATTAATTTTCGACCACCCAACCGGATGTAGCTGCTCGTCCTATTTTTTCTAATTTTTGATAATTTTTTCCTCAACGTCTGGCATCGAAAGGAATACGCTCCGTTAATATCAACATCCACATCCAAGAATTCCGGACGTGAGAATTTATTTTCGATTTTTTAATTAATTTTCGACCACCCAACCGGATGTAGCTGCTCGTCCTATTTTTTCTAATTTTTGATAATTTTTTCCTCAACGTCTGGCATCGAAAGGAATACGCTCCGTTAATATCAACATCCACATCCAAGAATTCCGGACGTGAGAATTTATTTTCGATTTTTTATTTAATTTTCGACCACCCAACCGGATGTAGCTGCTCGTCCTATTTTTTCTAATTTTTGATCATTTTTTCCTCAACGTCTGGCATCGGAAGGAATACGCTCCGTTAATATTCACATCCACATCCAAGAATTCCGGACGTGAGAATTTATTTTCGATTTTTTAATTAATTTTCGACCACCCAACCGGATGTAGCTGCTCGTCCTATTTTTTCTAATTTTTGATAATTTTTTCCTCAACGTCTGGCATCGGAAGGAATACGCTCCGTTAATATTCACATCCACATCCAAGAATTCCGGACGTGAGAATTTATTTTCGATTTTTTAATTAATTTTCGACCACCCAACCGGATGTAGCTGCTCGTCCTATTTTTTCTAATTTTTGATCATTTTTTCCTCAACGTCTGGCATCGAAAGGAATACGCTCCGTCAATATTCACATCCACATCCGAAAACTCTGGACGTGAGAATTTATTTTCGATTTTTTAAATAATTTTCGACCACCCAACCGGATGTAGCTGCTCGTCCTATTTTTTCTAATTTTTGATAATTTTTTCCTCAACGTCTGGCATCGGAAGGAATACGCTCCGTCAATATTAACATCCACATCCAAGAATTCCGGACGTGAGAATTTATTTTCGATGTTTTTTCACTTTAGGGTGAAATTTCGGTCGCATGGGGTACATTCTGAGATTCGATTTTATTACCCTGTCAACACTCGAGCTTAACTGTTTGTGTAAAAAATTTTTAAACTCGAAAATTCTGGTATTTGGAAACCGTTCGAAGAACGTTCGAAACTTCAACTAGCTTGACATTCAGCTGTTTTAGCATGTGGGATAATATGTAGTATTCCCGCGGTGAAAGTGAGAAAAACAACAGAAAAATTTTTTTTTCAACGTTTTTCTCGAAATATTATTTTTCATTAATCTATTCCCTGTACCACCTTGTGATTTCATTGAATTTGCTCCGATATTTCACATCGCGAAAGGGGGCTTCGGTCGATTAAGTCTAGCAGGTGCCTCATCGTTGTGACTTCTGGTCAACTGAGACACCTTCTAACATTTTTTGTAGGAGCCCCCCTTCGACGACGTTTCTTATAATACATGAGAGCACACATTTTTCATATGGGAAACGATAAAAGAAAAAAAAAAAATTTTCTGGCACACCCTAATGTATACCACCACTTTGGAAAAACGTATGTATGTAAGTGTATGTATGTACGTACCTGCTTCGCCTTCTCTTGAAGGGATCACCTTCTTCGCATAAATTGAACTCCGAACAGCACGAAATCTCCGCACACGCATTCGAGTGAACTCTCGAATTCTGTTTGCGCGATCCATATCAATAGTTTTATGATTTCTTGTCTTATAATAGTTTGCAAATCGGCACAACCACTATCCACCGCTATATCTTCGACTTAACCTCCAAAGATGCGCAACGGTTCAACAATTATTTTGCGCTTGCGAATACTACGTAGTCGTGAATAATATAGGGAATTTTAAACCGGACCCAATCAAGTCTGCATAAGGGTTGCCTGAATAATGTGGTAACGGGGCATTAATTATGACAGCACCGGTAATTGGGAACGCCATAAGGACATGAACAATGGGCATTCCTGACCTATACTGGATCCTGGCCGGAACAGACTTTCCGAAATGAGGCATGCCATCACTAGGGTGGTCCTTATTCATGGTGTTTTTGAAATTTCCTGCGGACAAGGTGGAAAAAGTTTGCAAATAAATTAAGAAAAAAGTATCCAAAACTTGAAGTCTGTAGGTCAACTCAAAGTACTGCCTACAAGGCAGTGAAATTTGGCATACGTCTTCCGTACAGGGATAAACGTTTTTTCTTTCAAAAAATCGCCCAATTTTTTGTTGAATACCTATGACTATAGGAAAGACGTATACCAAATTTCAGATTTTTCAAAGCACTATTTAGGCAGGAAAAAAAAAATAATGGAGTGAGCCCGAATTTCCATGTAAATCAAATGGGGAAATTCGCTGCCTTATAGGCAGTACTTTGAGTTGACCTATAGACTCCAAATTTTGGGTACTTTTTTTTTTATTTATTTGCAAACTTTTTCCACCTTGTCCACAGGAAATTTCAAAAACACCGTAAATAAGGACCACCTCAGCCATCACACTTGCCAGTCAGGCCCCCGGGAGAGAACGCCATGATAATATATATACATCAGGCATTCCTGATTTATACCGGATCAGGGCCAGAACAGGCTTTCCGAAATAAGGCACGCCATCACACTTCCTGATCAGGCCCCAGCTAGACACAAGGCACGCCTTGTTAAATTTCTACTCGGGCAGCTTCTATTAATGCTGAAGCTTGAGAGTATATGCCATTAGAACAACCTGTTCTGCCGTCAAACAACCATCGGCGTATGCACAGCCAAACTCTCCGATTGAATGCCCGATGATATAATCTGGTACTATTCCTATGGTTTCCAGTACGTCTACCAAATCGATCCGAAAATAATCAAAATATGCAAATCTGTTAAAAGCCGGGATCATTAGCATTAGCATTAGTGATATTCAGTAATCAGTAGTGCCATCTGCATACTGGTTCGATAATGTTACTTCTCGATGTTATTTATATTACCTGAACTGCAGCGATTCTCACAAACGCGTTCAGAATGTTTCCCCATACGTTTGCATCTTTGTTGGTCAAAATGTCCATAATAATAATACCATGAGGCTTCAGAACGGTGTCACACCTCCGGATGGCGTTAGCAAATGTAGGAATTTTCAATAAAGCTTTACCTGCTGAATGCGAAAATTGAAATTATTCTGTTTTCGACTGTCCGTTGCAATGCGATAAGTTATCGTGCAAAAATTAAGAGTTTTGGACATATTGTACCGCTCGACTGGATCGGTATCTGACCGGTATACTATCTACTATCAAACTCAGTCAGGCGTCGGTTATCTGATTATGTATTTACCCATCGCAGTCTACTAAGTTCCTACTCCAGAGAACACAAATAATACTGGCCGTTTGACAGCTAGATAATGCTCTACATCCCTTACTATCTGTTCCGGTAAGCCTCGGGGTGGCAGAATTGTATATCCGCGATAGATATGGCCTGGGATCTCTTCGGCATCCATGTTGTGGAGAATAGAGGCAAATTCCACATCAACTGGGCCGGTTTCAAGCTGTTATTATTATAATTTATTACATAGAATTCTTTCAGCATTTCTACCGTAATAACTCTCAATCAATATTGCTCGATTAGAAATTGAACCTAAAAGAGGCTCCGATATCAATTAGGCTCTCCATATTCATACCTAAATGCCAGACGAATCACATGCTATGACAGCTGTATATCATCTTAATACTGAGAAACTTTGGAGGGGAGATACGTACATAATCTAGCAAGGTTGTCACTGCTTCCTCTGTTCGCCCAGACACGGCTATAAGTCTTGGCAAATCGTCGTCGGGCGCGCCACTATTGACTTTTTCTTTTGGATTTGATTTTAGGAGGATGTGCGAGTTGGCACCTCCAAAACCGAACGAGTTCACACCAACGTAGCCGCCATCCCATGGCGTTAGTTCGGATATCAGGGTAAATACCAGGTATCATTGAAGTCGGTTGGGCACTCTTGCGCTCCTGTCTTTATTACTTGTATATCTTATTTTCCGGATTATTTTAACTCGGTTTTTGTGTCACATGGTGTCTTGTTAGTGGGTGCATGATTCACTACTGTGGGAAGCCCGTTGTTGCCTTTATTGCGCTTGGGACTGCATCTTTTTCTTGATTTTTAGTAGTGGTTAGACTTGGTCTACATTGCCGATGTGTATAATCTTTGTGTGAGTCTTGTGTCAGTGTTACCTTGGTCAAGACAAACGTTTATCTGTGTTGGTGATCACATACTGTACAGTCATGGCCAGTGGTCCTCCGTCTGGGGCTAAGCTGATCAGCTGCGCCGGTTGTTCTAAAGCGGTGGCCAATCCCATCTCGTGTGACTCCTGTTCAACATCTTATCACCCTAGTTGTGCTTTGAAACAAAAGGTGCTTGATCGCTCACGGACACGCCTAACCTGTTGCCAGGTTTCGGTGGCTGGAGGTTCAGCCGGACTGGTTGACTCAAATGTGATTGTACGTGACCTAAAAGAATTTATCCATCGCGAGGTTCTCTCTGTCAGGAACGAAGTTGAGGATCTCAGGCCTGAGGCCAAACTGCTGCCGTAGTAGACCGTCTCTCTGATCAGCTGGCTAAGGTCGCTGAAGGTAATATTCCCCCGTCTGCCGTTGGGCAATGCAATGCTGATCATCTTTCTGCTGAATTAAGCGAACGTCAACTCCGTGCTTCGAACATAATGCTAATTGGACTCGCAGAATCATCGGATGGTAGTCCCGTATCTCAGCGTGCCGCAGATCTCAAGGCGATCAAGGATGTGCTTACGGCTGTGGCTCCTTCTCTTTGTACTGAGGGTCTCCGTTTTTTTAGAATTGGCAATATCTCTCGTCCTAGTCCGAAGTCTCGGCCTGTCAAAGTTATCCTGACATCATCGCTGGATGCTGCTGCCGTACTTCGTTCTGCTAGTCAACTTAGAAATTCCGATACAATAAGGCACATCTTCATCTTTCCGGATCGTACTCCTATGCAGATGCAAGACTACCGTAATGTTAAGCGGGATCTTGTGCTGCGCTACCGTCATGGAGTTCCGACGATCTTTAAGCAAAAAATCACGTCTCCGTCAACTGCCTTGGAGATTTTTCTTGTTTTTTTGATATTTCTCAAGTCAACCATGTACTTAACACTCGGAGGGACATGCTAGATCTGGTGTTCTCTGATGTCGATGTTCGGGTCTCTCACTGTAACGCTCCTCTCGTTACGGAGGATGACTACCATCCTGCCCTTTTTTTTAGACGTAGATTTGCCGAAGCCGTGTACTCGTATATTCTCTCTTGGGTCTGACATCCCACGTTACAACTTTAGGAGGGCTAATTTCATTTTACTTTATGATCTCGTTAGCAAACTTGACTGGTCGGATCTCACCCGATGTGTAAATAGTACGTGTGAATGCTTTTATGAGCGATTATATTCTGTTATGGATGCGTCTGTCCCGAAATTTAGATCTGTACCTCGGCCATCTAAATTCCAGGATTGGTATACACCTAACATTATAAGGGACTCTAGGGCAAAGGATAGTCTGCGTGCTGAATTCCTGCGCTCAGGTTCCGCTGTGCATCTTGCAGGTAACAGGGCTCTTCGGGCATCGCTCAAGGTTAAATTAGATACTGCCTACTCAGCCTACATATCCTCTCGCGAGAGGTCAATCGCTAGTGATCCGGGTGCATTCTGGGCTTATGTAAGTCGTTTGAATGGGGGCTCGGGTATCCCTGGTCTCATGTCTCACTGTGGTTTTGATCTTGATAATCCCACTGACATTGTTAATGCGTTTGCGGCTCACTTTAGTAGTGTGTTCTGCGTAACTCGTGAGTCCCAGCCAGAATGTTCCACTGATAAAAATGCTTTCCGAGGTGCTGTTCTTGGATCTAACTCTATGGAGGTCTCTGTCTCTGACGTCTTGCTTGCTCTCAGATCTCTCAAGCCTAAGCTATCTGCCGGAGTCGACCAGGTTCCGAACCTTGTTGCTCGTGATTGTACATCCGCCTTTGCTGAGCCGCTTTGTGCTCTCTTCAACCTTTCGCTCAAACTCGGTGTTTTTCCTGATCTGTGGAAATCTGCTAGAATTACCCCTGTTTTTAAAAGCGGCAATGCGTCACGTGTAGAGAATTACCGTCCAGTTGCAATCCTGTATTTACGGATACATATTTCGGCATGTCTCTGGGATGATTTCCCCGTGTCAGCATGGGTTCATGCCTGGTCGCTCCACGATTACCAACCTTGCGCTTTTCTCTCATACAGTATCCCTGGCTCTTGATCGAAGGGAGCAGGTTGACGTCATCTACACTGACTTCGCGAAAGCATTTGACAAAATCGACCATGGTATTCTGTTAAGTAAGCTGTCCATCTGTGGTCTGACTGACGGGCTTGTATCCCTACTGTCATCTTATTTGAGCAATCGCAGACATGCAGTTGAGCTTTTCGGACGGCGCTCTGGGTGCTTTGTTCCTACCTCAGGCGTCCCCCAAGGATCCAATTAAGGTCCCCTACTCTTTATTATATTTATCAATGATATCGTGATACCCTTGGGGTGCGAAGCGCTACTGTATGCTGCCGATCTTAAGCTCTTCCGTGTTGTAAGTAGCCCGATTGACTGCTTGGCGTTGCAGAATGATCTTGGTCACATCGCTTCATGGTGTAGAGCCAATCGATTACACCTAAACGTGAGTAAATGTAAAGTTATTTCGTACGGTCGGGGTGGGCACCCACTTACGTTTAATTATTTTATTGGTAATGAGGTCTTGGCCAGGGCCTATTTCACTGTAGACCTCGGGATTACTTTTGATAGTGAACTCAGGTTCTCCCTTCATATCTCTCAGACTGTTGCTTCTGCCATGAGAATGCTTGGCTTTCTTTTTAGGACCTGCAAAGTTTTTAAGTCTCCTTTGGCTATAACTACTTTATATTTTTCTTATGTACGCTCTAAGCTTGAATATGGGTCTCTGGTGTGGTACCCAGTCCTGGCCAAGGACATCAAAACTGTTGAAGGTGTTCAGAGAAAATTCTTGAAGTACCTTGCGTTTAGGATGGACTCTGTGTATCCTGCTCGTGGTGCGGACGGTGCGGCACTATGTAGACGATTCAGCGTGACATTGCTTCTGTGACTTTCCTTTTTAAGCTTTTATTAGGTGCCATCGACTGCTCTGGTCTGTTGGGCCCTCTGCCTTTTCATGTCCCGCGGCTATCGGCTCGGGAGAGTTCTTTTTTCTATATGGATCGTGCTCGTAGCAATATTGCGCTTCGATCGCCTATTTACACGATGTGTAATAATTTGAATGGGATCTCAATCTCGTGTGACCCGGGCTCTATGAGCCTTCCTGCTTTTATTGAAACCGTGCGAGAATGTTTCACGTAATGCTTTTTGACTTACTTGTTAACTGTTTTTATCTGTTTTGGTTGGTGTTATGATTTGTATTTTTATTCTATTTTTATGACGCTCTCTCTGCGTCTGTATAATATCTTTTGTCTTGTTACATTTAATCAACTCTTTATTCTACACGGAGAAAAAATTGTACCAACATATCTCATAATTGTATAGTAACTATTACTACTAGGTATATTAAAAAAGATATATTCCGCAAATATGATAATCATGCTCATACTTTATCGCAGTGCACATTTTGGTAGTTATAATCATAAGTAATAGTGAAGAAACTTTCATTGTGTTATGGTCTTCATTGCAGAGAGGTGTGAACTCGAGAACAACCAGTATAGTTGAAGTTATCATACTTTCTGCAAATCTCTACAAGGTTAATGTAGCGTTCGTTAAACGTCTAGTTATTACAAACGTAGATTCATTGGTAAGGCAGATACATCCATCCATTATGATGGTGTGTCTTTATGAAGTATAATTATCTGTACCATAATCAGTATGAGAGGTTCTCTCATAGTATATCAATGATATATATATACAATACAATAATTTGATTAGAATTATTTCTTTGACGGTAACATTCGAAACTTTCTTTGACTGGAGAATTGCAACACAACTTATCGGGCAGTTCACATTTATAGAATCAGAACGTTGATAAGGTATGCATTAATGCATAAGATAAACGTGTAGTTACCAGCTTTTTCCGGTAGTGTGAATAACGACGTTAAAACACTTCGCGATACCACCGTAATGGTACGAAGATCCAACTGAAATGGCACAGGACATAACAGGATGTGAGTCCGTTTCACACCACTATGTCAAAATCTGAGAATTCATGTTCTACAATATGGTACACGATGTTGAACCTATATTAGCATTTGTTATATATATTGCACGCTGTACTAAAATGCATGGCGAATATAGGTATTCTTTGTATGGTAACGATTCTCATACAGTCGGCACGAGACTTATATATATTACTGGGTCGTATCGTACCACGTATACGAATGGAGAGAATACGGCGCATAAAAATTATAACTACGTTGTATATTGTGGGTAGAACGATACCGTACATGATTGGAAGAAATAATTATGTTTCGCCTCGATATAAGTACTGACTGTAAGATGATGTACTTGTTATTTCGACTATCAACTTCACGTCATGATGGGTTTCGTCAGTAACATTACTCCAGTTCTTATACTACTGTACTATCGTTTGCAGCTCAGTATCTTTGAAACCACTATCATTCCCATTTATACTGAATATTGAATGCTATGATATGAATTAAAAGACATGAATATTTTTGTAGGATATCATCTTATACGCATAGCTCTGGAACTCAAAGTGCGGAATACATCGAAATTACTATACCAAGTATAAGAGCCTGAATCATAAATTTTTCTCCGTGTATAATTTAATAATAATATGATATAAGCACTTATGATTTATTAAGATACTGGTACTAAACTTATATATTTGTAGATGCACTATGGTATTTTCTTTGCCCTGTTGGCTCGCCTATTGGGCTATGAGTAAAATAAATGAATAAATAAATAAATAAATATCACTTGAACGCTACCATCCTCCAATGCTGTTACTCCTTCACGAGGGCGATTGTAATGTATATTCGGTGGAATGAACCCACTCTCCATTGCAACCAAAACCTTTTATTGAAAAGTTTGATATTATGCTACCGTTCGTTTATTATGAACGGTTCGTTGACTGCACATGCAACAAAAATTTTTGTTGCTTCGGTAAAACATTTCTCTTGCTGTTTTCGCAATATATCCGCATGTAAATCGATTGGCAAACTGTTATGGTAAACTTGACATACCTTAGCGATTGAACAAAGGCCACTTGCTGGTCCCGTATGCCCCAAATTTGACTTGATCGAACCAATTCGTAACGGAGACGTTCGACCGGGACAGAATACTTTTTCAATCGCACTGAGTTCTACTAGGTCACCCACTTTGGTCCCAGTACCGTGTGCTTCCAGAAAAGCCAAACTAGTCGGTGGAATTCCGCACTCTTCGTTAAATTGTTGTAGTAAAGCACCTTGCATCTGAGCGGATGGAAAGGTAATACCTTGTTCCGTGAAACCGTCGCAATTTGTTTTCGTATAAACAACAGTGGCATAAATTCGTTTTGCATCCTTTGATTTTTGCAGATATATTACGGATACGGCGTCACTGCGATAATGGCCGTTTGCATCAGCGTCGAAAGACTTACAACTTCCGTCAGGAGAAAGCACGCCTGGTGAGTAATCGTGCAATATAAGGAAATTTATTCATTATTACCGAAGGTTAAATAGGGCGATTAAAATGATATTAGTCACACAGCAAGTTTTTTTGCCTTGCCATATGAATAACTATGGATTCTGTCAATTATCCGAATGCTATCGATGGGGCACTGGCATGAACTTAGAATGATATCTTCAACTACTTTATGTTGAACAATGGTACAGTAGCCAAACTTTGCTACGGGGATCGAAGATTTTTCCGAATATTTCGATCTCATGCTCAGATTCTACAGGTTATTTACAATTTTCATAACGTATCTGATTTCCGGAATCCTGAGGCCTCACCGACCGTGCGACTTTGATGTATTCTTCCAAATCTGAAAGTCAACAAGTGCCGGATCACGCAAAGGGAGCATCGCTGCAATAGAACTTTGTGACGTCAGGGCACTCGCTAGTTGTTTTTCTGGCCACGAAATCCAGTGCCAAATTCGGATTTTCTCTTCCCGGGAACCGGTGATACGATACATTTTTTTCCAAAAGCGGTATTTTTATAACTAATCGAACTGTTAATGAAATCTTGCTGAGAATCGTGCCAGTGCCCCATTCTTTGAATTCTGTACATATATTTGATGTATCGTCGATCTGAGTGATCGCGTATGGCATACATATTTCGGTTGATGATTGTGAAGGATTATTCATACCGCGAAGGGAAAATCTCAAGGACACGTTTGGACAGAGACACAGATTCGCTCCTCCGACGAGAGCGGCGTTGCATTGCCACTTCTGATTGCTCTGTATGCATGATCTATTGCAAATAGACTAGAACTGCACGCCACATCTACAGAATAGCTGGGTCCAGTAGTTCCTAGCCAGTTGGAGATTCGATTATTAGACATGCCACGACTACAGCCTGGGATACTAAACTCGCCGCCCTGAATAATTTTAAAATTATTTTGGATCAGTGTCGCAAACCTTTATATCAACCGTATTCGATTGACGCTGTCTGAAACCGGGGTAGGACGTTTCGGCGCGACCGTTTCGGTGCCAGACTTTTAGGAACTAGTTCATTTAGGCACCGGGACGTTTCAAAGCGCGGACGTTTCGGCGTAGAAGATCTACGACTAGTTTTTATGGAATTTTCACAAGCCGACACACACACTTACATATACATGAACCGTCTGTGTATCTTCTATTTTCGAAAACCGTTGCAAAAAATTGATTAGTTATATTCAATATGTCGAAATGAAATTGAGGAATTGTCCCTCGAATAAATTTTGTGGAACTTTTGTGTATAAGCCTTCGTAGATTTAAAGGTTTTTTGATCTACGGGAAGTAGAGAATTATTGAAAACTTCAAACGGCCGTATCGATCATTTAAAAAATTCCAGCCATTTTCCAGGATACGTCAAGATTCTCGTAGTTTTCTCTAGTTTTTGAAGAAAGAAAAAAAGAAATTGAAAAAAAGGGCTCTGTCGCAATGATCTTTTTAGCACTTGAATGCCTGAAAACTCACTCTTAGAAGGTAACAAAACTTCTCAGATAATGTTTTTTTTTTTTGTGAAGTACAATTCAAACTGAACGATTTTACTTCAATTGATTTTTTTTTCATTGAAAAACAAACGTCCGTGGTAGGCATGATTACGAAATTGTACTGTCGACTATCTTGTCTTTCACGGTTGCAGATTATACTACTATTTTGTAGGTTTGCAATTACATTCAAGCAATGGATATAATCAATCCGGTTCGCATATATGACTGTAATTCGCAGGGTCTATAATCCAAACTTAAAAAAAACATGACCCAGGAATCTCGAAATCTCGAAATATCATATGTAAATCGAAATCTCGCATGTATTTTATTCGTTTGCTGATTGGCGGTTTGAATTTTTAACTTTTAGATATGTGATCGTGTCGTTTGTTTTGTAATAATCTGTCATTCTCAGTTTCGGAAATATCGATGATGTTTCGGTCGTGTATATGATTTGGAAAATGGTTTATATATGGAATTTCATAGTTTATAGGAGGAGTAAGAATGTAAATTCATAGTTTATAGGAGAGTTCATTGTGCATTGAGATAGGTAGGTATAATTCATTAAAAAACCTGAAAAGGTTATTCAAGAAAAAAACATGCTCAAGAACATGAAGAACACAGTAACGGATTCAAAATCGTTCACATTTTTGAAGAAGAAAATAAAACAACTTACGATGAAAGCAGTGTACAGACTGATTTTCGACAAATATTAATACATGGCTCATTTCACCAAGGCGACGTTAGATTCCCACAATTCAGTAGAGGAAAGCAGTGCACGGCTAACGCCGCAGTATCAATATCATGGCAATTTTGAATCCGGTTACATCATGGACGTCAAACACTATTGATGTGGTGTTAAATTATGGAAATCAATTGTAAATTGATAGCAGAGCTAAGCGTAGGGTTGTACACAAAAATGACGACCATGATTCTTACTTGTCGGTATCAGAGGTAATAGCGAGAGTAGCTATCCTCTCTGTGGAATATTGTTTTACATTCGGTGCAGTAATTTTTGGGCACCTATTCGATGACAATAACGATATTGGGATGCCAAATTTGAAGGATGGGTTACTCCGCTTGTTCGATGAATCGGATTTAGGCATTGTAACATGTAACGGAAAATCCGTATCGGTTGGCGGGTTCCATGACAAATTTTGGGCATTTGATTCTCATTCCAGAGGTCAAGATGGCAGAGTTGCTTGCAATGGGGCAGCCTGTATTGCAACTTTTAATTCAATCGAATCTTTATGGTCATTGCTTGTCGATAATATTCCGAAGATAAAGGACATTGCTTGTAATCAATATGACTTGACACCGGTCAGAATCCAACGTAATACTAATAAGAGAATTGAGAATGGGAATTATCAGAAGAATTCAAATGATTTCAATTCAGTACAAACGAGTGATAAGCAGATAGACTTACTAGGAGAGTATCGCACCCCCGGACCATGGATCTTGACCAAACTTATAGGGGTGTTTGCTTAAGCCAAAATATGAATTATCTGCTAAAAAACTCTCCGGACTTGGCCTTTACTCTATCAATTTACTTAAATGTACAATAGAAATCAGCGTAACCTGGGTTTTGCAAATTGTCATGAAATAATCAGTTTTTGTGCAGCGTTATGAGATTCTGTATTGCACTGAATAATTATTTATTGAATACAGTCATTATTGTACATCAGACTGTCAAAATTTAACATCCCAGCTATAGAATAGCACTTTATTCTGCGCTTATCGACACATTGCTTCTCATCGTTTATTACTTGTACAATATTCACTTGGTGAATCTGAAGATCTCTTCAGACTTGAAAAATGTTGAATACGTAGTCTCAATACTCTCACTGACGGCATACGAAATCCTGTAAATTACCACATAATGTCGGTTTCATTGCAATATTATATTTATTATTTCAGAAGAATGCGTATACCTATATACTTATCTCGTGGAATGGCATTATGTCATTATAAGTGAGGTTAAGTCGTCCGATTGAACGTTTATAAGCGACAGCCCGATTCAGGAACAAACTGCTGCGAAAAGACCTTCCCTAATAAAAATTGGCGATTATTTTTCACTCCACGATAATTTTTGATTTCTTGGATTTAATGATTTTCTGTATGGATTGACGTATCGACCTCAATTGACGCGCATGCTACCCATATGCGAAACTGCCTTTGCGAAATCGTCGTCTGCTAGGAGCAAAGACCATGGACGTAGGAATTGCAAAGACGTGTTTCTAAGCGAACGAGCAGACGACGCTTTTACAAAGGCAGTTTCGCAGATATGGCTGGCATGCGCGACGATCGACGTCAATACGTCAATCCATACAGAAAATCATTAGATCAAACAAATCAAAAAATATCGTGTAGTGAAGAGTAATTGCGAATTCTTATAAGGAAAGGTTTTTTCGTAGCAGTTTGTTCCTGAATCGGGCTGTCGCCTATAGACGTTCAATCAGACAACTTAACCTCACTTATAATGACATAATGCCATTCCACGAGATAAGTATATAGGTATACGCATTCTTCGGGAATAATAAATATAATATTGCAATGAAACCGACATTATGTGGTTATTTACAGGATTTCGTATGCTGTCAATGAGAGTATTGAGACTACGTATTCAACATTTTTCAAGTCGGAAGAGATTTTCCGATTCACCAAGTGAATATTGTACAAGTAATAAACGATGAGAAGCAATGTGTCGATAGGCGCAGAATAAAGTGCTTTTCTATAGCTGGGATGTGAAATTTTTGAAATCTGATGTACAATAATGACTGTATTCAATGAATAAATATTCAGTGCAATGAAGTATCTCATAACGCTGCACAAAAACTGATTATTTCATAGCAATTTGCAAAACCCAGGTTACGCTGATTTCTATTGTACATTTAAGTAAATTGATAGAGTAAAGGCCAAGTCCGGAGAGTTTTTCAGCAGGTAATTCATATTTTGGCTCAAGTAAACAACTCAATAAGTTTGGTCAAGATCCATGGTCCGGGGGTGCGATACACTCCTAGTTAGATAATAGTCAGAGTTTGACTGTTTACAGAAAACCTAGAGAAATAGTTTTTATCGAGAATCATCGGCATAATTCAAATGAGCTTAGTGTGGACAAGTTAGACCAAACCGATGGTCAGAGCCTGACTATTTATAGAAAACCGAGAGAAATAATTCTTAGCGAGAGTTCTGAAAAGACATTACACTTGGAAAGTATTCCCGACGTTAGAATAAATTCAGTTAAATGTCAACAATTTCGTGGACACAGAAAGAGGTTATATACACTTCTAAAACTGATAGGTGGTCTTTAGATGTAAGTTCAATGCAAAATATTGATGAACATTACCTTGGGCCGATGGATGTGCTATGTAAAATATGCAAGGCAAAACATTTTGCCGCAGAACAAGTATCAAATAAGAATTTTTTTAGCGATTGTTGTTCTCATGGAGACGTGGCACTTGAAAATATGCCAAGTTTATAGCTGGAATGCCCCATATATGTATAAGTAAACGAAATCCTTACAAATTTCGCCCCATTTATCGGCGCCATTATAAGAAAAACTGCGTCGACCTATGTGTGCATATCTTTTATTTAGAGAAAAACTTTATCTGCCTATATCACCGTTATCGTGCACTTTAGGCAAAAAATTATAACAACCTTTCTCGTAGGTAATTAAATTTTCTATCTTTTTGTTCAATAATTTTTTTTGTATCATTTACCGTTTACGACTTATGATTTATTTATTCATTTAAGACAAATCAATCATTAGTTATAATACAGCTATAAAAGGATTACAAGGATAGAAGAATATACAAGACAAAGACTCTGAATCCCGGTTTTAACGCGCGCGGAGCGCGCGAATGATATGACGCTAGTCTATTAAATAATCATGTACGATTCTGACCTGTTTTGCTTGATACACCAAATGTTTTTCCGTCTCAGAGTAGTAGGTACCGACAAAGACGCCGGTGCTAATCCCGCGAAGTTGTCGTGGATTGACGCCAGCATCGATATAGCTTCATATGCGTGTTCCAACAGCATTCTACCTACAGGATCCGAGTTTTGCGCTTCAACAAAAGGTACTCCGAAAAATTGTGCATCGAACTTTTCCACATGGTTCACTTTTTCACTTCGCACAGGGATTTCTGGATTATCTGAAAATAATAGTGGTTACAATGGATTAGTCAGAATAGTCGATGGTCAGATTGACACATGAGGAGTTGCCAACCGATCGGGGGGCATTGAACTGTGACATATATGGTCATCGATATGTTTACGATGATTCGATCATAATTATACTTTCATTGATGATTTGCAAGAAATTTACTATTCTGTATTCAAATTCAAATATTTACATCAGCGAGTCGAACGCAATGAATTATTATAGAGATCTCGAAGTTTAATAATTCTGCCATCTCAGCATATCTCTACGCTTGATGATGCAAAGATAGGCGTCTTTGTTTATGATCATTTGTATTCACCTGATTTCCAACGACGATCGTCATTGGTGATTAGGTCTCGTTTGTTGAAGAGATTTTCTTTAAGGTGCGTCAAATTGTCAGACTCCGGAAATCTTCCAGCAATCCCAGAAATTACCACTTCGTCACCAATTTATGGAAAGGGCAAACTCTCAAACCGATTGGCCTTTTCACTTTTACCTGGCATATTATCCCTTCTGAATGGTAAAAATCTCTTTCGTTGAAACTTTCTCAAAGAGTTCAAAACAAATATCTCCCGTTAGGACACAGTATCTTGTATTTATACCACTGCCCCCCCCCCCCCCCCTCCGCCCTTGCCCCTCCACGCCACACACACCATACCTGTGTCGAAAAGGCCACGATTATCGAACAATGATTTTCTAACCTAGGTCACGTATAAGTATCGTATCGACGCCAAATTGTGTTCTCATTCACCTCATTCCCTTAGTGATATACAATAGCAAGTGATTAAATTTTCCTCATGAGGTGTTAAGCCTCGGTGGACACTGCAGCCTCTAATATATTTGAAAAAAAAAGTTTTCCTCTAAAGCCTGGCCCTACTGATAGTGAGTTTCTTTTTACCGCAGTTGGAAAATATCGTGAAGTGTGGGGGAATAATGTTTTTCCTATTCTGCCGTATCTGGTGATATCTTGGGGATCGACCGACTCAAGAATGAACGTCGAAGAAACTTTCACTCGGTCAGGGTGGTCCTTATTTTCACTTCAATCAGGGTGGTCCTTATTTAGGGTGTGGAGAAACTTTCTTCCGGCCGTCTTTCAAATCGTCTACAAATAATTCGACAAAAAGCCCTGAAAAATTTCAGCTTTCTATATCTGATTCCTATAAGCTCTACCGCGAAAGAAGTGAATTTTGCCGTTCAAAATACATATACGAGTTATTCTCTGCCAAGTGAGACAGGCTCGGTTCCTCACCCAGTTCAATTTTATTGATATTATTTCATCAGCAGCAATTTAATAGAAACTTGTGTGAATAATTTCAAATTTTTGATTCAAATACTTCTTGAGCTATGAATTTTCGTAACGTTCAAGCGATAATTATCACGCAGCTCTGGTTAGTCCGATCGAAAAAAAAAAACCAAGTACATGAAAATGTTCGTCAGAAAATGGATTGAATAAAGTAGTTTCAAAATTCCGTGACGCATTTTCCACCGAGTGTGTCACTTTTGATTTTTCTTTTCAACTTTTCTACATTCGAACACAAACATTTCAAGCTGTACCCCAGCGTGGTGAGATTTTTCTTTTATTTATTTATTTATTTTCATTTACTGATTTTCCTGCCAATTTTTCTGTTTGTTTGTCTATTTTTTTTCTTACTTCAAATCAGGGAAGTAATCGGTTGGATCAATCCTCCTAGTATCAATTCGTTGAAATAAATAGTAGAACAAAAAAAAAAAAAAAAAAAAAAAAAGAAAAATGGAAATAAAATGGGGGGAAAAAAAATTGAGAGAACATTATTAGTAAAAAAAAAAGAGTCGGTATGTCAGTATACATATACTGACTCCTTTTTTAGGCACGATCGTTGAAAAACGGAGTGCCTTATACATTCGCTATCGCGAAAAACGTCGGATCGATAGAAACGTCTCAAACCATAAAGGGAGCATCTGAAAAGTCGTTTTTGAGCATTTTCAAAAGTGTATGTATGTGGTCCCCGATTTGTGGTGAACAAGGTTACAGTCAAACCGCTGAACCGATTTTTATGAAATTTGCACAGAATACTCTCCTCACATCGCAGATGTGCAAGTGATCGTGTTTTCCCGATCAGACCTCCGGTTTGGAAACGGCAATCGCAAACTCCGTCAATTTTGAAGATACGATAGCGGGCTTTTAAACACTTTCAATCGACTTGAAATGAACATTTTCAGAATTTTTGGGGAATTTTCCGACACGTGCGTCTTGCTGTGCCTGACTCCCGATTTGTGGTAGACAAGGTTACAGTCAAACTGCCAAACCGATTTTCATGAAATTTGCACAGAATACTTTCCTCACATCGCAGATGTGCAAGTGCCATGATCGTGTTTTCCCGATCAGACTTCCGGTTTAAAAACCGAAATCGCTAACGCCGTCAATTTCGGAGATACGATGGCTAGATTTCGAATACGGTCTATTGGCTACGAATAAAAATTTGACGAGTCTTGAAAGATTTTTTTGTTTACGTGCGGGTGGCTCCTCGAGAACCCACCCGCCAGGGGCAACGCTCCTTGACTCCACCGGGGCTGTGCCCCTGCACCCCGTTACGTGTTATCAGAATCAATCATATATTTTACATGATTGTAACAAAACTAGGTATATTTACAATTTTTTTTGTCATTGACAAGAAATGGCCTATATGTAGAAAAACATTAATTTTGTACAGTGCATTTCATTCCAATTCAATCCGGGTGTGTTTGAAAAAATCTAAAAATGATTTCTCCACGAACAGTTATATAGCCACCAAAAGGTGCGGTTTTTTAAGTACCTTTTAGTGAATTAATTTGACAAAAATCAGAGGATACACTCTGGGCGGAAATAATTTTTTTCTACTTTGAAAGGTCATAAACGGGAAGTGGATGACGAATAATTTTTTCTGAGAAATACGTATAGTGTATTCTTATTTTGTCGAAACGTATCTGAAAAAAAAATCGGCGTCACAAAAACAATTGTCGAGGATGGCCGAGGCCGCTCGGTTATAGCTGAAATGCCCCGTATGCAAATGAACGTTGAATATTCGATTGTCTACAACGAATAATACATCTTATAGTTGCGATCAATTTTATACGACAAGCTAACTAATATGATGTACATTTTGCGACTAACAATAAAAAATCCAGTGCTTTTTGTGAACGAGGAATTTTTTTACAATTTCGTGTTAGCTAAGTTATTTGCAAATTAGTGGCCTAAATATTGAAATTTTGGATAATTGACCGTAACTTTTCACATGAATTTGTTTTTTTTGTCGATCCCTACGTTCTTTGCGAAGAAAATTTTTTTTTTCTTTGATGTGAAATAAACTTTGGTTGACAAATAAATGAATTTTGGAGTACTCCAAATTTTCCAAACCAAGCTGTACTGGTCCCCTCAATTACGTATTTCGTATAGCGTGCGCGTCGTCTGTACAGTCAACGCGTTGTGATTTTAATATATTCAATATTTAAGGCCATAGACGTGCCGTATCTTACCGGTATCATATCGACGCCCGATACGAATAAGAGCACGTTTCAGATTGAGGGTGGAAAAGAGCACGTTTCGGTTTCCGGGGGAAAAAGAGCACGTTCCAGGTTGACTCGAATACTAGCACGTTTCGGGTTGACTCAGCTCACTTGAAACGTGCTAGTATTCGAGTCAACCTGAAACGTGCTCTTTTTCTCCCGGAAATCGAAACGTGCTCTTTTTCACCCGGAATTTAAAACGTGCTCTTCTCCACCCGGAATTTGAAACGTGCTCTTTTTCACCCGGAATTTGAAACGTGCTTCTTTTCACCCGGAATCTGAAACGTCCTTTTATTCGTATCGGGCGTCGATATAATGATGACACTCATATATCATAATCTTAGGAGGAATTGAAAAAGACTGCTGGTTGAAATCTTTTTTCGAATCGAGTCGTGTGAAATTCTACTATTTCTGTTATTCTTGAACGACCATTACGAATTATTCGATCGTGCTGAAAATTTATAAGGAATGGACAGTCGAGAGTAAGTCATCTTTACGATGTTTTATTGTTTACCAGAATACAATTTTATTTTTGACATTGACCTTTCACTCACTTATAAACCATATCGCGTGTCTAATGGCATAAGGGCGTAAGCGCCATTATACGCCCTTTTACCGTTGTAAACACCAAAAGGGCGTATAATTTTTTTTTTTTGTATTTGCGCTAATGTCATGAAAATATATCCAGAAACATTGAAATTGAGTTACTGGTCAGCTAAAAGCAGAAGGTCCTATGTACTGGTAGATACGCCCTTTTGCTTTTAGTTTCGAAGAAAAAATTTGGAAAATAAAAAAGATTCCGACTTTTTTCAAATCTTGATGAATTTTCACGTTTCAGAAGTTTTTAGAGCGTTTGCGATGAAAAAAAAAAGTGGCGGATACGCCCTTTTGCTTTTAGTTTCGAAGAAAACATTTGGAAAATAAAAAAGATTCCGACTTTTTTCAAATCTCGATGAATTTTCACGTTTCAGAAGTTTTTAGAGCGTTTGCGATGAAAAAAAAAAAAAGTGGCGGATACGCCCTTTTGCTTTTAGTTTCGAAGAAAAAATTTGGAAAATAAAAAAGATTCCGACTTTTTTCAAATCTTGATGAATTTTCACGTTTCAGAAGTTTTTAGAGCGTTTGCGATGAAAAAAAAAAGTGGCGGATACGCCCTTTTGCTTTTAGTTTCGAAGAAAACATTTGGAAAATAAAAAAGATTCCGACTTTTTTCAAATCTCGATGAATTTTCACGTTTCAGAAGTTTTTAGAGCGTTTGCGATGAAAAAAAAAAAAAGTGGCGGATACGCCCTTTTGCTTTTAGTTTCGAAGAAAAAATTTGGAAAATAAAAAAGATTCCGACTTTTTTCAAATCTTGATGAATTTTCACGTTTCAGAAGTTTTTAGAGCGTTTGCAATAGAAAACAGTTTTTGGCGGATATGACTTTATGCCGTTAACAAATGTGAAAGAAAAAGACAAAATAGAAAAGCCATAAGGTCGTATCCGCCTAGCTTTTCGAAAATCTTCATTCCGATTGATGTATGCGTTTTTTGCGGTTCCAAAGCGATTGCGAAAAAAAAAAATTATACGCCCTTTTGCTTTTAAAATCGACTTTTTGGCACTTACGCCCTTATGCCATTAGACACGCGATATGAATATTGCATATACTGTGAGTTTTTCTATGTGCGGAACGACCCGAGCGTTCAGCTCATGTTCAGGTTGAGCACCGTATCCCCCCATGGCTATCTCCACGCTCGAGATTATTTGTCAAAATACTCTAAATATTAGAGATTGTTGAAAATAATGAAAAATTAAATTTGGACAATCATCTAAGGTAATAATGAGGCAATTGAACATGAGCTGAACGCACGGGTCGTTCCGCAGATAGAAAAACTCAGGGTATGTATTAGACCTGTCCTTAAGAAGGGTAAAATCGAATTTCAATGGTCTCACCCTTCAAATTGGTTCAAAATAATACAAAAAAAAAGTTGAATTTTTATTTATTTTTTCTCTTCATATTTACCCACCCCTAGAAAGCCTTACTTTTTCTCATAAGAAAAGCATTGATTTTTCGAGGTTTTTAATCAAAAATGCTTACTGGGTCTAGAAAAAGTTGTAAAAAAATTTCTGAAAAAGCAAAATGAAGGGAAATTTGTCCCCTTTAGAACGCCGCTTGAAAAATTTGGCGACCTCTATTTTTGACTCCGCTATCTAACTTTTATTGCGGGGTCAAAGTGATTCATAAATTTCCCATAATATAAGTAACTTTTTTCGAATCAGGGAATTTTCTCCTATGTTCTTCAATCACTAATTAGGTTGCAGAAAAAATTTTCTATTTTTTAAGGCCACTCCGATTCAATTATTTCGATATTTAGCTCTCCGAATGACGTTTTTCGACATTTTTGAAATCTTTTTTCAGCGGTTTCCCAAATTCTAAACAAGAAGATGAGGTGATCAAAATTTTTCAATTCCTATTTCTGATTTTCAACAAAGAATTTTCATTTTCTTTAAGACCAATCCCACTGAGTTCCTTGACCGCTCAAAAGTTTGATAGCGGAGTCAAAAATTATAGAGGTAGCCAAATTTTTCAAGCGGCGTTTTGAAGGGGACAAATTTCCCTTCATTTTGCTTCTTTGAAAATTTTTCTACGACTTTTTTTTAGAACCAGTACGCATTTTTGATTGAAAACCTCGAAAAATCAATGCTTTTCTTATGAGATAAAGTAAGGCTTTCTAGGGGTGGGTAAATATGGAGGGAAAAAATAAATAAAAATTCAACAGTTTTTTTTGAATTATTTCGAACCAATTTGAGGGGTGAGACCATCGAAATTCGTTTTCACCCTTTTGAAGGACAGGTCTAATACGTATATATAACGTAGTATTGCACGTAAAGGCATTCACATCATCTAAGTTTGCATAATGCTTGTTCGTTGGAATGGAAGGCGACATCGGAGACAAGTTCACCGTCAATAGCTGCTGCACAAAAGTCGTCATCCAACATTGTCGTATGGTTCCCTTCTACGTAGTGTACTTTCACCTTTCCCTGTGTAATCTATAAAAGAGGTGAACATGATTTCGATGAGCCATTCGACGTTATTATTAATTGTTGACTAACAAACTCGACTGATTCTGAAGAATTCGAGTCTATTTGATACGATGTATTATTGTTATCAGCAATGAGATCTGAGTTCAATACTTTTTCATATGAAGACAACATTTGTGTGGATAGTGTGAAAGATGATGTACTTGACGAGTGTATCTGCATTCGAGGTGCTTTTGAGGGGATTGTGTTGAAACTCACCGATTGCAGACCGTAAGCTTCCGACATCAAGCGTACTGCCTGGATCTTGGGTCTGAGTAGGGTTATTGGTGTCCTAAGAGGTGCTCGTGCCGAGGGATCATAGTTTTGAATAGCCTTAATTCGATAATAAATAGATGTACACATGGCCACTTGATACTCTATTGTGAAATTCATACTGTTATTTTCAGGCAAATTCTTCGTGAACGCTGTTAACTTCTCCTCCCAGTTATGACATTTTTCCAATTCGATAGCAAGCTGCAACTACAAAACTTTCATTCACATTGTGACACGAGAATTTAATGCATACATTTCTGCTAAGCATAAAACTACATGAAAAGGTCTATCGGAAGCAGTAGAGCTGTTCATCGCATGTATAAGAATGACAGCAACTAAAAAGTGGGACGCGTATGCGAATAGCGTTTTGCCAACTAGTCCAATGGCTTCATCCGAAGTATGGATATATGGCCTCGAAATAAATCCTAGTGGGCTGAATTTTTTTTCAAACTCACTTTTCGTCGTTCAAGATATGATACTGGGAGTTCTCAACAATCCGTTGTACGCGTAACTTTCGATAGTGCTAATAAGGGTTCGTTTCTCAGATGTTCTATAGAATCTTCGTTCCTATTGATTTCGCGACTACGAGGGCGATACAACGATAGCAAAATGAAAGATTTCCCACAAAACAGGTCCCCTACAGTTTTTTCATGCCAGAAATGTATGAAGAAAGGAGAAATTTAGAAATTCGCTACAAAACCAAGACAGTCTTTTGTGATTCTTCATCAAAGCAATAGTCTGGGTGTATGAATTTTATCACAATAGCAAAATATTTTGCTACTACTACTTCCTTTCTGTTTTCCTTCTCATCGTCTTCCTCATTTTCGTATTTTATTGTTGGAAACGAGACCATTGCTCGAAGTAATCCGGTATAGGATCGATCTCTGGATTGTCGATTGTCCAACTGTCGATAAAACAGTCATAGCGTCTGCTTGAGACATGACTTTTATACTGAGATTGCGTGAAAAATTATTGCTTATATGACAAAACTGTGGAGGCCCTTTTTCAAGGGAAATTTTTCCATTTTTCCAACGACATATAACTCTTAGACTCGTCAAGGCAATACAAATTAAGATAGTATAGAAGAAATGAAAAAATCCACTTTTTTCACCACTGTCAAAGGTCACGCGTACAATAGATTGTTGAGGAATTTTTGAAACCGTATTTGGAGCGACAAAAAGTAATTGTGAAACAACGTTCAGCTCACTTGGATATATTTTGAGGTGACATTCTAAGGGTACTGAATTGAACGTGAACATAATATCTTCCAAAGCAATTAGACTACCCAAATACCACAATCCATCATAAATTGATATGATGACTCGAATAATTCAATCGAAATTTCGTGATCACGATCAAATTATTAATGTATGATAGGTAGTGAAAGAATGTCAATGAAATACCTTTTTGTTGACAGATAGTTCCAGAACATCCATGACCTCCAATAGAAGATTCGATTGCAATCCGTCGTCATCAGGCGCAGGCAAGTGTTGGTCAATCATCGCCTTCAGGTAATCTGGTGAACCATCGATTAACAAAAGACGACCACAAAACCCATCGGATTCCAAACGTCTGACAAGCTCAATGGCCACTATACTTCCGAAGGAGTACCCAACTACTGCGAAGTCTCTGCGACCCTTGATCCTCGCCCTGACATACTTTAAGATGTTGAATATGAAATACGTCCCCACAATTGTCGACATTTTATAGAATTATAAATATATCATCATAAGATATGCGGAACGACTCTTACGGGGATCAAGTAATCTGCCATATTATCAATCGACGTCAAACCCACATGAGTTGTTCCGAGCTGTAAACAGGTTGTTGGAGATTTCAGTTTATGAGCGATAGGCTGAAATACGCACTGAGTCCCTGCGATCCCCGGTAGAATGAAAATTTCTCTTCTTTCATCCTCCGCTGCTGTTACCAACGGTACGCAAATATCTTCATTGATCTGACCCGTGCCCACGGTTCTGATGAGCATTTTGATCCCGCTCAAATCATTTTTTTTATTCGTGATCTCCTCGGGATTTCCGCCGGTTTTGGCTTGTTTCAGAGACATTTCTTGGAGTTTCAGGAAAGTAAGACCACGAATGTTTTGTGCAGTCAGAAACACTGCAAATTCACGCTCCAAGGACTGTTTTATTTCAATTGCCATCATAGAGTCCATCCCTAGTTCTGCCAGAGGTATGTGCAAGCTGACAATTTTGAGATTCCTAATTCCTGTCAAAAGTGACGCACAATAGATATTCGTTAGCAATAAGGAGGTATGGAAAGGATCGAATCGCGCGGAATCGGATCGTCTGATTGGTGTGGAAAAGTTGTGACTGACTATTCAAAAAAGAAGTATACTAGCTGCGGGTTACGGGTGAACGGAAGTTAGGGTCTATATACCTATCTTCTGTTTCGCTTCTGTTTCGGCAAAACACTTGTATTTTCGGATTTTCTAATTTTCCATGCAAGAAGCCGAAAATTGCGAATTTTCGTGTTTTTATTATTTACGCTCATTACGCTCTGGATTTGAATTATGTCCTACAGGTTTTACCATTTGGAATGACTAGGAATTCCTAAGTGCTATCTACTGTCATTCCTTATTTAGTAAACATATTGAATAACGAATTTTGATTAAAATTTGGAAAACGTGAGTCGGTACGTGACACCTCTAAGCAGTGCTCAAAATCATGTTCGCGAATATCTCTTACATTCACTCAAATATGGAATAGAATGGTAGATTGGTCTACAGAAGTGTTCAACGTGCAGTACGTTTCATACCGTGAGTTCGGGGCTGCCTACGTTCGTAGTTTCAATAATGAGCCGGTGAAAAGTTATGGATTCAAAATAACTTCTTGTAGAGGTGCAAGCGGAAGTATTTTGTAGTTTTCGAAAGAATCGTCATAAGTTTATTTTCTCAAATGTATGGATTATAAGATTATGAATTGAAATCATAGAAAAATAGATATCCTGTTACCCATGATATTTACGACCGTGTCGATGATATTCATGGCGTTAGCACCGCCAGCAGTTTTTTCAGCAACAACCATACTCGAAACAACTGGAGAATTCTGTTGCAGGAAACCATCCAGCTCTTGAAGACAAGAGGATATTCTCTGTTGTAAAGTGCCCTCAATAACAACTTCCTTGTGGTCTTCGTGCATTTCTGCTACTAGTCCAACATCACCAATAGCGCCCCATTGTACAGCTAAGGCTGGTAAGTTTTCTGCCACTCGTGTTTCGCATATTCTTTCCATTATCGAGTTGGCCATTCCGTAATTGGTCTGTCCTATGTTTCCTCTACCACAAGATACTGATGAAAATACCACAAATTTCCTAAGATTAGGACACAGGATTCTCGACAATTTGTCTAACTGCTTTGTGGCCCAAGCCTTGACCCTGAAAGACTCTTCAAATGACTCGACCGTCTGATTTTCACAAAGGCCGTCTTTCAGTACCACAGCCAAGTTGAATATGGCATCCACTGGCCCGAGAGCTGTGGCTTGTTTCAAGATATTTTCGCAACCCTCATGCGTTGAGGCGTCTTTTCCGACAATAATGACGATTTCTACGCCATAGCTCTTCCAAATGCTGATCCGCAGACGTTGATACCCAGTGACTATGCCTTTTCGGGGAGTAAGGACTAATTTTCTAGCTCCACGAACTACAAGCCAATCGGCAAGCTCGAGACCGAAGCCGCCCAAACCACCAAGAATGAGATAGCTGCTATTCTTTAAGCAATAGTAACGAGGAATTCCCCGAGGAAGAGAAGACTGACGCACTTCATTCTCGTCACGAATTTTTAGGATAACCTGCAAAACTCCCCTGGTTAGCGAGCTTCCGAGTAATAACATGTGTGATATGAAAATCGTGGATTCGTAATGTTTTTGTACAGGTGCCAATTAAAATAGAGACCGATTCGTTGATTCTGCACAAAGAAAAACATTTGCTGCAGCCAAGTAGATTTTTTTTCTCAGTGTGCACAAATCTGCTCTTCGAAACAACATATAGGATGGATTCCACGCGGAGCGGACGAAAAAAAGACCTCGATGTCACAGATTTTTCTCATTCTTGCAAGTCTTTTAGTACCTTCTGAATTAGCAATTCTCATGTATATAGGACACATGTAGCTTCTTTTGCCTTTGGTGTACGAGCTGTTCCAGTTTTTGATTTCTTACGCTCCTTAATGTCTTTGGAGGCAAATATCTCACAAACGCTACGTCGAAGGTAACAAGTATTGGAGTGGTGATTTGTAGTATTTCTTACGCTCTTTCACCCCAGCCCCTGATCCCGCCCGTGACTATCGGAGAACATGTTGAAAAATCATTTTTCAAGCAAAAACTCAATTTTCATCCACTTATGTCATTTTTAGGATTTTTGTCATATTTTTTTTTTTTAAAAGCTCGGAAAATTTCCCATCGAATTACGGTTAGTCCGGAATGGGACACGACTTCGTTTGGGAGCTACAATTTTTGTTCGAAGGCAAGATGAACGACTCGTACGTCCGCTTACATTGCCGCGTCATATTATTGTTTACGTTTTGTAATTCGCACATGTGAGAGTATGCATATTCGAAGTATTTTCTCAGGAAGGCAATAATTCAGTTTTGTCAATTTTAAAAATAGTGTCTATAATATCTTCATTTATGAAAAAACAACGAGTCGTTCATCTTGCCTTCGAACAAAAATTGTAGCTCCCAAATGAAGCCGTGTTCCATTCCGGACTAACGATGATTCGATGGGAAATTTTCCAAGCTTTTCAAAAAAAAATATGAGAAAAATCCTAAAAATGACATAAGTGGATGAAAATTGAGTTTTTGCTTGAAAAATGATTTTTCAACATGTTCTCCGATAGTCACGGGCAGGATCATAGGCTGAGGTGAAAGAGCGTAAAAAATGCTACAAATCACCACTCTGATACTTTTTTCCTTCGACGTACCGTTTCTGAGATATTTGCCTCCAAAGACATCAAGGAGTGTAAGAAATCAAAAACTGGAACAGCTGGTACACCAAAGGCAGAAGAAGCTACATGTGTCCTATATACATGAAAATTGCTAATTCAGAAGGTACCAAAGGACATGCAAAAATGAGAAAAATCCGTGACTTCGAGGTCGTTTTTTGGTCCGCTCCGCGTGGAATCCATCAAGATAGTATTTCATGAGCCCCGAAGGTTGCTACGATATGCGCGATATGCCATAATATTATATATATATATATGGGGCTTTCCACGTGAAGCGGGCCACTTTTTTTAGTGACCATCACCGATTTTGACTTCGACCAGGTATTTTGTACTACTTATGGACATAAGTCTTTGGGTCAGGTCAAAGGCCGTTGCAGGTCTCGGTTTGCTACCTAGCATACGTAATAGAAATGCTTTTTTCGCGCGCCTGCTCTCCTTTCGCGGCTCATATCTCAGTTGTTTTGGATGGAAAGTTCGAAGTTATATAGTGATTCTTGTAGCTATTTTCACGCGCTTTCGAGTCAATACACTCACATTTCTTCATGACTATAATGTGGTACTCAAAAACACTGTCTAATTAATATTTTTGATTTTCACGAAGTTCGCCCATTTTGAAATTTTTTTTTTTTTCATTTCTAATAAACGCTCCAAATACCCCCTATGTATATTCCAAGTGGCAAAGTGGGATTATTTTTTGTTTGGTCAGAATAATATTTTTTAATATTTTTTTATTTTGGATTTTACTTATGTTTACCCCATATTTCATGAATGGTGGCTAGTAGTGATTATTATTGTTCAATTCGACCCTATAAGGGCTTTGGAAATCTTCAAAATGAAAAAGATTTATTTGATAACAAAACTCCACCATCAATATTATCAAGAGACGCGGTAGCGTCTCGCGTCAAGTACATTAAAAAAAAGCGCGACTCGCCCGAGTCTCTTTACCGTAGAGGCAGCTCTGAGAGGAGTGGGGGGATAATGTTTTTATACATTACACCGAATTGGTAATATACCGGGGATTAACGTTTTATTTTCATAATAAGGGTCGAAAGAACTTCCATTTGTGACCCAAATCTAGGCAATCGGTGCACCAACAGCTAAGAAATTAATAATTTCTGAAATCGGATGGGTCAGTTTCACGATAATAATTTTTCGTCTCCTTCGTCATAATTTTTCTCCGTCGGCAGAACGCAATAATCAACATAGAAAGTCCATTATCGAGATGAAAATACATGGATAAAAATATAGTGGGAGCTGTCGCTCTTAACTATAATTACAAGTTGCATATGTTTTATGGTGTAACGAAAAATACTCCTACTGCGCACGCGCGTGCACATAACCGAAATAGTCATACGCATTCTCGAATGACAGCTGACTGCTTGGATAGATGAGAAAAATATTACGAGTAGCTGAAAACCTTTTTGAACCAACAAATGATTTCTTATTACGCTTGCTGGAAAATATGGAGAAAGTGCGGAGTAAAAAATTGTCATTTAATATTAGTCTCGATGTCCTCTGAAAGATATCCATTCAATCGTTCACGTTAGGTTGTCCAGATTTCGAGGTTATAAAACTAGATGTCAGGTTGCTGAGGTTATCGAGATTGAGGTTATGAGAGATTTGCATAATGTCACGTCGATCGTGATTATCGAAGCTATTCATTCGTAGCATATTTTATACTTGTAAAATTTGGATATATATTACTAATTTTTGAAATTATTATACCTACGAAGCTGACGAAGAAATGTTTATGATTTATTTACGTTATGCGGTCCTAGGTAGATCATTAAAATTAGATGACATTTTTTCATAAATACTTTCTGAAATCTGGGAATATAATTGTACTAGAATTCTAACAATACCAACAGCTAATAAGATTCTAAATTCTCATTTCTATGAGCTCAATTATTACCGTCTTCATGAACGATTGATCAATATCAGTGATTGAATTGTCGTGGCCAGATACTAGATTAATATTGGTTGCCCACTAGCACTATGACCCTATTTGGATTATGTATGGACTTCTCACTACGCGGTATCCTTGGGTAAAAATTCGAAACCCATGCTGTACGATTCATCCTAATGAGCTCCGTTCTTTTTCTGAGCTTAAAGTTCTGGTACCACCGAGCAATTTTTCAAGTTGTCTAAAAATAATGAGAAAAAAATGTTCGAGCACTTGAAAAGACTAAAGATGTAATTTTGCTATGTTATTGTGATCATTTTACTAGCTCAAGTTAATTTGATCAGCATTCTCAGCATTCGACCCTGCAGTGATGAAATTATAGTCCTCCGTAGCCCATGATTTTGTCTTCGAAAGGTTCGCTGCATATAACAAAAGTTGACTGAGTGTAACTTGACAGTACTAATTCGAAATGATGTTGAAAAAAGCATCAATGTGACACAATCTGATGAATAGTGTCCACTTTTCTGTATGATTATTCAACAACTGTAAATGACAGTATATTATGTGAAAAAATTTTTAAACTGGATTTTCCACAATTTTATTTGTGGATGTTTTTTTAACATTCTTTCAACTTTATTCTGTCAGTTTGAAGCTCTGTCGACAACTCTTGGTAAGCAGTGATCCTTTCAAAGTCAGAATCATAAGCTACAAAGGTCTATAATTTTATCATCAGTGGCTCGAATGCTGATCAAGCTTGAATTACCAAAATAATCACAATTAGGTAGCCTCATTACATCTTTAACTCTTTAGGTGCTCAATTATTTTATTTTTTCAAATGTTTTCAGACAAATTCAAGAATTGCTCAGTAAGACCAGAACTTCGAGAGTAATGCTAATTGGGGTCAAGGCTTCTTATTACAGTTCATTTTCCAGTCATCGATAACAACACAGCCTCATCAGTGAAACTCTTTCAATAGAACTCATAACAGTTAGAGTAAATATGAGAAAAATAACATCTAACAGAAACAGCCAAGAAAATCAAAACGTCTACAAAAGGTAATAAAATCCCCCAAAAGCACCTCAGTTGCAGAAACCTTGCGCCTAGTACATTAAAACGTAAATATCAACAAAAATTCGTTACTAAAATATTCGACGAAGTAGCATCTGAT
Source organism: Macrophya alboannulata (assembly GCA_949628255.1). Taxonomy (NCBI): domain Eukaryota; kingdom Metazoa; phylum Arthropoda; class Insecta; order Hymenoptera; family Tenthredinidae; genus Macrophya; species Macrophya alboannulata. The sequence continues at coordinate 24,886,298 of OX451206.1, read as the reverse complement.
CTACAAAAGTATTGAAATCAATAGACGTTACCAAGTACAATCAAATTTTCCCACATATATTATACTGCAGATATTAAGAATTATCAGTCGACCAATAAGATTATTATTTATTATTGAGTAAGTATGGAGCAAATTTTTTTTCTTGCTTCAAACGCTGTGATTATATCCAATTGCGCAATACATTTGCAATACTGATTTTGTTGTAGAAATTCGCGAACGAGGAAATGAACATAGACCGGTGGAAATAAATCTCTTGATGCAGTAATAGTTATACCGTTTAAGTAGTAAGCATTACACTTGTTATAGTTGCGGCTCGGGGACAGATTTATTGTATTATTGAATTCATCACAAGTGAAAATAAACATAGAAGAAACCGGTACAAAAAGTAGTGAAATCCCCCCAAAAGCACCTCAGGTGCAAAAACCTTGCGCCAAGCACATTAAAACGTTGTAACTATCGACAAAACTATCAACAAAACTTTGTTACCAGAATATTTGAACCCCGCAAAAACATTAAAAATGTAAAAAATACCGCCAAGTACAAAAAGAATGCCACTCGGAAAAAATACAAAAACTTATTAAATCAGGAAATAATGCCAAGCACCACGAGCTTTTGGCAATTATACGTTGTAAAGTCGGACCCCACTGATTCGTGTAGAGATATCGAAAAATCATTTCAAGAGCTACATACTTGGCGGGCACATTCCTTTCTCCCACTCTGCTACAATTATTCGCCGCACCCTTTGCAGTATATTTCTTTCAGCCTTCATCTGCCAGAGTGAACAGGTGTTCGAATGGGCTTGTTAGTGCAGAGAAGTAATTCATTCTCAAAATTTTAATATCTTCAAAATCCAGATCATTTGCATCGATTCAACTCTCAACTGATTATTTGTCGATTGAAGAATTCGAAATATCTTTCGGTCTGAATGAATTATGCCTCGCGAGTCTCCACTGTCAATGCACTCAGAATTACTGTTACTGAAAAAAGCCAGAACATCAAAGGATTATGAATCAATAATTTTGGAACCTGTTTATGCAAATCATATATACTATACAATATGTATTTATTGATTATCACTAAATACTTGAATAGAAAGTAACTCAATCGTTTTCACTCATATTTTGTTGATAATAACGAGCTTGATGTTAGGAATATAGTGGAAAAAAAGAATGTGCCCGCCAAGTATGTAGCTCTAATTGAAATGATTTTTCGATATCTCTACACGAATCAGTGGGGTCCGACTTTACAACGTATAATTGCCAAAAGCTCGTGGTGCTTGGCATTATTTCCTGATTTGATAAGTTTTTGTATTTTTTCCGAGTGGCATTCTTTTTGTACTTGGCGGTATTTTTTACATTTTTAATGTTTTTGCGGGGTATTTCACTATTTTTTGTAAGTTGCGGTTGAGATTATACAGGAACAGATCAATAATATGGTTGTTTGTGAAAGTGGTGGTGAAAGCACTATCGATACAAAAAACGAGGCAGCGTCTTCTTCCCTCTGCAGTGATGCAAAGCATATGCTATATATATATATATATATATATATATATATATATATATATATATATATATATATATATATATATATATATATATATATATATATATATATATATATATATATATATATACATACCTGTAGATACCTATATATACCTATATATACCCATATATACCTATATATACCTATATATATATGTATACCTGTATATACCTATATATATAAATGTGTAACCGGTATAGATTGCGGACCTTGACTTTTTGGGCGCCTAGTTACACTCCTGTCTATACTCCGTTTGTCGTAGCACCCGGGTGCGTACTAGCACGTTGTTGGGTTGGGTTGGGTTGGTATATGCCAAATTGTCGGGGGCCCCAACATTGTATCAAGAGGTTGAGGTCCTCGAAATATACATTAAATCCTAAAATTTTTTGAGGACCGTCCTCAAAGTATTCACCGGTCCCCGAAATAGTCATTACATTATATATTTCTATACCCTTGGACTTCAAAGTGTCCCGAAAACATATTTATACCTATATATACCTATATATATATATGTATATACCTGTATATACCTATATATACCTATATATATTGTAACGTGCCGCGGTATTGGCGGGTTAAAGAATTAGCCAATGCCGACGTCCGCGTGAGTTCTTTGTCTAATAATTGCTTTTAGTTAGTGATTTTGAATATTAGTGATTTTTGGGACTCCTCTTTTAAGAATGTTTGTTGGTGGGGAAATAATGGGTCTGCCATTCAAAGCCACCTAGCGTGTTGTGAGTTTTATTAGCTGCTATACGGACACGGGAAAAACCAATGCCGTCTCTAGACTACGGACCCGGGGTAAACTTCCCAAGGCCGCCTTCCCTCCACAGAGCCGGGCGAACCAAGCCTGTCGTGCCTGTTATCCCTATCTTTTTTGAATCGCTACCTCAGATCCGGGAATGCGATGATTCCAAGACTGTCTGCCAGATTCGGGATTGCAGCTTGGCCCTCGGACACGGGTAAACCAATGCCGTCCGCACTATGCAATGCGCTCCCTAATCTGTTCCCTAATAATTGGCTTGTTGGCAGTTAATTAGGTCAGACGAAATCTCAAATGAACAGAATCTGGGTTAATCTTAGATTATCTGATTTAATAATCCGAATTTACCAGAAAGTTACAAAATAAAGAAAATAAATCAAGTGTTGACAGTGATCCTTAAATCTATTCTTATTCTATGTTGGCCTTTAAACCTTTGTGTTATTGAGTATTAGCTATCTTAGCGTTTTCTGTTCAGTATGTTCGAGCGACACAATACTATTTGATATCTTTGAAATAAGTTTAAAGCGCTTTGCTTTTAAATTTATATGCTTTTTCTTTTCTATGATCAAATTGCTATAATTTGTCTAGTCTTTGATTCTATCTCGTTACTATTCCATTGCGTTTCTAATTAAATGTGACTCTATATCTTCCGACTCGAATAAATGAATTTATGTAGGTACTGACTCTGACGCTTCAATACCTTTAGACAAGTGAAGTTAAGTTAGATAAATTAGACAGCAAGTGAGTCGATCAGGTGCTTTACCGTGAATCGCTCCAAGAGAAATTTAATAATGAGTCGATCAGGTGCTATACCGTGAATCGCTCCAAGAGAAATTAATTTGTGAGTCGATCAGGTGCTATACCGTGAATCGCTGCCGCTGCTGGCTGACGATTCCTTATATTGCGTTTATCCCCTCCATTTTCGCGTCTAACGTAGCTAGGGGATTAGCTTAATCCCTCGACCTATTGTCGTGTGATTGAGCTTGAATTTTTTTTGTATTAACCAGCCAGCCTGAACCGTTACATTGCCCCCTTCCATCAATCGAAACTTCAGGTCATCTGATTTTTTCTTCGGATGCAGTAAGTCTTCGTGTTGATGGACCTTGATGTCGGTTGTCCTTAGGCTTGGATGGTGTTCGTTACCACTTTTTTCTTTTAAATCAGAGCTGTTTTTCTTTTTATAATTTCTTCAGTCCGAGCGGATCAGTCGGATCCCAGTGTTTTACGTAATCCGGTGTTGGTGGTGGTTCAAACGGTCTCAATGTGATCCTTGGTATAGTCGCCTTGTTCGAACCAGGTCTGCGGAGTGCCGCAGGTAAGTCCGGCCTATTTTTATTTATTGACCTTTTTACCCGATTTCTATAGGTTTCTCTTTCTTTCCTTGTTCTTTCAGGTAGCTCAATTCTTTTCAGTACCCATGGTAAGGTTAAATCCACGTTTTTGATTTCACCGACTTCCTTGACGTTTTTTAACCATGGCACCTCTACTTTCTTTTTCAGCATCACATCTTTGATGATAATAGGAAACCGCCATCGCCTCTTCATCTCGTCGAGTTCAGCCAACTCAGCTTCCCTCAACTCTTCGACTTCCTCGTTGGTGAAGTATTTTGATGGATCAGTCACTTTTGGTTTGATTGGCTCCATCTGCATCAACACTTCCAACTTCGGCGTTAAAGAATCCCATCCTGATCTGTATCGCCCAAAACCACGGATGAATCTTCCAGATGCGTACTTCACTTTTCCCTTGTCATCTTCGGCTGTTTGCACCCCTTTATCCTGAACACTGATATAGCCGTACATCTTTGCGAGTCAGAATGTCAACTGATTAGGCATCCAGCTAATTACCTTGACGAGGCCGACCCGTTCCACGAACTTTGTTTTGGTGAGTCTTCTTCTGTTTCTTTTTCCCTACCTAGCATAACTGGCCGATTTCTGTTTACAAGCTAATTATCCTAGTCTTTGGTTTAAATTGCCAACGTTTACCTCTAACTTATATATTACGTTACATAGTGCTTAAACATATTAACATGGAACCTTCCTCGCTCTCTTTGAGTTTCGGGGTTTACCAACACATAAGTTGCATCGGCTATTTTCCTTTCGATTTTATAAGGCCCTTCATATAAAGTAAAGAACTTAGCCATCTTTTTATTGACAGTGTCAGAGACATTTAATGCTCTAACCAATACTAAATCGCCTATTTTGAACTCTGTCATCTTATGCGTTTCGTTAAATCTTTTAGCCCTAGCACTACCTTTTTTCTTAATATTACTTTTAGCTAAAACTAACTTATAGTCATGCGCGACTCGAAATTGATTATGAATAACCCATTGATCCCAAAATCTTTTCGGTCTTTCATTTAGTTGCAATTCACAAGGAGTAAACTGGGTTGTTTCATGATAAACCTCGTTCATGCATGTTTCTATGATTTTTATCCATTTGATCCAGGCAGTGTGTTTATCCGACAAAAATGTTCTAAAGAACCTACCAATTTCACGGTTTACTCTTTCTACAATGTTACCCTGTGGGTGTCTTATTGACGAAAATATCGGAGTTACATTCTCTTCCTGTAATTTGGTTAACCATCTGACGGATGTAAACTGTGTGCCATGATCAAACTGTATCCTTTTAGGTTTTCCGAATTCCGGAATGTACTTCTCAAACACGCAACGGATGGTGGATTTCGCATCAGCAACTTTCAAAGGATATAACTGTACGTATTTGCTAAATGCATCGATTACCACTAGCAACCATTTGTAGTTACCTTGACTTGCCGGTAACGGTCCAAAAAAATCTATCGATATCAAATCCCCCACACCATTAGGTACGATGTTTTGCATGCTTGCGTAACTATAGCGATTCGGCACCTTACATCGCTGGCACCGGTCGCAGCGGGCTACCTCCTTTCTTACCAATTTACCAAACTTCGGGTAGTAAAAGTTCTCATGCAGCATTTTATAACATTTATGAGCTCCTACATGCCCGTACACTTCGTGACATTCATTTATTAAGGGTCTAACGAGTTTTTCCGGTAAGAAAGCTCGTAGTTTGCCCCCTATTTCCCGTTGGTATAAAATGTCATCGACAACGGAGAAATGTGCGTTATTCTTTGTTATTCCCCTCTTGACCAAATCTGCGATTCGTAAATCTTCTTTTTGCAGCTTGGCAAGTGACCGGAGTCCCTGCACCAATTCTTCGCTGACTATTTTAGCTAATTCAGCTATCACGTTTTCATGACTTTCTGTTGGTTTTTCATCACCAGCATCATGAGGATATCTACTGAGTAAATCCGCTACTATATTATCACTACCTTTAACATATTCGATCTGGAAATCGTACGTTTGCAAATACAACACCCACCGAGCAAGTCGCGAACTTGTCAACCTACATGATAACACGAAGGTCAACGCTTTATGGTCAGTTCGTATTATGAGTTCTGCACCGACTATAAATGTCCTAAATTTTTCTAAAGAATAGACAATAGCCAATAACTCTTTTTCCGTTGTGAAATAATTTATTTCAGCTCCTTTTAATGTTCTACTTGCAAACCCTATTATCCTATGTTCTAAATTATCCTTGTCAATTTGATAGAGAACTCCACCAATCGCGTAACTACTCGCATCGCACTGCAGGTAATACTTCTTTTTCGGATCCGGGTGGTGGATAATCATCGTTTTACAAAACATTTCTTTTACTTTGTTAAATTGCTCGTCGGTTTCGTCCGTCCAAGACCATTTTACATCTTTCCTAAGTAGTTTTAACAGCGGGTATGTCAGATTAGAATAGCTATTTGAAAATTTACTATAGTAGTTCGTTAGGCCGAGAAAGCCTTTTAACTGTTTCGGGTTCCTAGGAGTTGGGAAATTTTTTATTGATTCTATCTTTTCCGGTTGCGGTTGAATACCATCCCGCGTGATTTTGTGTCCTAAAAAGTCAATTTCTTGTCTAAAGAATCTAGACTTTTGGAAATTAATCGTCATATTATGTTTTTGAAAGGTTTCAAAAAGTTTTTCTAAATGTTTGATGTGATTATTTACTGAATCCGATGAACAAAGAATATCATCTACAAAATTGATAGTGAATTCATCCACACTTTGTAAAACTATATCTAATGCTCTTATGAGGCTTGCTAAGCTGGTACTTAGACCATAAGGAGTGACTTTAAACTGGTAGGTTTTTCCGCCATACATAAACGCGGTGTACTTTCTGGAATCTACATGCAGTGGTACTTGCCAAAAACTCGCCGTCAAGTCGATGCTAGACATGAATTTTGAATTATTGAATTTTTGAAAAAGCACCTCAGTAGACTGAGCACAATCTCGATCCGGAACTATCAACTTATTGATAAAACGAGCATCGAGGACTAACCTTATGTCTCCTGATTTTTTAGCAACAACCACGATTGGGTTGATATATTCACTGTACGATCTTTCTATAATCCCATATTTTAACATTCTTTCGATTTCTTTATCGACCTTCTCTCTATGCATTATCGGTATCGGGTACGACCTTCGTACGAATGGTCGATCTTCGTAGATTTTAATCTTATGTTCGTAAACCGTGACTTTTCCCGGAATTTTGTTGAAAATAGCTCGATATTTCGTTAATAATTCTATAAACGTCTGTCGATGCTCGTTTTCCAACGATTGACATTCCGCGAGTTTGTCAATGATCTCATCATCGGTTACTTCGTAATTCTCATCATCGCTTTCGACCCTTTTACTTAGCATTTCGTTTGTATCTAGTGTCGCGATTTCGAGTTTATTATTTTTTGAATCTACTATTGTCTGTTTTTCTAACCCGATAGTGTTTTCTTTGTTTTTAGTTTGGATCTTCAAAGTGTTTGACTGCAAATCGATATCCGCTTTCCATCTACCAAGAGTATCTATCCCTATAATGACAGGATGACGAAGTGTAGGAACTACTAGAAACGGAATCTGATCAGTGAACTCTCTGACTTTGATTTTCACAAACATTTGTAATTTTACTTTGACTGGTTTTCCACCGGTAACGCCAACTATTTGGTAATTTACCACTGGTAACTTATCGCAGTTTTCAAATATATCTATTTGTTGTTTGTACCATTCCTCAGATAAACAAGTTATTTGACTACCGGTATCTAACAACGCTGTAATGCTTTGGCTTTCTAAATAAACTTTTATACTTGGACATTGTATATTTTTTGTTTCACTTACTACTTTTTCTTTTATTAGGTAATCTGTGGGGTTTTCAAACGGATTTGATTTTTGAATTTCCTGCTCAATTTCTGCCGCGTTTAATTCAAATGTGCGCTGTGCCGTATTTTCATGCGGCACGCCTAACACAGCGCAGTCGGGTTTTCCGAATTAGGCTCACCCGTTTCTGCTTTATCGGTCTCACAAATCTCTTCGGTGATCGCGTTTATTTGTTTAGTAGTTGTCCAATTTGTACGTCTGTTTAATTCTTGAGAATTAGCCTTTATTCTACTCTCATGGGAATCGTTCCCATTGTTTTCATCTCGCGACATGCTCGGTTTAGTATTGCCAGTGTGTTGACTCGGACTACTACGCCAAGAGTTTTGTTTTTGTTTTTCGTCGGCGTATCGTGTGTGATTTACAAACCGATTTGGATTATGTGTTGTGTGCGAGTGTTTTGGTGCATTCGACCTGCCCCCTGATTGCATTTGGTCAAGAAAAGTCAACAAATTGTCTATGTCTCGGATGCATCTACTTTTCGCAGCCTCTACTACCGATTCATCGAAGTGACGGATCAGATTACTGATAATCTCCGCTTCTGGTAACGTTGGATTTAGCCCGCATGCACCCGCAAATTTTCTACTGGCATATTCAGACCATCCTACCTTAGTGTCAGGTAGGTAATATCCAAACTCTAAATCCCGACGTACATCTCGTTGCGTTTCCTCGCCCCAGTACCTCGATAAAAATCGTTTTTTAAATTCTTCCCATGAATGAATTACCTCGCGTCGCGCTATCCACCAATCCTTTGCGTCGTTTGTTAAGCTTTGACCTATCAACCTCAGTCCAATGTCATCACCTACATTTAGAAAACTGAAATATTCTTCTAATTCCCTAATAAAATTGACTGGTTTTTCCCAAGCCTTTCCTGAGTATGTCGGTAATTTTAATTGTTTTGTTATTAAACTAGTGTTGTCAAACACAGCAGTTTGACCACCTCTTTGTTGTCGTATTCTTCTTATGTCAGACTCTAAACCTATTTTCAGACTATCATGTTTATGATTTAACTCGGTAAACATATCCTGACTTGCTTTCTGGTTTTCAACAATTTTACTTTTTAAAACCTCGTAGGTTCCTACTTGTTCGCTACGTAAAATATTTTCGCATGTCTCGATTTTATTTTTACAGTCTGAAACTTCGTAATTTAATTTGTCTGATACAATTTTTAAATCCGTACCGATTTTGTTTATTTTTGCCTGACTTGTTTCGTTATTTTCTTCTAGCTTTTTATTTATTCTAGACTCAAACTTTGTTTGTGCTTCTATGCTATCTGCCTGCGATCTTAACATGGTTTGTTCCATTTGCTCGAACTTATTATCCATTTTTCTTTCTAGACGTTCAATGGATTCAATTAATCTGGAAATTGGATCTGGATTATCCGTATGGCTACTGTTTGGATTCATCGTGGTTGATTGCAAGGAAGTAACAAAGCTTGTATCCGAAAAACCTGAATCTAATTCACGATGACTTAAATTGACGACACTGGAACTTTTGGTTTTGTTTACTCTACGAGATTCCTCATCTGACATTTCGTCTGATCGTAAACAAACAACAATCCCAAACCTGGCATACAAGTCTTTGTCAGTCTATTTATAATCTAGAATTTGACTTTATTTTTCCGAAGCTATTGAATGAACGAATTTACTGAATTTAAAGATTCTAATGATTTTAATGAACTTTTTTATTTCCAAAAAAATTCCTTTTTTGAGGAGCCCCACGTTGGGCGCCAATTGTAACGTGCCGCGGTATTGGCGGGTTAAAGAATTAGCCAATGCCGACGTCCGCGTGAGTTCTTTGTCTAATAATTGCTTTTAGTTAGTGATTTTGAATATTAGTGATTTTTGGGACTCCTCTTTTAAGAATGTTTGTTGGTGGGGAAATAATGGGTCTGCCATTCAAAGCCACCTAGCGTGTTGTGAGTTTTATTAGCTGCTATACGGACACGGGAAAAACCAATGCCGTCTCTAGACTACGGACCCGGGGTAAACTTCCCAAGGCCGCCTTCCCTCCACAGAGCCGGGCGAACCAAGCCTGTCGTGCCTGTTATCCCTATCTTTTTTGAATCGCTACCTCAGATCCGGGAATGCGATGATTCCAAGACTGTCTGCCAGATTCGGGATTGCAGCTTGGCCCTCGGACACGGGTAAACCAATGCCGTCCGCACTATGCAATGCGCTCCCTAATCTGTTCCCTAATAATTGGCTTGTTGGCAGTTAATTAGGTCAGACGAAATCTCAAATGAACAGAATCTGGGTTAATCTTAGATTATCTGATTTAATAATCCGAATTTACCAGAAAGTTACAAAATAAAGAAAATAAATCAAGTGTTGACAGTGATCCTTAAATCTATTCTTATTCTATGTTGGCCTTTAAACCTTTGTGTTATTGAGTATTAGCTATCTTAGCGTTTTCTGTTCAGTATGTTCGAGCGACACAATACTATTTGATATCTTTGAAATAAGTTTAAAGCGCTTTGCTTTTAAATTTATATGCTTTTTCTTTTCTATGATCAAATTGCTATAATTTGTCTAGTCTTTGATTCTATCTCGTTACTATTCCATTGCGTTTCTAATTAAATGTGACTCTATATCTTCCGACTCGAATAAATGAATTTATGTAGGTACTGACTCTGACGCTTCAATACCTTTAGACAAGTGAAGTTAAGTTAGATAAATTAGACAGCAAGTGAGTCGATCAGGTGCTTTACCGTGAATCGCTCCAAGAGAAATTTAATAATGAGTCGATCAGGTGCTATACCGTGAATCGCTCCAAGAGAAATTAATTTGTGAGTCGATCAGGTGCTATACCGTGAATCGCTGCCGCTGCTGGCTGACGATTCCTTATATTGCGTTTATCCCCTCCATTTTCGCGTCTAACGTAGCTAGGGGATTAGCTTAATCCCTCGACCTATTGTCGTGTGATTGAGCTTGAATTTTTTTTGTATTAACCAGCCAGCCTGAACCGTTACAATATATATATGTATATACCTGTATATACCTATATATACCTATATATACCTATATATACAGATATATACTCATATATAGGGGAGGGGGGGTCAAAGTGGGCCCCTAGGAGCAAAGTGGGCCCCTAGGGGCAAAGTAGGCCCCTTCAAAATGAGAGACTTTATGGAGGCGCGAAAAAAGTAATTTTTGAATATTTAATAATTAATTGTAAAAATATAAATACAGAATAAAAAATGTCATTTACGAAATTTTTTCGAGGGGCAACTTTGCCCCAAATTTGAGATTTTTCAATTTTAATGGATGCAGCATAATAATGTTAAATACTTATCAAGGGTCTAAAAAAAAATGAAGTATAAAGAAAAATTAATGATATTATGATTATTTTCCTTAAGCGGCCCACTTTGCCCCCCCCCCCCCCCTCCCCTATCTATATATACATATATATACTTATATATACTTATATATACCCATATATACCTATATATACCTATATATACTCATATATACCTATATATACCCATATATACATATATATACTTATATATACCCATATATACCTATACATACCTATATATACCCATATATACCCATATATACCTATATATACTTATATATACCCATATATACCTATATATACCTATATATACCCATATATACCCATTTATATTTATATATACCTATATATACATACATATACCTATATATACCTATATATACCTAAATATACCTATATATACCTAAATATACCTATATATACATACATATACCTATATATACCTATATATACATGCATATACCTATATATACCTAGATATACAAACATACACCTATATATACCTAGATATACAAACATATACCTATATATACCTATATATACCATATAGATATATTAGATATATATTTTGAATGATCCTTAACTTACTATTATATATATGTATATATATATACTCAGAGGGCTCTGCCCCTCGAACCCCCCGATCGGGGCTTCGACGCTGCACGGCATGTATACATGTACATTATATACATAGCTATAGTAGATGGTATAGATATATAGATATATAGATATTATATATATATAAGTATTATATATAGATTATATATATAAAATATATAGTTGCATGCACTTCGCATATTGATTGGAGTATATCTTTTGATTACGTCATCGAATTTTAGCCAAAATCAATAGGGAGCGAGATATCGATAGAGAGAATCTCCCTTTCAAATTGCAAGTCGATCGGTGCATCGGTTCGACAGATATCGGTGTTCACAGAAAATGTCTGCGAAAAATTTTGCGGAGAAGAAGAAGAAGAAGAAGAAGAAGAAGAAGAAGAAGATTGTAAAATTTCGTCAACTTTAGATGTCTATAACTTCGGAAATACTCGATCGATTTGGTCCCAAATTTTTTCGGAAACTCATTCAGACTCGGACAATTAGCCCTATAAATTTCAGCCCGAAATATAAGCTGGTTCCGAAAATATGACGCAATGTTTACAGGTATGAAAAGTTGGCCAGCGTAAATGATTCTCAGCTGGCGCTCGCCGAAGAGTACTTGGCGGCGATTCGCTGCCGCGAATCTTGATGAAGTAGCATTTGATCTACAAAAGTACTGAAATCAATAGACATTGCCAAGTACAATTTATTTTTTCACAATTAATTCCTGATCGTGACCTAGTGCCTATTAGTGTTTGGTTGGTATTCACATATGAATATACATGACATGCGTAACACCTTGTGATATGTGACATATGTACTCATGAGAAAAGATTAATCCAAATTAAAATTGAGAAAAGAAAAAAAAAAAAAAAAATTTGGAGGTAGTGGTACTTGGCGGGCATTTTTGCAGAAATCACAAGAAAATATAAATTGAACTATTTCAATATTCTTCTAATAATTCACCCATCAGCCCGCCAAGTACCACGTACTCCAAATTTTTTTTTTTTTTTTCTTTTCTCAATTTTAATTTGGATTAATCTTTTCTCATGAGTACATATGTCACATATCACAAGGTGTTACGCATGTCATGTATATTCATATGTGAATACCAACCAAACACTAATAGGTACTAGGTCACAATCAGGAATTAATTGTGAAAAAATAAATTGTACTTGGCAATGTCTATTGATTTCAGTACTTTTGTAGATCAAATGCTACTTCATCAAATATTCTGGTAACAAAGTTTTGTTGATAGTTTTGTTGATAGTTACAACGTTTTAATGTGCTTGGCGCAAGGTTTTTGCACCTGAGGTGCTTTTGGGGTATTCTTTACCCTAACTACCACTTCACGGTCAAGAATTCCGTCACACTACTTCAATATTATATGAAATATTATATGAAACCTCCAGTTTCAATATTATAGTGAGTTCATGAGGAACATCAGGTGTCAGATTTGCCTTAAATTGTGATATCACTATTCAATAAATAAGTGGAATGAATAAAAAAAATATTAAAAAATATTATTCTGACCAAACAAAAAATAATCCCACTTTGCCACTTGGGGTATGTATTTTGAGCCTTTTTTAAAAATAAAAAACAAAAAAATTTCGAAATGGGCGTAGTTCGTGAAAATCGAAAATATTAATTAGAGTGCGGTTTTCAGTACCACATTGTAGTAGTGAAAAAATGTGAGTATAATGACTCGAAAGCACGTGAAAATAGCTACAAGAATCACTATACAACTTTGAACTTTCCTATTAAAACAACTGAGATATAAGCCGCGAAAGAAGAGCTTGCGCGCGAAAATAGCATTTCTATTACCTATGCTAGGTAGCAAACCGAGATCTGCAACGGCCTTTGGCCTGGCCCGATAACTTATGTCCATAAGTAGTACAAAATACCCGGTCAAAGTCAAAATCGGTAATGGTCACCAAAAAAGTGGCCCGCTTCACGTGTAAAGCCACATATTATAATATATTATATTATATAAATACCATTGAAGAACATTTTCGGGAAATGAAAAAAAAAAAATTCATTAGAATTATTCCCTGATAGTTTCTGAAATAGCACTAACAACGTTATGATAATCGAGACCTCAGTTATGAGTTGAAACGCTATTATTATGAACTGAAATTATACAGTTTCTATTTCAATCACTAAATCTACATGAGACGTGAAAAACTTACGAACCTTGCCAATATGCTTTCCAGCTGCCATATGTCTAAATGCCTCTTCAGCTTGGTGCATTGGAAATACAGTTCTCACCAGTGGTTTGACCGCACCATTTTTCAACCCTTCCGCAAGCATCGTAACCAACTCGGTTTTTCTTTCAGAAGAACCGAAAAATAAATTGTCCATGAAAACTCCATGAAAGCTGATTCCCTTGAGAAATGTTTCCATTCCTAGCAGGTTGTTTGCCGCCAGATCAAATTTTCCAATCTCCAAGAATCGTCCACCGTTAGTTAAACATCGAACCGAGGCTTGTAACTTCGCTTCTGCTAACGAATTCAGTACAATATCCACTCCACGTCCTTGAGTATGATGAAGAATCAATTGCTCAAAACTAGTATTCCGAGAATGTCCAATATGGTCATCATCGATTTGTGGAAACTGATTTCTAATGAACAGTCGTTTTTCCGGTGTCCCTACAGTCGTAAATACTTCACATCCCTCGTGAAGAGCTAAAGTGATAGCTGCTTGGCCTACGCCACCGCTTCCAGCATGTATCAAAACTTTATCGCCTTTTTTCATTTTACCGATGATCAGAACGGCGTAGTATGCTGTGCCATAGACAATAGGGATCGTTGCTGCATCTTCTAATATCCAGTCATCCGGTACTGGCCAAAGAAATTCGCTGTCGGCGATACATAAGTTTGAAAAAGCTCCAGTTGCATTCATTCCCATAACGGCCCGACCGTTCATGTCTTTTCCGGAGTATTCAAATCCAATTATATTTTCGTGCAACTTTCTAGATATTGCGGCAACTTCGATTGCTAATTTTCCGGCACTTATCATAACATCGCGAAAGTTTATCGACGAATAATGCACTTCAATCATATCCCTGTGCCGGTCACCAGGCTGAATTGGTCCTTCTATCCACTGAAATGAGCCCAAATCACCGCGTGTAGGCTGGTGTATGTGAATGTGATAAACAGATTTTGGGGATACTGAATTCATAGTGAAAAACCGATACGATCCCCATAACTTTCCGGGGCGTAGGACATTTAGCGTCAGCCCCAAATCCAATTGTTCAGAGTAGAATGGGTTTTTCATAGAAAATTTCGTAGCTTGCAGGTCTTGGATCAATAGACCCTGTACAACCCCGCCGCCTGGTTCCTTTCGGAGACAGTTCAGCAGTCCGACAAGACCGCTTTCATAATCCCCTTCGCTCACGAGAAGAATTCGACTACGCCTGCTGCTTGTTTTTTCGCTTCCTGCTTTGAGAGCAGCCTGCAGCTCAGGGAGCCACGTGAATTCGTGATTGTTGACTTGTATAACTGTAACCATACGACATAGCTCCTGTCTCTTCCGGAGTAACAATACTCGTTCCTTGTTCGTACGTTTGTCTAGAATGACATCGAGGCTTTCACTTTGAATGGTCGAGAAGATTTCAGCATTCTTATGCAATGGTTCTCTGACTAGCAAAAAACCAGAATTCTTCATTGCTTGTTGTAATCGTTTCAGTATTTGTATGTTTTTACTTGCGAGCAGTCCATGACTAATTACCAGCAGAGCGTCAGATCCAGCGGCCAATTTCTTCGACTCGGTGACATTAATAGTGGAAGGTAATGCATGGGTGGGAAATGTGTTGATGGGTGCGATAATATTCACATTTGCTTGTAGTAGAGGCAAATCATCTAAAATTTCTTGAATTATCGGTGATAGCAAATTTTCAGATGAAGCATTTTCAGTGTCACAGATCATTTCGATCGTTTTTATTTTAACGCCGTAATGGTTCTCCAGAGCTATATGTACAGCAATACGAGTAACCGCTTCCAGTACCATTTCGGCGCCATCTCGATGCGCTACAAATTTCATTTCCTCGAGAACGGGTTCTTCCGCTGGTTTTTTCTTAAAAATAGCATTGGCCTTTAACCCTCGTATCTCTATTCCGCCAGATACAATGATGCCCAAATCTTCGTAAACTTCGACAGTAAATACTGAAAAAAATATTCAGCAAATTTTTCACTACAATCCGGTCACTTTTCAACATCTTCAGAAAGTTCATCATGTGGAAAGTATAACTCTTACCTTTATCATCAATGGGCATAGCCCGGAGCAGATCTAAATGCACTTTAGCATCTATAAACAGTCTTTGAATACCTGTGGGAACGAATAATTCTCTAGTGTCGATTCCAAGGATTTTTATCTGTAGCATGTTATCCATAAAAGCCGCCCAATTTCTTGTCCATTTTATGCGGCCTTTAGTTCCATTTAATGATGCCTTCTGCAGTCCACGGAATAACCCCGCGTAGTGATAACCCTTCAGGCGTAACTCTTTGTAAATATCCTCGTCCGATAGGACCAGTGGCTCCTCGTTATCGGCTAACACATCCTTACTGATGCGTTCCTGAACTGCGTTCGTGACAATACGAACGAATCCTGTCACGATAGTAGTATTGCCTTCAGAAACCTCAAATTTGCCTGACCCTGATAACAGATGAATTTTTAATGTCGTCTGATTTCCTATATTGACGGCTACCGTTACATGCGATGTGATCTTACCTTTATGAATCATAATTGCTAGATGAACGCCACCGTGATTTGGAATATGTAGTAGTAGCTCGGTGGAATCTGATATCCTCGAACACAACCGAGACTTCGTCATACGGTTCCCCTTGCATCGATGCCACAGTTTGCCAAACTGATACCAAATAACCAGTTGCCGGCACCAAGATTCGTCCGTCAATCACGTGTCCTGCCATCCAATCATACGCCTCATCGACCAAATTTATCTCAATAACATTACACCCAGAATCAGTCTTTTCTTTCATCTTATAGCTTGCTACAAACCAATTACACAGGTCGACAAAAAAACTTTTTTTTTCTGGGTTTTTGTTTTGATGCATAAATTCTGATGCTAGGCATCGAAAAACACCAAAATATCCATACTTAGCTTTTAAAGTTTGCTTTTGTCTGTTTCACGTCGATAAGTAAGTTTTGAAGATTCTTATTGATTTTACGAGCAGCAGGTGGTAGCACTTTGATCAAAACGGTAGCAAATTGCATATTTCTCGTGTAGGACACAGTAGTGAGTGTTTACTTGTCTACCACAGCTGTAACAACCGTTCTTGTGTATTACTGAGTTATAAAATGGCGTCAAGACAGTGTAAACAAGATGTTAATTCATTCTGTTTTATTTGCGGTGAATTCATTAAAGTAAGAAGCGAAAAATTTAAAGCTTTGTGAAGCTTATGAAGCTTATTTTGACCTGCGAATTCGGAATTAAGATAAAAAATGGGTACCTCACTTTGCCTGTGTTAACTGCAAAAATACTTTAGAAGGTAAGAAACTAAAAATTAAAATCTAAAAAAGTTTCGAACATATTAATATTTTTGTAAATTTAATACTCAATAACTATTATTATTATACGGAAAAATCATCAGAATTAACCCCAATTGCTCCCAATTCTCATAATTTTAAAAAATTAACAATATATTCGAAATATTTGCATTTTTTCAACAGTTCCAGAATAACAGTATTTACGTCATTTTTTTTTAATGCATAACGCTTAATGCACAACGCATGTGATGGACTTTGAACGACGTTACCACTAAAAATATTCATTTTTGAACTTGATTTTGTATTATTTTACATTTGTATGCTATTACTAATCATTATTCTTGAATTGAAAAGACTCCGATGTTCAGCAAAAAATTTTCTGATTCTAATTTATAATAAAATTATGAAAAAATCAGTCAATTTTCCTAAAATTCGAAAAATTGCTCTGGTTTCTGCAAAAGCAAACTTTGATCAAAAAAATTATTTTTCCCTTTATTAGTAACGTAGGAGAAACCAAAATTTGACATTCAGAAGTCAGACCCAAAAATCGTGTCGACCTGTGTTATCTGAGTGCTCCCAACGTACTAGAGGAGAAATCATGGCAGTTCCCCGGCTTACAGGGTATTCAACATCGGGGTATAACTTGGTCAACTGTGGATGTAAACCAACTTCATACATTCTTCCAATTGCTTGAAGTAGGGTCTCCATGTAATTTGCATTTCCATAGTCATTTAAAGCAATGTTAATCATGCTCTCGTTCGAATACCTCTGCAGAATCGCGTGCAGTAAACAATGAGGTGTCATTTCAATAGCTATTGCATTATTTGGGATCAGATTAAATGTTTCTTTGAATAAGACTGGGTTGAGTAGATTATTCGTATGGTATTCGGGTGAACATAGGCCAGCTGGACTCGTTTTCCACCTATTGCGTGGAACGGAGGTACTTAGCCACTTCGTACTTCGAGGTTTTGGGTCCTCAATGATGCTTTGCAAATTAGCCAATAATTTTGGGCCTGCCGTCGCGATGTGGCGACTATGGTACGCAATCTTGTTGCTGGGTACCTCCCGAGCGAGAATATTATTGACCTGCAGACAAAGACGAATAAATATGAGAAACAAATATCTATGACTATCGGATCTTCGATTCAAATTTTTCGGAAAAATGTATTTCTTGGATCGTTAAGGGGGTTCAAATTATTATTCATACTGCGGCATATCTATAATGTATTGCAAAACTTCTTATGGATTCTTATGGATCGTAAAATCGTAAAAATCTTCAGAAGCTCGCGTAACTGTCTCCGTGGCGAGATACCATTTCGGAACTCCTCGTAATAATAATTTATGTTCTTAAAAATACAAATTTCCCTGCGAAAATAAGTTAACAGAAATTATGTGGTTGCAACCAATAAGCTACAAGAATGATAACACAAAATTGTAATGATGAGTGTGACTAGAAATGAAGGAATAATTGATCGACCGTAAAAATAATATAAAATAAAGTTACGACTTATTTAGGTTTTGCGTTAACGAGTTCAGGTCTTTACTCAGGTTTGCGTTCAATAGTTTTGAATATGAGTTCAACCATTGTGAGCGTTTTCAAATGTTACGAAAAAGTGAAAATGTTCGCTATTGATACAAAGAAGGAAAGAGATTTACTTGATTTGAAGGCGATTTTCAATTGAATAACGTTTTTTACGTGAGATTGAGTTGAAATGAATAAAGTGAAGATTTCAATGTTACATTGAATGTTAATCGATCGCTTTGACTTGATTTATTCAAATGTGAAACTACGTTATCGGTAACAGGCTGCTTAAGCTCTACAGTTACGTTCTAGATAATGTAAGTCACCGTAGTCGCTTTGCCTACGAGTGCACGCATACTTCGCGTGAGGTCCGCGAACGTTGGTGCGAAGTTCGGCTATTGGCTAACAACCGAACACGCTTTAGGATGTATATCTACAATTCACCTGCAGTCTAGCGACGAAATTCTTCATTGAGTCGGTCGGCCCACTGATCGTCGAGCTCTCGGGACCGTTGTGACAAGCAACCTCTATATCTGAGGGGCACAGAATCTTCAAACGTACTTCATCAAGCCCAACATCTGCTATTGATCCAGAGATTGTTTCAGCTTCAATTAACGTCGAAGCTTGATAGTACGCCATCAGAACAACCTGTTCTGCCGTCAAACAACCATCGGCGTATGCACCGCCAGACTCTCCTATCGAATGCCCGATGACATATAATCTGGTACTATTCCTATGGCTGACAGTACATCTACTAAGCCGATCTAAGAATAATCAAAAGATGCAAATCTGTTGAAAGTCGGGATCATGAGCATCATCATTAGTAATATTTAGTAATCGACTAATCTGTAGTGCCATTTGCATACTGGTTCGGTCATGTTACTACCGGATATTTTTTATTATACCTGGACTGCAGCAATTCCGACAAACGAGTTCAGAATGTTCCCCCATGCGTTTGGATCTTTGTTGGTCAAAATGTTAATAATGTTAATACCAAGAGGCTTCATAACGATGTCGCACCTATGGATTGCCTTGGCAAATGTAGGAATTTTTAACGAAGCGTCACCTGCTGAATGTGAGAATTGGCATTCGTTGGTTCTCGACTGTCTGTTTCAGTACCGTCAACCGGGGTAATAACGGGATGTCCGGTTATGTACTTACCCATCCCAGTCCATTGAGTTCCCACGCCGGAGAACACAAACGATACTGGCCGCTTGACACCTGGATAATGCTGTACATGTCTGACTGTCTGTTCTGATATGCCTCGGGTTGGCAAAATTGTATATCCGCGATAGAAATGGCCTGGAATCTCTTCGACATGTATATTGTAGAGAATAGCGGCGAATTCCACATCAACCGGTCTGGTTTCAAGCTGTCATTATGAGACGTTACATATAGACCGGGAGCTCGTGACAGGTGACGTTCCACCATTTTGTCGTGCATGCCTTTTTAAGGCTTGATAACTAACCCTAAAATATCAAAGATAGTCGGGGTTTTAGCCCCCCCGCGCGTCCTCTTCATAAGGAAGAGCGCTTTTCTTTGTGTAGCGAATTTTCGTGTTTTTCCGTGATATTATACTGCATGCCATTGTAATATACGGAAGTTCAAACAAATTGAAGCTCTAATAATTGATGGCATGCACTCTGCAGCGGCCCAAGATGATCAAAGGGTTATGAAAACCTGAAAAAAATTAAAGGGCAATTCCGTGTTTTCAAATTGCATGCCGATGTAAAGAATGGAAGTTTTTGTAATAAAAACACTCTGAAAAAATTGGCATGCACCCCTCGTATGACCAACGGTGGAAAATTTCCGGAAAACTCTGTAAAATTTGAACACCGATTTTCCGTGATTTCAAATTACTCCTAATAAGGATGAATATTAATTTTATAACGAAATAATTGTCTAATTCAAATGGCATGCATGTTGAATAAGCCCATCGTATTATAAATAATAATAAAAGTTGCAAAAAACACAGTGCAAATTTAGGTGACTTGTTTTTGCATGCCGTTTTGTATTTCATGAATTTACGTTATTTCGAGTCATGAATGTAAATGGCATGCATGTAGCTACAGCCCAACACACAAAAATTGTGAAAAAATTGAATAAACATCAATTTTTCAATTGAAAAAAAAATCTGAAAAATGCCGTGACTTCTTCTTGCATGCCGCTTTGTATTTTGTTAGTAGATACTATTTCAAGCTGAAATACGAAATGGCATGCATGTAGCTCCATGGAAATTGTTTAAATAAACATTATTTTAAGTTAATGGCTAAAATAACATGCATGTTACTACAGTCCAACATTGAAAAATTGTAAAAAAAAATTTTAATTCAAATGATTCGAATCTCCCGGTCTCTAGTCTAAACGTGGCCTATTATACGTCGACTAGCACGAGAGGTCACAACTACCCTACGGTAGACGCTACACCATTGCCTATGATGCCTATACATTTTTCGTCTCAGTGTACATGTTGAAAAGCAAGTGAAAACATGCAACAGAATCATTATTGAACTTGGAATTTCCATTCTTCACAGTGCATCATAGTGAAAATTTATAAAATAGCTGTCCAGTACACGTATACGTGTCCTCTTGATCATACATTTCTGTCTAATCCGGTGTATTTTTGTGAGTACAGTAATGATAATGATAATGTCGATGATGATGATGATGAAGCGGTTGATGATAATGATAAATAATAATACTTCATGTATAAAATAATGATGCTGCTAATAATTTTTTACTTTCATTTTTCCTACAAAATTTAGAAAAAAATAAAATTATAAAATCGGACGATCTTTTTTTGTTTATTTAGGCAATTGTCATAAAGCTACATGCATGCCATTTTGCATTTCGGCTGAAAATAGTATCTACTAACAAAATACAAAGCGGCATGCAAGAAGAAGTCACGGCATTTTTCAGATTTTTTTTTCAATTGAAAAATTGATGTTTATTCAATTTTTTCACAATTTTTGTGTGTTGGGCTGTAGCTACATGCATGCCATTTACATTCATGACTCGAAATAACATAAATTCATGAAATACAAAACGGCATGCAAAAACAAGTCGCCTAAATTTGCTCAGTGTTTTTTGCAACTTTCGTCATGCATGCCTCTATTTTGCAACATCCTGGTGTGCATGCCAAATTGCCTACTATTAATTAATGATACAAATTAAGTATTCTTTCAATGGCATGCAGTTTGGAATCACGGAAAATCGGTGTTCAAATTTTACAGAGTTTTCCGGAAATTTTCCACCGTTGGTCATACGAGGGGTGCATGCCAATTTCTCCAGAGTGTTTTTATTACAAAAACTTCCATTCTTTACATCGGCATGCAATTTGAAAACACGGAATTGCCCTTTAATTTTTTTCAGGTTTTCATAACCCTTTGATCATCTTGGGCCGCTGCAGAGTGCATGCCATCAATTATTAGAGCTTCAATTTGTTTGAACTTCCGTATATTACAATGGCATGCAGTATAATATCACGGAAAAACACGAAAATTCGCTACACAAAGGAAAGCGCTTTTCCTTATGAAAAGGACGCGCGGGGGGGCTAAAACCCCGACTGTCTTTGATATTTGAGGGTTAGTTATCAAGTCTTAAAAAGGCATGCACGACAAAATGGTGGAACGTCACCTGTCACGAGCTCCCGGTCTAATAGAATTCTTTCAAGATTCTTACCGTAATCACTGTCAATGGTCATTGCTCGATTAGAAATAGAAACTAAAAGGGGTGCCGTTCTCACGTAGGCTTTCTATATTTATACCAAAATGTCAGACTAATCACATGCGATGCTAGCCGTATTTCATCTGAGCACCATGAAGCTTTGGATAGAAGATACGTACATAATCCAGCAAGGTCATCACTGCTTCCTCTGTTCGCCCAGACACGGTCACGAGTCTTGGCACATCGTCGTTAGGCGCGCCATTATTGACCTTATCTTTTGGATTTGATTTCAGAAGGACGTGCGCATTGGCACCACCAAAACCAAAGGAGTTCACACCAACGTAACCGCCATTCCACGGTGTTAAGTTGGATATCACTTGAATGCTACCATTCTGCAATGCTGTAACTCCTTCCAGAGGCCGATTGTAATGAATATTCGGTGGAATGAACCCACTCTCCATGGCAACTAAAATCTTTTAGTAGGAAGTTTCACATTATGCTACCGTACCGTTGCGGCAGGCAGACGGACGAGCGCCATTCTGCCATCGGCCACCTTATATCTTTATTATGTCGTGTGATCGTGGTACAAGGATATTCAAAACTTTGTTGAAATAAAATCTGTGTTACGCCGAGCAGGGGCCGTAAATGACTGACGTGAATCATACGCATACCAAAATCCTAGTTAAATCATGAAGGGGTCGTATCTGGATTAAAATCCTAAGGCCTACAATTAGTATCCAAAAATGAAGAACAGAATAATCCATTTTTCTAAAATAACTATCGTAAATCATAATCAACCTGTATACCGCGTGTTCGTGAATATGCGCTACAGTATGTCCAGTAGCAAACGTCAAGGGGTACCGTCATCCACCGCGTGGGTCACCACTTACCGTAACATTATCGGCAGGGTTCACCGCTCGACTATTATTCAGGGTGGGGCATTTTAAGTGTTACAGGCCGATATCTCGAAAACGAAACCTGATACGGAAAAATAGTTCGGATAAAATTTGTAGGATATATCGAGAGGGGAAAAACATGGTGCGGCATCGTTTTCAATAAGTTAAGACGCTAGGGCTAAGAGGTCAAACTTGTTTTTCTGAACAGGAACCCATATTTTTCATTACGTCATTTTGTTCTACTTGAATAATCCCACGACTTTTGTACGAAACATTTTTCGGTGGGAAACTAATTTTTTATGATATTCAGCTGAACAACGAGAGATTTTTGAACTTTCAAGAACATCTCACCTCTCAACTATCAAGCTTGGAGATAAATTACAAGAGATAGAAAGTGCGTATGACGAAATGTAAATCGATTGTCATACTGTTATGGTAAGCTTCGCATACCTTCGCGATGGAACAAAGGCCACTTGCTGCTTCGGCATGCCCCAAATTTGACTTAATCGAACCAGTTCGTAACGGAGTCGTTCGACCGGGACAGAATACTTTTTCAATCGCACTGAGTTCTACTGGGTCACCCGCTTTGGTACCAGTAGCGTGTGCTTCGAGAAAAGCCAAACTAGTCGGTGGAATTCCGCACTCTTCGTAAAATTGTTGTAGTAAAGCACCTTGCATCTGAGCCGATGGAAAGGTAATACCTTGTTCCTTGAAACCATCGCAATTTGTTTTCGTATAAACAACAGTAGCATAAATTCGCTTTGCATCCTTGGATTTTTGCAGATATATCACGGATACGGCTTCACTGCGACAATAACCGTTTGCATCAGCGTCAAAAGTCTTACAACTTCCGTCAGGAGAAAGCATGCCTGGTGAGTAATCGTGCAATAAGAAAATTTATTTATTATTACCGAAGGTGAAATGAGGACATTAAAATTATATTAGTAGGACAACAAGCTTTTTGCCCTACCATACGAATAATTGAACCGCCGGATCGTAGAAGGGTACATAAAATTATTTTGCCATTTCGAGTTGGCCCCCCGGCCTCTTCTACAGAAAATGTCAAATTTTGATTTTTAAAAGTCGTATCTTTATAGGAAATTCGATTGCGCATCTTTTTTTCCTCTTCAAAAAAGTTCTAATTTTTTTCGTTTTCGAAATAATGGGAAAAAACATGATTTTTTGAAACTGAAAAATATATCTCTTTTTTCACTTCAACTCGCTCTAAATCCTAGAATATTCGGAGTTTTCACTTCAAATTTGGAGCAGTTATGTGTCGAACTATTCTGAAGCTGGTAATGTAACTGAATTCCTTTAATTTTATTTATCAAAAAAGTTATTCAATTTTTTCTGCGTATTGACACAAATCGCGTTTGAATATTTTCAATCGCTCGGTTTATCGAGTCAAGTTTGAGCAATCACAAACTTCCAGTGGATGAAATGGTCATCGGGATGTGTAGAAGTTTTCTGGAAAGTTTCACTCTAATTGAACTAGCCGTTATTAAATGACCAGTGTTTAATTATTATCTTAGGTGAGCCGCGCGGCGTTGCGAGTAGAGAACTCAGCGCAGAGCTGTTGCGCGATGGGTAGGCACAAGCACGGCCACCTTTCTAGACGGCCGCTACGCGCTCAAGATAATAATTTAACACTGGTCATTTATTAACGGCTAGTTAAATTGAAGTGAAACTTTCCAGAAAACTTCTACACATCCCGATGACCATTTCATCCACTGGAAGTTTGTGATTGCTCAAACTTGACTCGATAAACCGAGCGATTGAAAATATTCAAACGCGATTTGTGTCAATACGCAGAAAAAATTGAATAACTTTTTTGATAAAAAAAATTAAAAAAATTCAGTTGCATTACCAGCTTCAGAATAGTTCGACACATAACTGCTCCAAATTTAAAGTGAAAACTCCGAATATTCTAGGATTTAGAGCGAGTTGAAGTGAAAAAAGAGATACATTTTTCAGTTTCAAAAAATCATGTTTTTTCCCATTATTTCGAAAACGAAAAAAATTAGAACTTTTTTGAAGAGGAAAAAAAGATGCGCAATCGAATTTCCTATAAAGATACGACTTTTAAAAATCAGAATTTGACATTTTCTGTAGAAGAGGCCGGGGGCCAACTCGAAACGGCAAAATAATTTTATCTACCCTTCTACGATCCGGCGGTTCAATAAATTATACTTTCATTAATAAATTGCAAGAGATTCACTATTCTGTATTCAAATTTAAATATAATTGAGGTATTCCATGCCAAGTGAACCAATCGTTGACCCTCACCTCTTCAAAAACTGACGCCGATTTTTCTGGTGATGAAGGAGTAGAAAAAAATATTTTCTGAATTTTTTCAGAATTTTCGGATGACAGCCGATGTTCTATATGATTTTTTTCTCTTTTTTTGGTTTTTTATGCATAACTCCCGTTCTTTTTCATCGATTTCCATCAACGAAAAACGAAAATTTTCGTTTTTCGGTCGACTTTCAGAATAAATTTTTTTCATATTTTTATTCTCGCTTTCTGATGCCTAAGACGTGAAAAGTTCGGAAAAATAACAAAA
The DNA here is from genome assembly GCA_949628255.1 of Macrophya alboannulata. Taxonomy (NCBI): domain Eukaryota; kingdom Metazoa; phylum Arthropoda; class Insecta; order Hymenoptera; family Tenthredinidae; genus Macrophya; species Macrophya alboannulata. Next base: position 24,860,712 of record OX451206.1, on the reverse strand, counting down.
AAATTGAGTTTTGACCACTTATGACGGTCTCGATTTTTTTGAAAAAAATTACCAAGATTCCTACTCTCAAAACGATTTTTTTGAGCCGTGCCAAATCATGGGCAGAGCACTGGATCCAATTTATTTCGTGGTTTTTCTGTAGAATTTTTCTCATTCTCTATATCGATGTTGACATTGAATGTCCGAAAAAGTTATTAAAACATCAAATGATCATAATTTTTGCTCAAAATGGCACTAAATTAACATCAAAGATTCATCGAGTTCGTTGTGGATCATTTTTCATAAGAATAATGATTGAATAAAAGGATAAAAGTATAAAGGTATCTTGGTAATTTTTTTCAAAAAAATCGAGACCGTCATAACTGGTCAAAACTCAATTTTTTTTGTTATTTTTCCGAACTCTTCGCGTCTTAGGCATCAGAAAGCGAGAATAAAAATATGAAAAAAATTTATTCTGAAAGTCGACCGAAAAACGAAAATTTTCGTTTTTCGTTGATGGAAATCGATGAAAAAGAACGGGAGTTATGCATAAAAAACCAAAAAAAGAGAAAAAAATCATATAGAACATCGGCTGTCATCCGAAAATTCTGAAAAAATTCAGGAAATATTTTTTCTACTCCTTCATCACCAGAAAAATCGGCGTCAGTTTTTGAAGAGGTGAGGGTCAACGATTGGTTTACTTGGCATGGAATACCTCATTTACATCAGCGAGTCAAATGCAATGAATTATTAAAGATCTCGAAATTCATTAACTCTGCCATCTCAGCTTCTTTCTACGCTTAATGATGCGAAAGGAGGCGTCCCTATTTATGATCATTTGTATTCACCCGATTTCCAACGACGATCGTCATCGGTGATTAGGTCTCGTTTGTTGAGGAGATTTTCTTTAAGGTGCGTCAAATTATCAGACTCCGGAAATCTTCCAGCAATCCCAGAAATGACCACTTCGTCGCCGTGTTGTGGAAAAGGCAAAATGTTAGACCAATTGGCCGTTTTACTTTTGCCTGCACTGTAAAAAATGTTTTTGAAATTACGACACATTTGCTACACAAAACACTCGCACATTCACAAATTCGGTGCAGTAAAGTGAATTACTATGCATTTTTTGTATATTCACAAACAAATTTTTAATTTTACCAAACTTAATAGGAAAAACGTATAACTGTTTTTGAAATTTACTGAACTGTGTAGTAAATGTGTTTTAATGGTAAATTTGCTATACATTATTTCGAATCTTACTGAGCAAGGTGCTGAATTTACTAATCATGTGCGAGAGTAAATTCAGTAAACGGCTTTTAAAATTACAATTTCAGCGGAGCAAACGAAGTTGTTATACATTTTTCTCAATTTCATAATCAAATTGTAAATTTCATAACGTCAGATTCTGAAATCACTAAAATGATTTTCAGATTCACTAAGCTGGATATTAAACTTATTGCAATCCAAAACTTACTTTACACTATTTCAAATTTGCTAGGTCTTTTTCGGAATTTACTGAAACCCTAAGAGAGTAAATTTACTAAACATTCTTGTAAAGTTATAAATTCAGCGAAGCAAGAGGGATTGTTATGCATTTGTCGCGAATTCGCATTCAAACTTTTCATGTCGCAGAACTAAATCAAAACATCTTCCCTATGGTTTTAAAATTTACTAAATTTATCTTGTAAGCATATTGCGTTTGGGAATTTGATGAATATATGGAATATAAAAACAAAACGAATATAGTATCAATATTAATTTTTTTTTATAATATTCCTTACCGGAAAAAAGCTACAATATTTTGATGACATTGAAACATTTCAAATAATAATTTGATACTTCAATAGGTCCTGAACAAGTAGAGAAACGTTGGATTATATAACATGCGATAGTTTGGCGTAGTGGTTATAGGCGTGCGACTTTAAAATAGGATTGCGAGCGGACGTGGGTTCAAATCCCGGTTAGGACAAATATTGCGGCGGTTTTCTTAGCGTGGTCACAATGAGTTTTAATCGATATACGATGTAACTGCGGTCAATTGTAGTTCGTCGAAGGTTCATATTCATTGATTTTTGCTACGTGCACCGAAATAATAATATAAAAAACAAACCATTTTTTTCGGGTCCTATAGAACCAGTACAATATATTTGATATACTTCGTTATGAAAATGCAAATACATATGTACATTAAATTTGCAAATCAGAATTTGACTAATAATAGTCAGGTCTATTAAATTCGCTGCACTAACGATTAGTAATATTACTGTAACAGTGCGGTGAATAAGCAAAGTCTGTTTTCTAGAATTACTGAATCTAAGTGTAGTAAAATTGCTATCATGTATCTGCATAAAACTTCCTGTACAAATGTTGTAAATTTCCAACAAAAATTTTTTACAGTGTGGCATATTATCACTTCTGAATGGTGAAGACCTCTGCCGTCGAGGAAGTCGCACAAAAGTTTCAGACAACTATGTCCCGATTAGATACAGTACCCTATATTTATACTACTGCCCGCCCCCTCTCGCATATAAGTATACACACACACGCACACACTACACTATACACCTGTGTCGAAAAGGCCACGATTATCGAACAATGAATTTCTAACCTGGATTATGTAAGTATCGTATCAACACATTGTTCTATTCTATTTCACCTCATTAATTACTTCTAGCGATATACAATAGCAAGTGATTGAATTTTCCTGATGAGGTGGTAAGACTCGGTAGACTCTGCCCCCGAATATATTTTGAAAAAAGATTTACTTTAAAGCCTGACCCTACTAAGTTTCTTTTATCGCAACGAAAAAATATCGCGTGGTGGCGGAATAATATGTTTTCCCTATTCTACCGTATCTGGTGATATTATCCTGGGGATCTACGACTTAAGAGTGAAGGTCGAAGAAACCTTTACTCGAGCCTAACGTTGATACAGTCTGTGCGATCGCGTTCCCGGTGGTGGTAGCGGTAGCGGTGGCGATCAGAGGCAACACATATAAACGAACGACAGCATTCAAACCAACAGCGTTTTCCCGCAAAACGGCGCGGGCAGTGCCGCTTTCGGCGATCCGAACGCTACCTACTGCATTTGCCCGCGTACCACGTCGTATTATTTCATTCTACGATTTAGTAAATTGAAAAAATGGCTAGTCTATCCGAAAGGATAATAGTAAACGTAAAAAATTATTCTATCTTATATGATTTGTATAGCCCAGACGTTTGGACATTTTATAGTCATCCTGCATTGGTATTATTTTCTCAGTGTGTGTTAAAATAATAAATCAAGATTTTGAAACAAACAAAAGTGTATACTCGGTGTGTCAGTAACAGGTGAGAACAAGAGTACATCTTTACAGATTACACTGAATTCAAAGCAATTTAACTCAGTGAGGAGAGAATCGGATAGGAATAAATACATACCTGAGATTTTCGAAGGAATTCAATCAGACTTACAATTGAATTGCGCTGCAATTCAAATAATAATGTACGTGGAAAGAAACGTAATCATTTGCTAAATATAGTGAAATTTGTACACGTAAAAACCGATTCGATTCCATATTCGTCGGTAACGAAACGGATCCGCTTCAATATATTTTAATCGTTTTCGTTTACTGAGAATCTCATATCCCATACAGAGACAAATATAGACTGAATCCTAATGAAATCATGCAGGCCAGCGGACGTGATGTTCTAGAATCGATCGGCGTTCAAATATGTTGTTCCTCATACAAAATGAGCCGACACGTATTTTGTTGTTTACCCCAGAAAAATTATCCAAGCCCGATATCGATTTTTTAAGATTTAGAGGCGAAAAACTTTCTTCGCCAATTTGAGGAACCAAATATTCGAAAAATAGCCGCCAAATCCGTAATTCTCGAGCTTTTTCGACGATTCTTGTTTTATGTGATTCGGAATTTCGTACTCCATCGATAAAAAGAAAAAAATCCGAAAAAATTTGAAAATTGCCGAAAATATCGATGTTTTTTGGAAAACATAAGAATTCACTTTTTTCACAAACCCCATTTTTTTTTTTTCTCAAAATTTGATATGTTTTTCGGGGTGATATCGACTACTTACCCTATGAATGGCGACTGGTATTTTTTCTTGCCTTCCGAGTAATTGACTATTTTATTCTCTGAATTCCTTCATGGCCGTATTTTCACTGTTTCCATGCTATATACTCGCGAGCTTGTATTTTCTGTAGAATCCCATTTGTATATTGTTCGGGCTACCGAATATCTTGTTGTTCAATTTTCTACTCGGTGTTTCGCTTACACAATACTTCAAATTACTTGTATCATGAACAAAAAGTAATGAAATCCCCCCCAAAAAGCACCTCTGGTGCAAAAACCTTTCGCCAAGTACATTGATGCGATATTTCCCACAAAAATAGTTTTGCAGCCATTTAATCTTCAAAAGTATTGCAATTAATGGACGTTACCAAGTACAAATAAATTTGCTCCCAATTAATTTCTTAACGTGATCCAGTTTTAGATTCTGGTGGCAATTTACATTTCGATGTATACCTATAATGTGGGTAACATGTAATAACATGCGACATACGAACTCATAAGAAAAGATCAATTAAAATTAAAATTAGGAAAAAACAAAGAGAAGAAAAAAAAATTTGGAGGTAGTGGTACTTGGCGGGCATTTATATTTTCTTGTAATTTTTACAAAAATGCCCGCCAAGTACCACTACCTCCAATTTTTTTTTTCTTTTCTTTGTTTTTTCCTCATTTTAACTTCAACTGATCTTCTCTTATGAGTTCGTATGTCGCATGTTATTACGTGTTACGCACATTATAGGTATACAGCGAAATGTAAACTGCTACCAAAATCTAAAACTGGATCACATTAGGCAATTAATTGGGAGCAAATTTATTTGTACTTGATACGTCCATTAATTTCAATACTTTTGTAGATTGAATGGCTGCAAATCTATTTTTGTGGAAAATATCGCATTAATGTACCTACTTGGCGAAAGGTTTTTGCACCAGAGGTGCTTTTTGGGGGGGGGGATTGCATTACTTTTTGTTCATGATACAAGTAATTTGAAGTATTGTGTAAGAGAAACAGCGCGTAGAAAATTAAACAACAAGATATTCGGCAGCCCGAACAATATACAAATGGCATTCTACAGAAAATACAAGCTCGCGAGTACATTGCATAAAAACAGTGAAAATACGGTTGTGCAGGAATTCAGAAAATAAAATAGTCAATTACTCGGAAAGCAAGAAAAAATACCAGTCGCCATCAATAGGGTAAGTAGTCAATATTACCCCGAAAAACATATCAAATTTTGAGAAAAAAAAAAAATGGGGTTTTTGAGAAAAGTGAATTCTTATGTTTTCCAAAAAACATCGATATTGTTGGCAATTTTCAAAATTTTTGGGATTTTTTTGTTTTTCGCGATAGAGTACGAAATTCCGGATCACATAAAATAAGAGTCGTCAGAAAAGCTCGAGAATTACGGATTTGGCGGCTATTTTTCGAATATTTGGTTCCTCAAATTGGCGAAGAAAGGTTTTCGCCTTCAAATCTTAAAAAATCGATATCGGGCTTGGATAATTTTTTTGGGGTAAACAACAAAATACGTGTCGGCTCATTTTGTATGAGAAATAACATATTTGAACGCCGATCGATCCTGGAACATCACGTCCGCTGGCCTGCATGATTTCATTTGGATTCAGTCTATACCATTTTTGGACAGATCAGAGCAACTAAAACCTTGCGCTTGAAGAACGAGTTAAAAATGCTTGGAAAGTGGCGATAGTATGTTTGTCGTACATATGACAAATAAAACTTCTGAGTGGTAAGACACTCGAAATTGGATCAAATTAGGAAGTTCGTGATTCTGCAATCTTCAACTTGAACGATCCACGCTCAAAGATTTAACCTGGTCCCCGATTAGAATATGCCTAAACTGCGAATCGCAGACCTAGTTCTATTTCAATCATCGGTGATAATCAATGAGAATGCATGCCACATGTAGTTTGCTCGGATAACAATGTATAATACATGATCTAGTTCTATTCCTTTTTGAAATGTAAATCGGAACCAATCTAGATGCACGAATTCAGGTACGCTAATATTAATGAGGAATTCACGCTACCGAACGGCTTTGAAATAAAAAATTGGAGTGAGCAGACTGTGATAAGAAATCCTATACACTAACACATTTCGATACTTTTTACTAGCTCTGGTACAGGAATCAGTTCAGTTCGCGTGGACCCACTCTGCAGCGAAGATATATCATAAATTCTTACAAATGAAGATCCTTAGATTGTTATCATTCACAAGGGGCAAAATGATACAGCGTATACCTATCGAATTGAATTTCTCGACAGTAACTCACTCATACACAATACCTTTGGAAGTTTTGAGATTTGAATTAGTTTCTTGCGAACACGTGAGATACTTTATTTCAGACAGTATCATCTATATATTCCACGTTTCCCTCAGTATTGTGCCGAATCGTGAACTCATACCAGAGGTCGTATATTTCAATATGAAATTTTATCGAAGTAGAAAGAAAACAGATTTCGAAATGAGAAACGTACGTCACAGCGGCAGACTTAACGGTTCATTTTGGTGATTGACTGAATTAGTTTCGTTAAATTTTTGAGCTAGTTTGCGGCGTCAAATGAATATCTGGCAGAAACATTATGAACGTCGAAAATTACCGCCAAGTACAAAACTAGTTTCACCGGTCCAAAATTCAAAAACATCATTCTTTTTTCAGCGATAGATTACAAACATTATTTCTTTACACAGAACAGAACAAACAGCTCGTAAGTCAAATCAGGCAACAAAGCGAAGCACTTCCTTAGTTAATTTTCATTAATCATTGTTATTTTTACAAATTATTCAGCGAATGCATCTTTTATTTTCTTATTTTGTATTTTAAGTTATTTCATTTTTTTTTGTTTTTTCCAATTTTTTTTTAGCCAATCTTCACCTTGAGATTCATTGGCTCTGGGCTGAGTACGACTGTACTGATTTTCTCTATGCAACTCGATGACGATTTCGTTTTGGAGATTTCGCGGAATCATATCGCAGTCAGTAAATTAAGGTAGACAGCTGTAGCATCGTCTTCATGTTAAAAGGGCCATACTAACTTTATCATCAGTTGACGTTAATATTATATTTCCTAGAAAATCACGTTTAAAAAAAATAAGCCAGTTGGTAAGATACTGCATGAATCTTCGAAGATTCTCTTGTTAGTTTCTTTACTAGCCTGTCCACCAAAAAATCGCAGATCATTGATAATTTAGCCGATAATTTTTTTTCCTTTCGTAGATATTATTGATGTTGAACAAATATAAAGGGTGAGACTTATACCGATTGAATTTTTTTTTCGAATCGATTCGTATGAAATTCTATACTATTTCTGTCATCTTGAACGACCTCTACAAATTATTCGATCGTGCTGAAAATTCATGAGGAGTGAACAGTCGAGAGTAAATCATATTCACGATGCTTTATTGTTTAACAAAGTACAATTTTATTTTCAACACCGACCTTTCCCTTCTTCAAAAACTATAAAAATATTGCATATACATGTAACGTAGTATTAAACATGCAGGCATTCACATCATCGACGCTTGCGATTTCAGCATTGAATAGTGCCATCCACCGTGATGGGAACTACAAGGTGTTTCCTAGCCAGAGCACCTTCCATTATGCATGTTCGTTGTAATAGAAGGCGAAATCTTAGATAAGTTCACCGTTAATAGCTGCTGCACGAATGTCGTCATCTAACATTGTCGTATGGTTTCCTTCTACGTAGTGTACTTCCACCTTTCCCTGAGTGATCTATAATAAAGGTAAACATGATTTTGATGAGCTATTCGAGCCAATATTAATAGTTAACTAACAAACTCGACTGATTCTGAAGAATTCGCCAAGATTAATAGAGGTTGTCGTGATTCTCTGAGATTAGGTACAATGTATGCGTACAATACAGAAATAACATTATCCTGTGAAATTTATTTATCAGAGCTGTAGGCATAATCAAAAGCCTTGGTAGAGTCCCGTGTCAAATACATTAAAATGATTTTTTTTCTTGTTTTTGTAGCGCGACTCTCCCGAGTCTCTCACTGCAGCGACGATCTTCCGCGGGGTGCAAGGATAATGCTTTTTCTATTCTATCGTTTTTCCAGTGACAATTCTAGGATACGACTGATCGTAAAAATTGAGGCCAAATGTTCTTTCAGTCAACCGTATCATTCTGTTGTCTTCGTATGAAAAAGTATTGGTATCAGATCTCATTGCCAAGTAGGTGACATGAATCTGACAGAAGTGATATATCGAATTGAAATGAACGAATTCCAAGCAGATATAAGAAGTGAACGAATTTGGGGCAAATGCACGAGTACTTGGCGGTCCGGTTCGATATAAATAAAGAAATCTCAATAGGTGATTTTACGATTGCTACAGATTTATACCATTATTTTGTGTAGGAGTTAGGATTCAAAATCAGTGTGCTCGAGGTACACTTCACATTTGTGTAAATTTCACACGACAATATTTGTGTAGATAGTGTGAAAGATATTGTATCGGCGATTGGTTTTGCATTCGAGATGCTTTTGAAAGGATTGTGTTTAAACTCACCGATTGTAGACCGTAAGCTTCCGACAACAAGCGTACAGCCTGGATCTTAGGTCTGAGTAGGGTTATTGGTGTCCTAAGAAGTGCTCGTGCCGAGAGATCATAGATTTGAACAGCCTTAATTCGAGAATAAATAGCTGTACATATGGCTTCTTGATACTCTCGTGTGAAATTAATACTTCTATTTTCATCCAAACTTTTCGTGAACGCTGTTAACTTTTCCTCCCAGGTATGACATTTCTCCAATTCGATAGCGAGCTGCAACAGCAAAACTTAGAGTTACCTTTCGACACAAGGATTTGATACATACATTTCTGCTGAGTATAAAACTATATAAAAAGCTCTATCAGAAACAGTAGAGCTGTCCATCACCTGTATAAGAATAGCAGCAATTGAAGTGTGGTACGCGTATGAGAATGGCATTTTGCCAACTTGTCCAGTTGGTTCATCCGAAGAATGGATGTGGCCTCGGACTAAATCCTAGTGGACTGAATTTTTCTGCAAACTTGCTTTTCGTCGTTCAAGATACGATGCTGAGAGTTCTCAACAATCCGTTGTACGCGTAACTTTCGATAGTGCTAATAAGGGTTCGTTTCTCAGATGTTCTATCGTATCTCCGTTCCAATTCATTTCGCGACTACGAGGGCGATACAACGATAGCGAAATGAAAGATTTCCTACGAAACAGGTCCACTACATTTTTTTCACACCAGAAATGTATGAAGAGAGAAGGTGTTTATAAATTCGCTACAGAAACGAGACAGTCTCTTGTGATTCTTCATATGAGTAGTAGTGCGGGTGTATAATTTTTATCACAAAAGCAAAATATTTTGTTACTACTACTTATTCTTTCTGTTTTCCTTTTCGTCGTCTTCATCATTTTCGTCATTTATTATTCGAAACGAGACCATTTATCGAAGTGATCCATAGGATCGATCTCTGGATTGTCGATTCTCCAACTGTCGATGAAACAGTCATAGAGTCTGCTTGAGAAATGACTTTTATACTGAGATTCCGTAAAAAATCATTGCTTATATGACAGAACTGCAGTAACAAACCTTTTTTAAAGAAAATTTTCTCGTTTTTCTAACGACATATAACACTTAGACTGGTTAAGGCAATAGAAACGAAGAGATCATAGGAAAAATGGGAAAAATTAACTTTTTTCAGCACTGTCAGAAGTCACGCGTACATACAATAAATCGTTGAGAAATTTTTGAAACCGTATTCGAAACGACAAAAAGTAATTGTGGAACAACGTTCAGCTAACTTGGATATATTCCAAGTTCATATCCTAGAGGTACTGAATTGAACGTGAACATAGTATCACTTATTGGTTTCAGAGGCTAATAGCAAGAATGATGTGTAATTGTATTATTCGACGTGTATCAATGTAAAGTTAGAAAGGCGTTGTTGACTGTCCTTTTCACCTATAGGTCACATTCGTTCTTTCTATGGAATTTCGTCTAGATTGCAGAATCTGTTTCTGAAGCAATTGGACTGACCGAATAGCAGAATCCATGATAAATTCATAAAATAGTACGCATCATTCGATCGAAATTTTGTGATCACGATAAAATTGTAATTGTTTAATAGGTAGCAAAATAATATCAATGAAATACCTGCGGGTTGATGGATGGTTCTAGAATAGCCATGAACTCTAATAGAAGTTTTGATTCCAGTTCTTCGTTATCATTTGCGAGCAAGTGTTGGTCAATCATTCCCTTCAAGAAATCTGGTGAACCATCGATCAACAAAAGACGACCGCAAAAGCCTTCGGATTCCAAACGTCTAACGAGCTCAATGGCGACGATACTTCCGAAGTAGTACCCAACCACTGCGAAGTCTCTACGTCCCTTGCTTCTCGTCCTGACATGCTTTAAGACGTTTATTACGGAATACATACCCAAAATTGTCAACATTTCATACGATTATGAATATATCATCATAAGATATGAGGAACGACTCTTACAGGGATCAAATAATCTGCCATATCATCAATCGATGTCAAACCCGCATGAGTTGTTCCGAGCTGTAAACAGGTTGTTGGAGATTTCAGTTTATGAGCGATAGGCTGAAATACACTCTGAGTTCCTTCGATCCCCGGTACAATAGAAATTTTTCCTCTTTCACCCCCCGCTGCTGTTATCAACGGTACGCAAACATCTTCATTGATCTGACCCGTGCCCAAAGTTCTGATAAGCATTTTGATCCCACCGGAGTCATTTTTGTTATTCGTGATCTCTTCGGGATTTTCGCCCGTTTCGGCTTGTTTCATAGACATTTCTTGGAGTTTTACGAAAGTAAGACCGCGAATGTCTTGTGCAGTCAGAAACACTGCAGAGTCACGCTCCAAGGTCTGTTTTATTTCAACTGCCATCATAGAATCCATCCCTAGTTCTGTCAGAGGTGTGTGCAAGCTGACAGTTTTGAGATTCTTAACTCCTGTTAAAAGTGATGCACAATAGATATTCATGAGCATTAAGGCGACATGGAAAGGGTCGGTCGCGCGGAATCGGATCACCTGATTGGTGTGGAGAAGTTGTGACTAGATATTGAAAAAAGAAGTAAATAAGCTAGGGGTTACGGGTTGACAGAAGAACTAAAATGGCGGGTTGGTCTACAAAAGTGTTCGGCGTGCGATCCGTTTCACGCCGTGAGTTCAGAGCTGCATTTATTCATAGTTCGAATATTGAAAGCAAGAAACATGTGAAATTAAAATTAACCCCTTGTAGAGGTGCAAGTGGGCGTATTTCGTGGTTTTCGAATGAATCGTCTCAAGTTCAATTCCTCGAATTTATGAATTGTCAAATTATAAATTAAAATCATAAAATAATAGATATCTCGTGTTACCCATGATATTTACGACCGTGTCAATGATATTCATAGCCCCAGCGCCACCAGCAGTTTTATTCGCAACAACCATACTCGAAACAACCGGAGAATTCTGTTGCAGAAAACCATCCAGCTCTTGAAGACAAGAGGATATTCTCTGTTGTAGAGTGCCCCCAATAACAACTTCCTTATGGTCTTCGTGCATTTCGGCTACTAGTCCAACATCACCGATGGCACCCCATTGTACAGCTAAGGCCGGCAAGTTTTCTGCCACTCGTGTCTCGCATATTCTTTTCATTATCGAGTTGGCCATTCCGTAATTGGTCTGTCCTATGTTTCCTCTACCACAAGATACCGATGAAAATACCACAAATTTCCTGAGACGAGGACACATGATTCTCGACAGTTTGTCTAATTGCTTTGTGGCCCAAGCCTTGGCCCTGAAAGACTCTTCAAATGACTCAACCGTTTGATTTTCACAAAGATCGTCTTTTAGTACCACAGCCAAGTTGAATATGGCATCCACTGGCCCGAGAGCTGTGGCTTGTTTCAAAATATTTTCGCAACCCTCGTGCGTTGAGGCGTCTTTTCCAACAACAATGACGATTTTAATGCCATAGCTCTTCCAAATGCTAATCCGCAGACGTTGATACCCACTAGTTATACCTTTTCGGGACGTTAGGACTATTTTTGTGGCGCCGCGGAGTACAAGCCAATCCGCAAGCTCGAGACCGCAGCCGCCTAAGCCACCAAGAATGAGATAACTGCTATTATCCAAGCAATAGTAACAAGGAATTCCCTGAGGACGAAAAGGCTGATGCACTTGATTCTCGTCACGAATCTTGAGAATAACCTGCAAAACTCCCCCGGTTAGTATAAGCTTCCGATCAATAACAAATGTGATGTGAGAATCATGGATTCAAAATGAGTTTGTACGAGCGTCAATTAAAACGAAAGTTGATTTACACTACGCAAAAAAAATCTGCTGCAACCAAGTAGATTTTTTTTTCTCAGTGTGCATAAATGGAAAATCAACTCTCCGCGACAACACATTCATGGAATTTCATGAGTCCCGAAAGTTTGTGATGAGTATCATTTGGAAACATTCTCATCAAATGAGAAAAAAAGTGCATTAGAATTATTCTTTGATAGTTTCTAAAATAGCAAAAAAAACGTTATGACAATCGAGACCTCAGTCATGAATGACACCGTAGAAAGCTAGTTTGAACATCAAATTCATTATTATGGAGTGAAATGACCTAGCTCCTGTTTTAATCACTTAATTTACATAATACGTGGGAAACTAGCAAACCTTGCCAATGTGCTTTCCAGCTGCCATATGCCTAAACGCTAGTTCCACTTGGTCCATTGGAAATACAGTTCTGACCAGTGGTTTGACCGCACCATTCTGCAACCCATCGGCAAGCAACGCAGCCAACTCGGTTTTTATTTCAGAAGGAGCGAGAAATAAATTGTCAACGAGAACTCCATGAAAGCTGATTCTCTTGAGAAATGGTTCCATTCCTAGCAGGTTGTTTGCTGAAAGATCAAATTTCCCAATCTCCAAGAATCGTCCACCGTTGGTTAGACACCGAACGGAGGCTTGTAACTTCTCTTCTGCTAAAGAATTCAGTACAATATCTACTCCACGTCCTTGCGTTTGACGAAGAATCAATTGCTCAAAACTTGTATCCCGAGAATGTCCAATATGGTCGTCGTCGATTTGTGGAAAATGGTTTTTAATGAACAGTCGTTTTTCCGGTGTCCCTACAGTTGTGAATACTTCACATCCCTCGTGAAGAGCTAAAGTGATAGCTGCTTGGCCTACGCCACCGCTTCCCGCATGTATCAAAACTTTATCGCCTTTTTTCATTTTACCGATGACCAGAAGAGCGTAGTATGATGTGCCATAAACAACAGGGATCGTTGCTGCATCTTCTAATGTCCAGTCATCCGGTACTGACCAGAGAAATTTGTTGTCAGCGATACAAAGGTTTGAAAAGGCTGCAGATGCAGTCATTCCCATAACGGCCCGACCGTTCATGTCTCGTCCGGAGTATTCAAGTCCAATAATATTTTCTTCCAACTTTCTTGATTTAGCGACAACTTCGACTGCTAATTTTCCGGTACTTATCATAACATCGCGAAAGTTTATCGACGAATCATGCACTTCAATCATATCCCTGTGCCGGTCACCAGGCTGAATTGGTCCTTCTATCCACTGCGCTGAGCTCAAATCGCCACGTGTGGACTGGTGTATTCGAACGTGATAAACAGGTCTTGCGGATATTGAACTCATCGCAAAGAACCGATAAGATCCCCATAACTTTCCAGGGCGTAGAACATTCAGCGTCAGTCCCAAATTTAATTGTTCGGCGTATAATGAGTTTTTCAAAGAAAATTTCGGAGCTTGCAGGTCCTGAATTAACAGACCCTGTACAACCTCGCCACCTGGTTCCTGTCGGAGACAGTTCACCAATCCGACAAGACCGCTTTCGTAATCCCCTTGGCTCACGAGTAGAATTCGACTGCTCTCGCCAATTTTTCTTTCGCTTTCTGCTTTGAGAGCATCCTGCAGCTCAGGGAGCCACGTGAATTGGTGATTGTTGATTTGTATAACTGTAACCATACGACATAGCTCCTGTTTCTTCCGAAGTAACAATACTCGTTCCTTGTTCGTACGTTTTTCTAGAATGATGTCGAGGCTTTCACTTTGAATGGTCGAGAAGATTTCAGCATCGTTATTTAATGGTTCTCTAGCAAGCAGAAAACCAGAATTCGTTAGTGCTTGTTGTAATTGTCTCAGTATTTGTATGTTTTTACTCGCAAGCAGTCCATGACCAATTACTAACAAAGCGTCAGATTCAGCGGCCAACTTTTTCGACTCGGAGACATGGATAGTGGAAGGTAATGCATCGGTGGGAAATGTGCCCATGGGCGCGATAATATTCACATGTGCTTGTAGTAAAGGCAAATCACCTAAAATTTCTTGTATTATCGGTGATGACAAATTTCCAGGTGAGGCATTTACAGTTTCGCAGATCATTTCGATCGTTTTTATTTTAACGCCGAAATGATTCTCCGGAGCTATATGTACGGCAAAACGAGTAACCGCTTCCAGTACTATTTCAGCACCATCTCGATGGGCTACAAATTTCATTTCCTCGGGAACGGGATCGTCTGCTGGTTTTTTCTTAGAAATCGCATTCGCCTTCAACCCTCGTATTTCTATTCCGCCAGCGACAATGATGCCGAAATCTTTATGAACTTCTATGGTGAATGCTGTAAGAAATAAGTAGCCAATTTTTCACAACAATCCGGTGACTCTTCAACATCTTCAGAAAGTTATGCATTGTACGTAGAGTGTAACTCTTACCTTCATCGTCAATGGGCATAGCGCGAAGGAAATCTAAATGCACTTTAGCGTCTATGACCAGTCTTTGAATACTTGTGGGAACGAATAGTCCTCGAGTGTCATTTCCAAGGATTTTCATCTGTAGCATGTTATCCATAAAAGTTGCCCAATTTTCTGTCCATTTTATGCAGCCTTTAGTTCCATTCAATGACGCCTTCTGTAGTCCACGAAATAATCTGCGTAGTGATAACCCCTAAGGCGTAACTCTTTGTAAATATCCCTGTCCGTTAAGACCAGTGGCTCGTCGTTATTGGTTAACATATCATTACTGACGCGTTCCTGAACTGCGTTCGTGGCAACACGAACGAATCCTGTCACGATAGTAGTATTGCCTTCAGAAACCTCAAATCTGCCTGATCCTGATAACAGTTAAATTTTGAATATCGCATGATTTCCTATATTAACGGCTACCGTTACATGCGATATGATCTTACCTTTGTGAATCATAATCGCTAGATTAACGCGACCGTGATTTGGAATAGTAGTAGCTCGGTGAAATCTGATATCCTCAAATACAACCGAGACTTCGTCATACATTTCCCCTCTCATCCATCCAACAGTTTGCCAAACTAATACCAAATAACCAGTTGCTGGCACCAAGTTTCGTCCATCGATCACGTGACCTGCCATCCACTCGAACATATCATCGACCAACGTTATTTCAATAACTCTCCACCCAGATTCGATTTTATTTATCATCGTATAGCTTACTACGAACCAATTTTCCGAGTGCTCCCAACGTACCAGAGGAGAAATCATAGAAGTTCCACGACTCACAGGGTATTCAACATCGGGGTATAATTTCGTCAATTGTGGATGTAGACCAACTTCATACATTCTTCCAATAGCTTGGAGAAGGGTCTCCATGTGATTTGCAATGCCATGGTTGTTCAAAGCAATGTTAATCATGCTTCCGTTCGAATACTTCTGCAGAATCGCATGCAGTGAACAATGAGGTGTCATTTCAATAGCTATAGCATTCTTTGGGATCAGATTGTATGTTTCTTCGAATAAGACTGGGTTTAGTAGATTATTCGTATGGTATTCGGGTGAACATAGCCCAGCTGGACTCGTTTCCCACTTATTGCGTGGGACGGAGGTACTCAGCCACTTCGTACTGCGAGGTCTTGGGTCCTGAATGATCCTTTTTAAATAAGCCAACAATTTCGGGCCTGCCGTCGCGATGTGGCGACTATGGTAGGCAATCTTGATCGGCGTATGCACAGACAGACTCTCCTATTGGATGCCCGATGACATAATCTGGCACTATTCCTATGGCTGACAGTACATCTACTAAGCCGATCTGAGAATAATCAAAAAATGCAAATCTGTTGAAAGTCGGGATCATGAGCATCATCATTAGTAATATTTAGTTATCGACTAATCAGTAGTGGCATTTGTATACTGGTTCAGTAATATTACTTCCGGACATTTTTTATTATACCTGAACTGCAGCAATTCCGACAAACGAGTGCAGAATGTTCCCCCGTTTGAATCTTTGTTGGTCAAAATGTCAATAATGTTAATACCAAGAGGCTTAAGAACGATGTCGCACCTCTGAATTGCCTTGGCAAATGTAGGAATTTTCAACAAAGCGTCACCTGCTGAATGTGAGAATGGGGATTCGTTAGTTCTCGACTGTCTGTTTCAGTTTCGTCAACCAGGGTAATCATGGTATCGCAGGGGCAATTGTGGTACGAGCATGTTTTTTGGTATTTTATCCGGTATGGTGAAGTGTTTCGAACTCTACGCTTAGCCACAACGTAGTGTGAACGGTCCCGAATAGAGTGCATAGAACCTCGAGTGATTTTGTTCCGTCAAAATCAAAAAAAAAAATAAAAAATCGCAAATACGTGAACGTGTGACGTCTAAGGCCTTGAAGTTTTCACGTACTTATAATTTTTTCCGGTTTTTCGACAAAATGAGAATACTCTACGTCTTATACACTATGTTGGAGACACTTCACACTATATACATACCTATGTATTTTGGCTTGACGCAAAGTTCAAATTACTTTACCCCAACGGGTACAGAAACAAAAAATATGCTGGTACCATAATTACTACGGTTGACGGTACGATGAAATCTCGTGCAAGAATGCGGGGTTTTCGAGCAATTGTACCGCTCGACTGGACCGGCAACTGATCAGTATACTTACTAGGAGTGTCCCAGGGTTCCGGTGCACGGATTTTGTTCAAATTTGGAGAAGTGTTTCTTTAGTCCAAAATACTAGGCCTCTGATCTTCAATTCCATCTCATAGGCCTTTCTTCTCTTAGAAAATATTATTATCGTGCGATTTATTGGTCCTTCGCCATGGCTTAGATTGATGCAGCGAACTTGAATATATCACTGAAACTTTTCCGTTTGAGCACGAAAATGAATATTTAACGCGTTAATTTACCATATCTTTTTGTTTTCTTCTTTTTTTTTTCAATAATTAAAATTTTTTAATGAAAAAAAGGTAAAAAAATTGTATAAAGAAAAAAAGATATGGTAAATTAATGCGTTAAATATTCATTTACATGCTCAAATGAAAAAAATTCAGTGATATATTCAAGTTCGCTGCATCAATCTAGAACCATGGCGAAGGAGCAATACATTTCACGATAATAATATTTTCTAGGAGAAGAAAGGCCTATGAGATGGAATTAAAGATCAGAGGGCTAGTATTTTGGGCCAAAGGAGCACCTCTCTAAATTTAAACAAAATCCGTGCGCCGGAATCCTGAGACACCCCTATATAGTTAGTTGGGCGTCGGATGTCTGGTTATTTACTTACCTATCCCAGTCCACTCAGTTCCCACGCCAGAGAACACAAATGATACCGGCCGTTTGACACCTGCATAATGCTGTACATGTCTCACTGACTGTTCTGATACGCCTTGGGCTGGCAAAATTGTATATCCGCGATAGAAATGGCCTGGAATCTCTTCGCCATGTATAAGGTGGAGAATAGAGGCGAATTCCACGTTAACCGGTCTGGTTTTGCTGTCATTATTAGACGTTGTTACATAGAATTCTCTCGAGATTCTTACAGTAATAACTCTCAATGGTAATTGCTCGATTAGAAGTGGGGACTAAAACGAGTGCCGTTGTCAAGTAGGCTTTCCATATTTATACCAAGATGCCAGACGAATCACATGCGATGCTAGCCGTATTTCATCCGAATACCAAAAAGCTATTGATAGAGGATACGTACATAATCCAGCAAGATCGTCACTGCTTCCTCTGTTCGCCCAGACACGGCCACGAGTCGTGGCAAATCGTCGTTAGGCGCGCCATTATTGACCTTTTCTTTTAAAACCTTTTACAAAAAAGTTTCATATCATGCTACCGTCAAGGCCGGTGAAGTTAAA
Source organism: Macrophya alboannulata (assembly GCA_949628255.1). Lineage (NCBI taxonomy): Eukaryota > Metazoa > Arthropoda > Insecta > Hymenoptera > Tenthredinidae > Macrophya > Macrophya alboannulata. The sequence continues at coordinate 24,842,516 of OX451206.1, read as the reverse complement.
TTTTCCGAAGTGTGGAGTGCTTATATAGGTTCAGTCGGGCGGGGGGCTCGAAAGCTTATTCATACGGTAACTGAGTTATCAGTTGGATATCATTTGGTGTACTTTTTGATCTTCTTTGACATGAACCTATATATCAATTAGTATATTTTCACTGAATATACTCGTTCATAATATCTTATAAATCTTTCATCTTATGAAGCTAATTCTTGACCGACACTTTTATGTACGTCAAAAATCTATCACAAATTGCGAAAACACAAGAAACGCATTGGCCGCAGAAGATTTATTGATGGGCATACTGTTATGGTAAGCTTGACATACCTTCGCGATGGAACAAAGGCCACTTGCTGCTTCCGCATGCCCCAAATTTGACTTAATCGAACCAATACGTAACGGAGTCGTTCGACCGGGACAGAATACTCTTTCAATCGCTCTAAGTTCTACTGGGTCACCCACTTTGGTCCCAGTACTGTGTGCTTCCAGAAAAGCCAAACTAGTCGGTGGAATTCCACACTCCTCGTAAAACTGTTGTAGTAAAGCACCTTGGATCTCACTCGATGGAAAAGTAATACCCTGGTCCTTGAAACCGTCGCAATTTGTTTTCGTATAAACAACGGTAGCATAAATTCGTTTGGCATCCTTTGATTTCTGCAGATATATCACGGACGCGGCTTCACTGCGACAATAGCCGTTTGCAGCAGCGTCGAAAGACTTACAAGTCCCGTCAGGAGAAAGCACACCTGGTGAGCAATCGTTCAATAAGGAAGTTATTTTTTATTTCTGAAGGTGAGATAGAGGCATTGAAATTATGTTAGTGAGACAACAAGTTTTCTTTGCCTTACCATATGGATAATTATAAAATTCTCTCAATAATTCGAATGCTCTCGATAGGTTACTGGCATGAACTTAGAATGATCTTTTTAACGACTTTATTCTGAACAATAGGCACAGTAGCTCAACGTTGCTACGGGAATCAAAGTTTTTTCTGATCAGTTTGGACACTTTGATCTCACGCTCAAATTCTGTAAGTGATTTACAATTTTTATAACGTATTTGATTCTCGGAATCCCGTGTCATCACTGACCGTGCGACTTTGATGTATTCTCCCAAATCCGAAATTCAACAAGTGCCGGATTACGCAAAAAGAGCATCGCTTTGATAGAACCTTGTGACGTCAGGGCACTCGCTACTTGTTTCTCTGTCCCCGAAATTCAGTGCGAAATTCGGATTTTTCTTCCTGAGAACCGGTGATTCGATACATTTCTTTCTAAAAAGCGGTATCTTTATAACTAATTGAACTGGTGAGCTGAAATCGTGTTGAGAATCGTGCCAGTACCCCATTCTTTGACTTCTGTACACTTTTTGATGTATCGTCGATCTGAGTGCTCGCATATGGCGTACATATTTCGGTTGATTATTCTGGAGGATTATTCATACCGAGTAGGGAAAAGCCGAGGGATATGCTTGGACTGAGACACAAATTCGATCCTCCAACGAGAGCGGCGTCGCATTGTCCACTTCTGATTGCTCTGTATGCCTGATCCATTGCAAATAGACTCGAACTGCACGCCGTATCCACAGAATAGCTGGGTCCAATAGTTCCCAACCAGTTGGAGATTCGATTAGCCAACATGCCACGATTTCAACCTGGCATAGTGAATCCGCTGCCCTGAATAATTGCAAAATTCTCTTGAATCAGTGTCGCAAGCCTTGGTATCAACCATTCTCGATTGACGTCGTCTTGCAACATTAGATAATGTCCTTTTTGCACGCTTGTCAAATGTTTCGTTGCACCGCAATAGGGTGGCAACTTTTTCACCAGAAATTACGAACTTTCGCTCGCACCCTTAAACTTTACAGTTTCGAATGAAAATTTGAATAAAGAAAAAAATTTTCGTAAAAATTTAAGGCAGGATGTAAGGGTCACTCAAGAATCGCTAACAATAAGATTGGAAAAAAATATATATACCTATACTAGGGTGGCAATATTTTTCCGACTTTTTTTTTTCGAGCTCACATGAAAATTTGTTAGTTTGATCCATTTTAAGAGCCCTCTCCAAATTGTAGCTGAATTAAAAATTTCGTAGAGGTCGCTCAAGAATTTTGAAAATGTCGAAATTCAACGAAATCGATTTTTTTTTTTATATTCTTCACTTGCTTACCAACTCAATCTTTCCTAGGTAGATTGTAGAAGAACATACTGAAATTTCAAGTAAAAATATTAATATTTAAAGCTCGTTCAAGAATTAAATAAAAAAAATTTCAACAAATTTCAATGGTCTTGAGCGACCTCTGAATCTCAATATTAAGACTTGATCTTTCCACAACTACTAATTTGCAGTAAAATGATTAAATTTTGATAGTGAGCATCATTGAAATCAAAAACATATGATAATTGAAATAAATAGTCACAAATTTCATTTTTTGTAATTTTTTTTTTTTTTCACTTGCTCGCTGATTCAATCTTTTCTAGGTGGATTGTAGAGGATCATACTGAAATTTTTAGTCAAAGTATCAATACTTGAAGGTCGCCAGACCATTGGAGGTTTATTTGAATTTTTTTTTTGTTTAATTCTAGAGTGACCTTTGAGTATTCATATTTTTAATAAAAATTCCATTATCTCCCTCTAAGATCCACCTAGAAAAGATTGAATCAGTGAGCAAGTGAAAAAAAAAAAAAAATTACAAAAAATGTAATTTGTGACTATTTATTTCAATTATCATATGTTTTTGATTTCAATGATGCTCACTATCAAAATTTAATCATTTTACTGCAAATTAGTAGTTGTGGAAAGATCAAGTCTTAATATTGAGATTTAGAGGTCGCTCAAGACCATTGAAATTTGTTGAAATTTTTTTTATTTAATTCTTGAACGAGCTTTAAATATTAATATTTTTACTTGAAATTTCAGTATGTTCCTCTACAATCTACCTAGGAAAGATTGAGTCGATGAGCAAGGGAAGAATATAAAAAAAAAAATCGATTTCGTTGAATTTCGACATTTTCAAAATTCTTGAGCGACCTCTAAGAAATTTTTAATTCAGCTAAAATTTGGAGAGGGCTCTTAAAATGGATCAAACTAACAAATTTTCATGTGAGCTCGAAAAAATAAAAAAAGTCGGAAAAATATTGCCACCCTAATATACAGGGTGAGTCACGAGAAACTCCGAGAATGGGAGAAGTCTCATTGCCGAATAAGCCCCCGCCCTTAAACCAATCAAACAAATAGCAGGAAATGATAATAGGAACTGTGTAAGCATAACATCTATTGTTGATGCGTACAGTCTTCGCAATTGGGCCATCCAACTTTGACACAACATGACAGTCATGTTTGATAACAAATTCAACGATGCTTATCATCAACCATCTCTGCTAGTTGTATCAGAGCAGTCGACACAATCAGTACCCTTAACACATTCAGTGTAAAGTTCAAAAGTTAAGTCGATTACTAGCTGACCTTGTTTTCATTATTATTCCTTACTATAATGTACCTTGATTCTGGTGTTATGCTTACACAGTTCCTATTATCGTTACCTGCTATTCATCCGATTGGTTAAAGGGCGGGGGCTTATTCGGCAATGAGGCTCCTCCCATTGTCGAAGTTTCTCGTGACTCACCCTGTATATACCGATCTTCAAAAATTTTTCGTACCTGCCAAAAGGGTATAGCAGGATAAGCATGTGGAATCTGCGCCAACTCCGATTGCTATCGCGCCTGGGGGTTTCGAAAGGTCATATACCCAAAGATACTCCAAAGATAGCAATCGGAGTTGGGGCGGATTTCAGATGCTTATCCTGCTATACCCTTTCGAGAATCTTCGGTACTCAAATATTATTTTCATCCCTCTAACCTCATAATCGCAACTTTGTTGCGATTTCTCGGCTTCCGGGATGAAAAATAATGATCGTAACTTGTACGTAAAGGCTTTCTGACGAAACTCGTTACAGCACTCGCCTTTGGCTCGTGCCGTAAACCTCTCGTTTCGCCAAAAAAGCCTTTCCATACTCGTACTGAAATGTACTATTTTGTCCGACCCCCCTTGAAAACTAGACGTTCCGCCCACTTCTCCGGGCGGAAAGTGACTCTTTTCAGGCCGACAATTCGAGAGGGCGAATATGAACTTTTCGCCCGCTTAGAAAAAAAAAAAAAACGCCACTGGGACGTCGCATTTTCTAGAACAGTCGGACAAAAAGTATCGTGTGCACCACGGGCGAAAGGCGATCCCTCACTCGTGCCGAGTTTGCAGCGCTAGCCTTGGCCGCGCAGTATTCGTCCTCGTATGAGGGTGTTAGCAGCCCCTCGCCTTCGGCTCGTGCTGCAAATCTCACTGCAAACTCCGCACTCACGTTCAGAAATCGCTTACTCTCCGCCCTAGATACACAATGTACTATCACAAATAAATTATGAGTTAATTTTAACTTTTGAACACTCCGAATCTAGGTTGAAATTTAGTTTCCAAAAGATACAAACTACACAGCGAAACAACACTGCCCTAAATTTGTGCCAATTAGAAACTCTAATGGTGTTACGTGACAGTTTTAGCGTGTAACGTGGTCATGCATGATATCTGAACGATATTTGACCCGGCCGAGAGGAAGTTTCTTACAATAAAAATGCGACCAATTCCTTGGAGGCCCTAGAGACACCCCATTTTGAGACAGATTTTTGTGTACACTTATATTTACAGCGAATCTCGACCGGGTCATATAGTGAATACGAAGAAATGGAGAGCCCAAAGTTTTCGTACTTCCTTGTCATACATGTATCACGAGCATACGATACCGATCGCTTCCAACTAGAATTCCACTTCTGTGTTACTGAAGTATCACTCAAGCTGATTGTGGGTAACGTGAAATACAGACGTACATAGAAATTGTACTGTCGACTACATTGCCTTCCACGGTTCCATAGGGGCCATTCAAGTAATACGTTCGCATGAAGGGGGGGGGGGGGGGGGTCGAATGATGTGATGTTACGAGCTGCTTAGGGGGAGGGGGGTCTGTGTAAATGTTACGTTCTATCCGAAAATATTATTTTACTAAAAAAAAAAGAATTATTAAGAAAAAAAAACAAGTTCTCACTTTTTCCTGACAAATCAAACTGACTATCGGCTGCCGTCTCAGTTTTAGTTAATGAAGAGTACAAATTTTGCATCGAAATCATTTCATTTCACGAAAAATCCAGGCTCCCTGTATAATTAAAGTATTGACTATTAACCTGTAAGACCAATTGAATAATTCTTGATTAGGAGGGGGGGGGGGGGGGGGGTCTAAATTTGTACGTTCATTGAAGGGGGGGGTTTGAAAAATTGTTACCAACTGTTACATGGGGGGGGGGGTCCAAAATCGCCAATTCTGGCGAACGTATTACTTGAATGGCCCCATATTATATCACTATTTTGTAGGATTCCATTACATTTGTGCGATGGATATGATCAATCCGGTCGGCACACATGACTCTTCGAAGGGTCTATGAACTATTAAACGGTCATGTATATTCTGACCTGATTTGCCTGATACATCAAAGCTGCTTCCGCCTCAGAGTAGCAGCTACTAATGAAAACGCCAGTGTTAGTTCCGCGAGGTCGTCGTGGATTAATACCAGCATCGATAATAGCTTACATCGGCGTGTTCCAACAGCATTCTCCCCATAGGATCCAAGTGTTGCACTTCATCAGAAAGCATTCCGAAAAATTGTGCATCAAACTTTTCCAAATGGTTCACTTTTCCGGTTCGCTGAGGAATTTCTGAATTATCTGAAAATGATAACGGATATTATGGATCAGTCAGAATAGTCAATGGTCAGATTGCCACATAACGAGTTGCTAGACAATCGGGGGGCATTCAAATGTGACACGATATGGTCATAGGTATGTCTACGATGATTCGATCAAATCATACTTCCATTAATAAATTGGAAGAAATTCACTGTTCTGTATGCAGATTCAAATGTTTATATCAGCGAGTCGAATGAAATGAATTATTACAGATCTCGAAATTCATTAATTTTGCCATCTCAGCTTCTCTCTACGCTTGATGATGCAAAATTAGGCGTCTCTATTTATGATCATTCGTATTCACCTGATTTCTAACGACGATCGTCATCTGTGATTAGGTCTCGTTTGCTGAAGAGATTTTCTTTAAGGTGCGTCAAATTATCGGACTCCGGAAATCTTCCAGCAATCTCAGAAATGACCACTTCGTCGCCGTGTTGTGGAAAAGGCAAAATCTTAGACCAATTAGCCGTTTTACTTTTTCCTGGCATATTATCGCTTCTGAATGGTGAAGACCTCTGCTGTTGATGGGGTCTCAAAGAGTTTGAAACAACTATGTCTCGATTGAATACAGTACCTTATATTTATACCATTGCCCCCCCTCCTGTCCTCACATACACACACACACTACACTACACCTGTATCGAAAGGGCCACGATTATCGAATAATGATTTTCTAACCTGGATTACGTAAGTATGGTATCAACGCACTGTTGTGTTCTATTTCACCTCATTACGTCTAGCGATATACAATAGCAAGTGGTTAAATTCTCCCGATGAGGTCGTAAGATTTGGTAGACTCTGGCCCTAAATATATTTTTTTTTTAAGTTTTCCTTCAAAGCCTGACTCTATAATCAACATTGCAGCTTCTTCAATCGCGTGAAAAACATGAAAAATTGCTCACAAAAAATTCTGTAATTATTTTCTAGATGCTTTGCATGAAATTACGCAGGAAATGTTCTCAAAAGTTCAAAAATCTCTAGTTGTTCACCTGGATAGCACTAAAAATTGATGTCTAACGAAAAGAATGTTTCATACGAAAGTCGTTTGAATTTCCAAGTAGAACAAAATTACCTTATTAAAAATATGGGTTGCCATTTAAAAAAACAAACTGAATCTTCCCCTGACCTCAGCAGCACCTCCACTGAACAAGCCAACAACGCCATCTTCTTGCTCCTTCTAAGACCCACAACTTCGATCTTGAATATTTTACCGTACCTTTGATAGCTCACGCAATACTACAGCTCGCTGATTCCATCTGAAATCACCCAGGCAGGTCGGGACCAAAAATTTTAATCGCTCAGTGATTTAACATATCATTCTTTGAGCAATTTGAGGGGACCCCTATTTCAGGATTTTTTTTGGAAAAAATTTCTAAGCCCTGTATGGATTTTTCAATTTTTTCGAGCAAATACCCGTTTTTATCAATTCTGGATGTGTTCTTTTTTTCAAACGGCTATAACTCTTGAACAAGTGGACCGATTTCGGAGTTTTTTTCTTCCAAATACGCGGAATTTTAAGCACTTTCAGAAAATCTCAAATTCGTCCACATCGACACAGAATCATCGGAGTTATGTTGCATAATATAAAAAAAACGAACATTTTCAACCTCGATTTTCAGCAATTTCATATTTTTTTTTTTAGCCTCGACAATTTTTTCCCGAATAGTCCTTGAAATGCCCTAACTCTGTATGTAAGTTTTGTTAGCGACCAGCCTTTGTGAGGGAAGTTATGAATTATAGCGTTATTCAAGCCTAACATCAAATTTTATTGAATATACAGGGTGATTGGTTTTAATCGATCCAGACCGATATTTCCCAAACCAAGAGAGATATAAGAAAATATTTCGGACAAAAGTTGCAGGGTTCGAAAGAGGAAAGAAGTTGGCGGTGTCGGATTTTTCAGTAGAGGCGCCGCTGAGGTCAGGGGAAGGTCAACTTTGTTTTTTTAAACGGAAACCCATGTTTTTCGTTACGTAATTTTGTTCTAATTAAAAAATCCAAAAACTTTTGTACGAAACATTTTTCTGTGAGACATTAATTTTTTATGATATTCTGCTGAACAATTACAGATTCTTGATTTTTTGAGAACATTTCACCTCTGAACTATCAAGTTTAGAGAAAAATTGTAGGAGACAAAAAGTACGTAATTTCACGCAAAGATTCTTGGAGAATAATTGCAGATTTTTTTTGCGACAGTTTTTGATGTTTTTCACGCAATTGAAAATGCTGCGATAAAAAGTTATTGGAAAAAAGATCTGCAATTATCCTCCAAGAATCTTTGCATGAAATTACGCACTTTTTGTCTCTTAAAATTTTTCTCCGACCTTGATAGTTTAGAGGTGAAATGTTTTCAAATGTTCAAAAATCTCTAGTTGTTCAGTTGAATATCATAAAATATTGGTGTCTGACAAAAAAATGTTTGGTACAAAATTCGTTTGATTTTTCAAGTGGAACAGAATTACATTATGAAAAACATGGGTTTCCATTTGAAAAAAACAAAGTTGACCTTCTCCTGACCTCAGCAGCGCCTCCGCAGGAAAATCCGACACCGCCAACTTCTTTCCCCCTCTGAACCCTGCAACTTTTGTCCAAAACATTTTCTCATATCTCTCTTGGTTTGGGAAATATCGGTCTGGATCGATTAAAACCAATAACCCTGTATAATCCCCAAAAAAGCACCTCTGGTGCAAAAACCTTTCGCCAAGTACATTTATGTGTAGATCACTCCACCAAAAAATAAAAAACGTTGTGCTCGTTCGCTGGCTCACTCGATTAGTTTATGATTATCAACATATATACAAGCATTGAAATCAGATAAAACTGCGAAGTACTTGTATAATAATAAAAGTTTGGAATTAAAAAATTTGTTCAAACTGAATATTGTTGTATCGATTGCAGGTTTAGATTTGTGTTGATTGATTTATAATTATTCGTCGAAAAAACAGTTTGGATGAATAAATTGGAGATAACCACATTTATAAAAAAATATTCATAACGAAAAAATTATAAAAAAAAAAAATAAAAAAAATTGGAGGTAGTGGTACTTGGCGGGCCTTTTATAGAGAAAGAACTATGAAATATGAATTGCGAACCATGTTAATGTCCTCTGATAGTCATTCAAACATTGGCCCGCCAATGTACCACTAGCTCCAAATTTTTTAATTTTTTATTTGTTTTTTTATTTTTTTTTTTTATAATTTTTTCGTTATGAATATTTTTTTATAAATGTGGTTATCTCCAATTTATTCATCCAAACTGTTTTTTCGACCAATAATTATAAATCAATCAACACAAATATAAACCTGCAATCGATACAACATTATTTAGTTTGAACAAATTTTTTAATTCCAAACATTTATTATTACACAAGTACTTCGCAGTTTTATCTGATTTCAATGCTTGTATATGTTGATAATCATAAACTAATCGAGTGAGCGAGCGAACGAGCACTAGTCTTGGGCATAGTCGGTCACCACTGAGAGCGCTCAATTTAGTTCATCATCCAATGGCGAACTAGTTCGCTCTATTAGTTCATTAGTTCTTTTTTTGAAATAATTTAGTAAAAACAATAAATGAAAAAAAAAATATATTTATGATTATTGCAAATTCTTTTTTTTTTTTATTTAAAAAGTACAAAGTATTATATGAAAAGTTCACACCTCTATTTAAGCAACATAGAATTTTTTATTTAAATAATAATAAAAAAACAAAATAATTTTTATTAATAATTAGTCAACAACTAGTCTTGTTCTTAGTATAATGTGTAATTATATGACAATATTTGAAATATTATTAACTAAGTATTGAAGACTATTTGACGATATGGAAATTGAAATAAAATATCATAAAGAAAATTAACTAAAAAAGTTTTCATATTTTTTGACTGAATCAAACCAATGAAAATAATACAAGTGAAATTTATAGGTTATATGTCGCGAAGTAACGTTATTTACAATAATAATCAATTATTTATAACAATTAATAGAAATAGAAAAGTAAAATGTTAATTTTAATTAAACTTACCGTCGAATCAGATATGATTATTCAAAACAATTATTTAAAGTCCGTTATTAGATGTGGATATGAAGTTGTTTAGTATCGATATCGATATATCGAAATATCAAGGGGCGCGCACAGTGAAAGTAAATAACTCGGTTGATCACATAGCGCCACTGCCTAGTACAGTGGACGCTAAAAAAAATATAAAAAGAACTGACAGCGAGATCATCGATGAACTAGTTCGCATAGTTCACCTAAAGGAGCGCTCTTCCCACCTAGGTCGTTCACGAACTACCCAAGACTAACGAGCACAACGTTTTTTATTTTTTGGTGGAGTGATCTGCACATAAATGTACTTGGCGAAAGGTTTTTGCACCAGAGGTGCTTTTTTGGGGATTATATATTCAATAAAATTTGATGTTAGGCTTGAATAACGCTATAATTCATAACTTCCCTCACAAAGGCTGGTCGCTAACAAAACTTACATACAGAGTTAGGGCATTTCAAGGACTATTCGGGAAAAAATTGTCGAGGCTAAAAAAAAAATATGAAATTGCTGAAAATCGAGGTTGAAAATGTTCGTTTTTTTTATATTATGCAACATAACTCCGATGATTCTGTGTCGATGTGGACGAATTTGAGATTTTCTGAAAGTGCTTAAAATTCCGCGTATTTGGAAGAAAAAAACTCCGAAATCGGTCCACTTGTTCAAGAGTTATAGCCGTTTGAAAAAAAGAACACATCCAGAATTGATGAAAACGGGTATTTGCTCGACAAAATTGAAAAATCCTTACAGGGCTTAGAAATTTTTTCCAAAAAAAATCCTGAAATAGGGGTCCCCTCAAATTGCTCAAAGAATGATATGATAAATCACTGAGCGATTTAAATTTTTGGTCCCGACCTGCCTGGGTGATTTGAGATGGAATCAGCCCGCTGATCAATGATAACTCTTCAGTTCGTATACCGAATGAAATGGCAATCTTAGTTAACCAAACAATGAATTTACGTTTTTTTCTGAATTGTACCATAACACAGCTCTACAAAAAAAAAAAAAAATTTTGTTGCCCTTGCTATCTTTGCGGATTCATGTGACTAGGAATACATAACTCACAAATAAAGTCATTAGTGTACCAGATTGGCTCTAGTTTTTTTATTATTGGGGTGTGTCTTTTCCAAATAACCTACAGAAAAAAGTCTGATGAAGAAGTAATTCTCTGAAATGTAATATCTTTTTTACCATTTTTGTCTTGTATGTAAATGAACTAGATACTAAAGTAAAATAATTTACATTAGGAAGGTCTAAATCAATCTAGTCGAGTCACTGGGTCACACCAATGACTCCAGTGGATTGATTTAGACCTTCCTAATATCAAAAGTTCGAGTGATAACTGCAAGATGTACAATATAAAATAATTAACGGTGTGTTTTTCAATAAAATTTTCATAATCAGAATTATAATCAAATATTTCTTACAAATACTGCTTCTTACAGTATAATATTAAAATTGCGATTATTTAAAAAACTAGAGCTAATCTTGCGAAATCATTTGTAGTTCCGTAATTGTTAGCATAAAATCATCCTATAATCACTATCATAACAAGGGCAACAAAGTCACTGTTGACCAGTGTAATTGATGCAATTTAATTGGACGAAATGTGATTCGGACTAAAAGAGGAACGGATTAGAACGAGATTACATCTTTATGGATTATACTGAATTCAAAGCAATCCAACTCAGTACGGAGAGAATCGGATGGGAATAAATATATACCAAGAATTTTGGGACAAATTCAAGCAGATTTACAATTGTATTGCGCTGCAATTCAAATAATAATATACGTGGAAAGAAACCTAATCATTTGTCAAATATCGTGAAATTTGTACACGTCAAAACCGATTCGATTCCATATTCGTCGCTGACAAAACGGATCCGCTTCAATATATTTTAATCGTTTTTGTTTACTGAGAATCTGATATCCCATTCAGAAACAAATTTACCATTTTTGGACAGATCAGAGCAACTAAAACCTTGCGCTTGAAAAACGAGTTGAAAATGCTTGGGAAATGGCGATAGTATGTAGTCGTACGTATGGCAAATAAAATTTCTGAGTGGTGAGATACTCGAAATTGGATCGAATTAGGAAGTTCGTTATTCGATAATCTTCAACTTGGACGATCCACGCTAATAGATTCTACCTGGTCCCCGATTAAAATATGTCTGAATTGCAAATGCTGATCAAGTTGTATTCCAATCATCGGCAATAATTAATGAGAATTCATGCCACATGTAGTTTGCTCGAATAATAATCTATAATACATGATCCAGTTCTATTCCTTTTTGAAATGCAAATCGAAACCAATCTAGGTGCACGAATTTAAGTACGAAAATATTTATGAGGAATTCACGCCATCGAACGGCTTTGAAATAATAAATTCGAGTGAGCAGACTGTGAGAAGAAATCCTATACACTTACACATTTCGATACTTTTTACTAGCTCTGGTGCAGGAATCAGTTTAGTTATCAGTTTAGGCGTGGACCCACTCTGCAGCGAAGATATATCATAAGTCCTTACAAATGGTGATCCTAGCTGAGATTGTTATTATCCACAAGGGGCGAAATGATAGGTACAGCGTATATATCGAATCAAGTTTCTCAACAGTAACTCACTCATTCACAATACCTTCGAAGGTTTTAAGATTTGAATTAGTTTCTTGGGAACACGTGAGCTACTTCATTTCTGGCAGTATCATGTATATATTCCACGTTTCCCTTAGTATTGCCCGTGTGGAAATTGAACTGGGGCACTAGCCGGGTCCCGGCCGGGAAGCCCGGCTTTTAGCCGGGCGCTGATCGGGTGATCCCAGCCATGACCTGCCCAGAAGCGTCACGCTCGGCTGTTTAGTACCCGGCCAGGAAGCCTGGCCCGCGCCTGGTTAGGAAGTCTAGCCAGAATGACCACAGTTCGGCTCTGAGCTATTCGTATAAAAAAACAATTTTTCTCGGTTTTGCACTCGATTTCACCTTATAATTGAACAAGGATCATATGAAACTAATTTTGAAGACTACTAGATATGTTTTTAGTTTCGAAAAATTTCACAGTCTGAGGTGCGGGCGCGAACCTCCTTCAGGGGTACTCTCCGGTTATGAATCCAACGTGCTATCCAATCATCCACGACGACGTTATGATAATTTATTTACAAATTATGTTTAGATTATAGTGCTATGCTACAGCTAGAAAGGTTTTTTATTAATCATGAAAAACGACATATAAAGTAAAATATATTTGATTTTGAGGATTAGACATGTATGCTTGAACAAAGTATTGGCCTGAAGAACAAAGCACAGAATTATGATAAAAAAATTTTAATGAGAGAATCATTGGAAACAAAAAATTGACATCCAAACAATCATACAATTATAGGCACTGCATTTCAAAATTGCCGAAAAATTTTTGTCTTGAAATGAAATATTTTGGCTTCGTAATCGTGATTTTCCGATACTACACGAAAAACCGGCTGTGGAGTAAATTATAATCGGATAATTTTTGTATATAACATTCGGATTAAGTTAGTTTGAATAATGTATTTCGTTGAAGTTTTCATGATTTTTATGACGAAATCGGACAAAATATCATCCTGTTGATTTTGTTTACCATCAATTATTCTAGAGCAATTAGGTTTATTTTCCGGAACGATTGAATTATAAAGGAAGGAATTCCAATAATGTATCACATGGCTGATGCCCAAAAATTACAACATGATTTCGACTGGCTAGTGTCCAACCAAACCCCGGCTAGCCTATAAAATGAAAAAATGAATTAACTAGTAATGGTCAGCGCCCGACCAGGCCCCGGCTAGGCTCTCCGATGAAAAAATGGCTCAACTAGTCGTGGTCAGCGTTCAGCCAGACACTTTGATGAAACAATTGCCGAACCAACTCCCGGGTAGCGCCCGATGAGGCACTTCGAACAAATAACTGCCCGACTAGCGCCCGACCAGCAACCGTCTTGGAACAGGGTCAATAATTGCCTGACCAGCGCCCGACCAGTAACCAACTTAAAACAGGGCCAATCCGGGCAATTTCCACACGGGTGTGCCAAGTCGCAAACTCATACCAGAGGTCGTATATTTCAATATAAAATTTTATCGGACTAGAAAGAAAACGGATTTCGAAATGAGAAACGTACGTCACAGCGGCAGACTTGATATAAACAACAGTTCATTTTGGTGATTGACTGAATTAGGTTCGTCGAATTTTTGTGCTAGTTTGCGGCGTCAAATGGATACCTGGCAAAAACATTATGAACGTCGAAAATTACCGCCAAGTACAAAAATAGTTTCACCCGTCCAAAATTCAAAAACATCATTCTTTTTTTTCAGCGACAGATTACAAACATCATTTCTTTTCACAGAACAGTACAAACAGCTCGTACGTCAAATCAGGCAACAAAGCCAAGCACTTCCTTAGTTAATTTTCACTAGTCAATGTTATTTTCACAAATTATTCAGCGAATGCATCTTTCATTTTCTTATTTTGTATTTTATCTATTTATTTATTTTTTGCAAATCTTCCCCTTGAGATTCATTGCCTCTTGGCTAAGTACGACTGTATTGATTTTCTGATGCAACTCGATGACGATTTCGTTTTGGAGATTTCGCGAAATCATATCGCAGTCAGTAAGGTAGACCTGTAGCATCGTCTTGATGTTAAAAGGGCTATACTAACTTTATCATTGGTTTACGTCAATATTATATTTCCTAGAGAATCACTTTACAAAAAAAATCCAGTTGGTAAGATACTGCATGAATCTTCGAAAATTCTCTTGTTAGTTTCTTTACCAGCCTGTCCACCAAATAATTGCAGATCATTGATAATTTAGCCGACAATTTTTTGTCCTTTCGTAGATATTATTGATGTTGAACAAATATAAAGGGTGAGGGTACCGATGCAAATTTTTTTTCGAATCGATTCGTATGAAATTCTATACTATATCTGTAGTATATAGGATCTTGCGAGGGTATAAATGAATGGATGATTGGCGTTGAGTATTGAATAGATAATAACGGCTATTTGGTTAAGTATTTGTTCATAAAAATCTATCACACAATAATTAATCTTCAAGAGTCTCGTCTCGTATAGTGTTCGTCTGGAGCGTCTTCAGTTATAACGTCGTTCGTCTTTTGTATTCGGTCGTCGTTCCGATACTTTTCGTTTTACGTCTTTCGTCTTCAACCGTCGTTCTTAAACTAACCTTCTTACGAATATGCAACCCCCAACTGCAGCCCTTGCATCCTTTTCCAGTCATATATCATTCGTATTTCTCTCTCACACTCTCTGTCCATGGTGCGTGGGCCTCACGCGTTCCCATGAGTTTCGGGGCTGCTTCGCAGGTCTGGTCACTGTCAACTTATTCTAGTTATGGGTAAATCTAAAACCTCAAGTGCTACAGTCTTTCTCTTAAAAATAAACTTACGCCTAGCCTAAACTATTCCCGATACTACATATCTGTCATTCTTGAACGACCTCTGCAAATTATTCGATCGTGCTGAAAATTCATGAGGAATGAACAGTCAAGAGTAAATCATATTCACCATGTACTGTTGGAGAATTGTGTATTACTGTCGAAAAAATTCGCAGTTAAAAATATTATGTCAAATTCAATACATATTCGAATGTTAATTCAACGAATTTGATTCAAGTTGAACTGGTATTTTGTGTTGAAATTTATTATTAACATATTCACACAGAACTTGACACATCTATTATGTGAACTGCAGAATAATAAAGAAATAACTTTATGTTTATGTTAAATCATTGAAATAACATGTGGTTTATGTATATGTATATAAAAAATAAACATGTCAATTTCAACGGTATTTTCAGTTGATTTGACTTAGCTGTCATTCGTTATGAACATTTAATCGTTTTCAATTCAACAGATCGATTACGTATTATTGACCCATGAAATGTAACTACAAATATCAACTTAAATCCCATGTCAACAGTTAACATATCATGTTTCTGTGAAATTAACTGAAAAAAGTTAGTGAACCTGATGGGACACACGAAATGAGTTAAAATTGACATATTTTTTCCACCAGTGTGCTTTATTGTTCAACAAAGTACAATTTTATTTTTGACACCGACCTTTCCCTTCCTTAAGAACTATGAAAATATTGCATATACATATATCGAAGTAGTGTGATAGGGACTACAAGGTGTTTCCTAGGCAGAGTACTTCCCATCATGCTTGTTCGTTGGAGTAGAAAGCGAAATCTTAGATAAGTTCACCGTTAATAGCTGCTGCACAAAAGTCGTCATCCAACATTGTCGTATGGTTACCTTCTACGTAGTGTACTTCCACTTTTCCCTGAGTAATCTATAATAGAGGCAAACATGATTTTGATGAGCTATTCGACGCCAATGTTAATAGTTAACGAACAAACTCGACTGATACTGATGAATTTGTCAAGGGTTATGAGGGGTTCTCGTCATTCTCTAAGATTAGGTCCAATGTATGCGAACAATACGGAAATAACAATATGCCGTGAAATTTATTCCAAGCTGATATAAAAATTTAACAAATTTGGGGTAAATGAATGGGTACTTTGCGGTCCGGTTCAATATGAATGAAGAAATCTCAATAGGTAATTTTACGATTGCTACAGATTTATACGATTATTTTGTGTAGGAGTTAGGATTCAAAATCAGTGTGCTCGAAGTACACTTCACATTTGTGTAGGTTTCACACGGCCACATTTGTGTAGATAGTGTGAAAGATAACGTACTTGACGAATGTTTTTGCATTCGAGATACTTATGAGAGGATTGTGTTTAAACTCACCGATTGTAGACCGTATGATTCCGACAACAAGCGTGCAGCCGGGATCTTAGGTCTGAGTAGAGTTATTGGTGTCCTAAGAAGTTCTCGTGCCGAGGGATCATAGATTTGAACAGCCTTAATGCGAGAATAAATAGATGTACATATGGCCTCTTGATACTCTAGTGTGAAATTCATACTTCTATTTTCTTCCAAACTTTTCGTGAACGCCGTTAACTTTTCCTCCCAGGTTTGACATTTTTCCAATTCGATAGCAAGCTGCAACAGCAAAACTTCGAGTTACCTTTCGACACGAAGATTTAGTGCATACATTTCTGCTGACTTGGAGTGTCCCATATGTTTATTAGGGTGACGGTTATTTTTACTTTTGTTGGAATTTTTCGCTCCGAGTGGATAAAACGTTTTCAAATAAAAAAAAAAAAAAAAATGTTTCCGAAGTTCGGAATTTTTATTTTAATTTCTGATGGTGCCCCTGGGCCCTTGAAATTTTCGTTTAAATAACGTGGGGTTTTCCGAAGTTTCGATTTTTTTGCCCTCACGTCCGCAATTATTCGTTCAAAAATTTGAAACTCTAGTGAAATGTTTACAATAGAAGCACCTGAAAATGGAAATTTTTTGAGAATTTTTTGAGAATTTTTTGAACATTTTTTGAGCATTTTTACCGATATACTGCTGGGGTAAAAATGCTCAAAAAATGCTCAAAAAATTCTAAAAAAATTCTGAAAAAATTCTTATTTTCAGGTGCTTCCATTGTAAACATTTTACTAGAGTTTCAGATTTTTTAACGAATAATTGCGGACGTGAGGGAAAAAAAATCGAAACTTCGGAAAACCCCACGTTATTTAAACGTAAATTTCAAGGGCCCAGAGGCACCATCAAATATTAAAATAAGAATTCCGAACTTCGGAAACATTTTTTTTTATTTATTTGAAAACGTTTTATCCACTCGGAGCGAAAAATTTCAAAAAAAGTCAAAATCACTGTTATCCTAATGTTTATTTCTATTGATTTCGCGACTACGAGGGCAATACAACGATAGCAAAATGAAAAATTGCCCACAATACAGGTCCTCTACAGTTTTTTCATACCAGAAATGTATGAAGCAAGAACGAATTTAGAAATTCTCTACAAAAAAAAGACAGTCTCTTGTGATTCTTCGTAAAAGCTGCAGTAGTCTGGGTGTATGAATTTTATCACAAAAGCAAAATATTTTGCTTCTACTACTTCTTTTCTGTTTTCCTTTTCGTCGTCCTCCTCATTTAAGTCTTTTATTATTGGAAACGAGATTATTGCTCGAAGTAGTCCATAGAATTGATCTCTGGATTGTCGATTCTCCAATTGTCGATAAAACAGTCATAGAGTCTGCTTGAGACATGACTTTTATACTGAGATTCCGTAAAAAATTATTGCTTGTATGACAGAACTGTAAAGGACCTTTTTTGAGGGAAATTTTCTCATTTTTCTAACGACATATAACTCGTATACTCGTTGAGAGGATGCTATAGTCCTACCTTCACCGGCCAAAAATAAAAGTGCGAATAAATCCGAAACGTTGGTCAAAAATGGCATATAATGGATACATTCGACGATTAACGATGAATAGGATCGATCCAGCCCGTGCGATTCATCGAACTCACGAAAAATTAATTTTTTATGTTCGTCAAGTGTGGGCGTGTAACATATTCTGGTTGATATCAAACCCTACGCATCTGAAACGCAAAAAGCAGCGCTGTAGCCCCATTCTACATGCAATGCCGAACATTCTTATCTAAAAATTTTGATGTTTCACGCAACAATGAGAGCAGGGTATTTAAAGTCGCAGATTAGCTGTAAATAGTCTAAATTGTCGATTATCAACAGCTGAGGCTGAGAGATGCATGAACTTTATACTACTAGCTCAGTCGCGCGGTTCGCGTGCGTCAATGACTGGTTTTCGGAACTTTCCCATAGTATTAGGATATTGATTGTCCGATCGTCGAGTCACTATCCAAAAATACAGGTGTCTATAAAGATGTCGGTTTGTCTATCTGTGTTGCTCTGCCTAAAAAATTCGCCGAATAAAACTGAAATGAAATAAAAATCGTGGCAGAAGCCTCGACACACGTACGTTGAACCGCAACGAAAGGCTGGAGATTATATACATATATTCAAAGTCAGACAGATGTCAATTTTACTTATTATTCAGACAGATGTCAATGTACAGGTTACTGATAACGCGCATACAAATAACGCGCGTTTGACAACGCGGCCGAACGCGACCTATCGATTCAGCGCCGCGATTATCTCGAACCTCGCTCCTCGAAGATGAACGCCCAATCAGAACACGATTAAAATGCTTACGGGATTTCGATTCCTTCTTCTTTTTAGGCACGATCGCATAGCGGAGTGCCTATTAGATTCGTCATCGCGAAAAACGTCGGATTGAAAAAAAAATTCCCTTCCCCTTAGAAATCCGTTTCATCACTCACACAATCGTTTTCCAGTATTTTCCAAAAAGTATGTATGTGTGTGTGTGTGTGTGTGTGTGTGTACGCACGAAGTTTGTATCCTGAATTCCGGGAGAACGACTCGACAGATTTGAATGGAATTTGGGGGAAAAATCAAGTGTTCGGTGGAGATGATCCACGAAACTTTTGAGGATCCCAACACTTCCGCTTGCGAAATGGCGAGTGTTTCAATATTCAAATAAATCTTATTAGGTGTATCCTGAATTCCGGGAGAACGACCCGACAAATTCGAATAAAATTTGAGAGGAAAATCGAGTGTCCGGTGAAGATGATCCACGAAACTTTTGAGGATTCCACCACTCCTGGTTAAAACATGGCGTGTTTGAATATTGAAATAAATCTTATTATTTTTTTTTTTTGTGATTTTTTTTTTCACATTTTTTTTTCAAGTTTAAGAATCGTGTTCAAACATTCAAAGGAAGATGGAAAAAAAAATTGACGAAAAAAAAAGAGTTCTTACCAACCGAGGAGCTGAATTTCAAAAGGGTATCTTTTGATAAATTTTCGATTTTTTTTTTCTAACAATCTGGTAGAAAATCCTAAACTCTATTGATATTTTTCATCAAATTATATGAATTCAAATTTTTTTCAGCATAAAAAAAATAATAAATTTACGCTTGGGATCAAAAGGAGATCTTTTTGAAAAATTTAATAAATGATTCAGTATTTATCATTATTAGTAAATTATATAAACATTGTTTATATATTTTTCATTATTATTATGTTTCTTATGTTTTTATATTATTTGAAAATTAAAAATTATTATCAATATTAATGTTAATATTAATCTCTTTAACATTATTATCAAGTCTACGATCGTGCCTGTTGCAAAAAAGCGAAGCTTTTTAATTGTTCGTACCGCTAGTTAATTACGGATTTACAGCTAATCTGCGACTTTATATCCTAGTCCTATTGTTGCGTGAAACATCAAAATTTTTAGATAAGTATGTTCGGCATTGCTGGTAAAATAGGGCTACAACGCTGCTTTTTGCGTCTTAGACGCGTAGGCTTTGATATCAACCAGAATATGTGACACGCTCACACTTGACGAACATAAAAAATTAATTTTTCGCGAGTTCGATAAATTGCACGTGCTGGATCGATCCTAGTTATCGTTAATCATCGAATGTATCCATTATTAGAGTGTGTCCCAAAAGAAAACGATTTCTGGCTACGTTTCTAACGGATAGTTCTCGTCAACACAAAGAGATTCCCCGCTTGAAAAATTTCGTATGTCAAGGCTAAGTGGTTCCGAAACTTTTTTTTTAGTTTTTTGGTTGCAGAGTAAATATCACATTTTATTATTTTTATAATTTTAATTTATTAATTTTTATCGGATACAGAATTTCAAAAATTGTTTACAAGTCAATATCTTTTTGAAAAATATTGATCAAATACAAAACTATGTGAATTGACAAGAAAATAGATTTTTTTGTGTGTTAATTAAATGGGAAACTAAAAAAAGTTTCGGAACCACTTAGGCTTGACGGAGAAAAATTTCTTTATGTGGGATTCTTCTTCTTGATAAGACCTATAGTGTCTTGAAAAGTAGCACTATGAAAATTAAAAAAAAAAAAAGAAGTCAAACTGACACACCCTAATCCATTATATGTCATTTTTGATCAACGTTTCGAATTTATTCGCGCTTTTATTTTTGGCCGGTAAAGGTAGGACTATAGCATCCTCTTAAGGCAATAGAAACGAAGATATCATAGAAAAAATGGAAAAATCAACTTTTTTCAGCACTGTCAAAAGTCACGCGTACAATAGATCGTTGAGGAATTTTTAAAACCGTATTCGGAACAACAAAAAGTAATTGTGAAACAATGTTCAGCTCACTTGGATATATCACGAAGTCACATCCTGGAGGTACTGAATTCAACGTGAACATAGTATCACTAATGGGTTTCAAAGGCTAATAGAAAGAATAATGTGTAATTGTATTATTCGACGTGTATTGATGTAATGTGAGAAAGGCGTTGTCGGCTGTCCTTTTCACCTGTACGTCACATTCATTCTTTCTATGGAATTTCGTTTAGATTGCAGAATCTGTTTCTGAAGCAATTGGACTGACCGAATAGCAGAATCCATGATAAATTCACAAAATAGTACGAATCATTCGATCGAATTTTTGTGATCACGATAAACTTGTTATTGTATGATAGGTAGCAAAAGAATATCATTGAAATACCTGCGCGTTGATAGATGGTTCTAGAATAGCCATGAACTCCAATAGAAGTTTCGATTGCAGTCCATCGCTATCATTTTCGTGCAAGTGTTGGTCAATCATCGCCTTCATGAAATCTGGTGAACCATCGATCAACAAAAGACGACCGCAAAAGCCTTCGGATTCCAAACGTCTAACGAGCTCAATGGCGACCATACTTCCGAAGGAGTACCCAACCACTGTGAAGTCTCTACGTCCCTTGCTCCTCGTCCTGACATGCTTTAAGACGTTTATGACGGAATACATACCCAAAATTGTCAACATTTTATACGATTATAAATATATTATCATAAGATATGAGGAACGACTCTTACAGGGATGAAATAATCTGCCATATCATCAATCGACGTCAAACCCACATGAGTGGTTCCGAGCTGTAAACAGGTTGTTGGAGATTTCAGTTTATCAGCGATCGGCTGAAATACACTCTGAGTTCCTTCGATGCCCGGAACAATAAAAATTTCTCCTCTTTCATCCTCCGCTGCTGTTACCAATGGTACGCAAACATCTTTATTCATCTGACTCGTACCCAAAGTTCTGATAAGCATTTTGATCCCACCGAAGTCATTTTTGTTATTCGTGATCTCCTCGGTATTTTCGCCCGTTTCGGCTTGTTTTAGAGACATTTCTCGGAGTTTCAGGAAAGTAAGACCGCGAATGTCTTGTGCAGTCAGAAACACTGCGAACTCACGCTCCAAGGTCTGTTTTATTTCAACTGCCATCATAGAATCCATCCCTAGTTCTGTCAGAGGTGTGTGCAAGCTGACAGTTTTGAGATTCTTAACTCCTGTTAAAAGTGATGCACAATAGATATTCATGAGCATTAAGGTGACATGAAAAGGGTCGATCGCGCGGAATCGGATCACCTGATTGGTGTGGAGAAGTTGTGACTAGATATTGAAAAAAGTAGTAAAGAAGCTAGGGGTTACGGGTTAACAGAAGAACTGAAATGGCGGGTTGGTCTACAAAAGTGTTCGGCGTGCAATCCATTTTACGCCGTGAGTTCAGAGCTGCATATATTCATAGTTCGAATATTGAAAGCAAGAAACATGTGAAATTAAAATTAACCCCTTGTAGAGGTGCAAGTCGGCGTATTTCGTGGTTTTCGAATAAATATTCTTAAGCTCACTTCCTCGATTCTATGAATTGTCAGATTATAAATTCAAATCATAAAATAATAGATATCTCTTGTTACCCATGATATTTACGACCGTGTCAATGATATTCATAGCCCCAGCGCCACCAGCAGTTTTATTCGCAACAACCATACTCGAAACAACCGGAGAATTCTGTTGCAGAAAACCATCCAGCTCTTGAAGACAAGAGGATATTCTCTGTTGTAGAGTGCCCCCAATAACAACTTCCTTGTGGTCTTCGTGCATTTCGGCTACTAGTCCAACATCACCGATGGCGCCCCATTCTACAGCTAAGGCCGGCAAGTTTTCTGCCACTCGTGTTTCACATATTCTTTCCATTATCGAGTTGGCCATTCCGTAATTGGTCTGTCCTATGTTTCCTCTTCCACAAGATACTGATGAAAATACCACAAATTTCCTGAGACTAGGACACATGATTCTCGACAGTTTGTCTAATTGCTTTGTGGCCCAAGCCTTGGCCCTGAAAGACTCTTCAAATGACTCAACCGTTTGATTTTGACAAAGATCGTCTTTTAGTACCACAGCCAAGTTGAATATGGCATCCACTGGCCCGAGAGCTGTGGCTTGTTTCAAAATATTTTCGCAACCCTCATGCGTTGAGGCGTCTTTTCCAACAACAATGGCGATTTTAACGCCATAGCTCTTCCAAATGCTAATCCGCAGACGTTGATACCCACTAGTTATACCTTTTCGGGACGTTAGGACTATTTTTGTGGCGCCGCGGAGTACAAGCCAATCCGCAAGCTCGAGACCGAAGCCGCCTAAGCCACCAAGAATGAGATAACTGCTATTCTCCAAGCAATAGTAACGAGGAATTCCCTGAGGACGAAAAGGCTGACGCACTTCATTCTCGTCACGAATTCTAAGGATAACCTGCAAAACATATATGATATGAGAATCATGAATTCAAAATGGGTTTGTACAAGCGTCAATTGAAACGAAAGTTGATGTACATGGCGCAAAAAAAATCCGCTGCAACCAGGTAGATTTTTTTTCTCAGTGTGCACGAATGGAAAATCGACTCTCTGCGGCAACACATTCATAGAATTTCATGAGTCCCGAAAGTTCGTGGTGAGTACCATTGGGGAACATTCTCATAAAATGAGAAAAAAAGTGCATTAGAATTATTTTCTGATAGTTTCTAAAATAGTACAAAAAACGTTATGACAGTCGAAAGCTCAGTCATGAATGACACCGCAGAAAGCTAGTTTGAAGATCAAATTCATTATTATGAAGTGAAATGATGTAGCTCCTGTTTTAATCACTTAATCTACATAATACGTGGGAAACTAGCGAACCTTGCCAATATGCTTTCCAGCTGCCATATGTCTGAACGCTAGTTCAGCTTGGTCCATCGGAAATACAGTTCTGACCAGTGGTTTAACCGCACCATTTTTCAACCCATCGGCAAGCAACGTAGCCAACTCGGTTTTTATTCCTGAAGGAGCGAGAAGTAAATTGTCAACGAGAACTCCATGAAAGCTGATTCCCTTGAGAAATGTTTCCATTCCTAGCAGGTTGTTTGCTGCAAGATCAAATTTTCCAATCTCCAAGAATCGTCCACCGTTGGCTAAACACCGAACGGAGGCTTGTAACTTCTCTTCTGCTAAAGAATTCAGTACAATATCTACTCCACGTCCTTGCGTCTGACGAAGAATCAATTGCTCAAAACTTGTATCCCGAGAATTTCCAATATGGTCATCGTCGATTTGTGGAAAATGATTTTTAATGAACAGCCGTTTTTCCGGTGTCCCTACGGTTGTGAATACTTCACATCCCTCGTGAAGAGCTAGAGTGATAGCTGCTTGGCCTACGCCACCGCTTCCGGCATGTATCAAAACTTTATCGCCTTTTTTCATTTTACCGATGACCAGAAGAGCGTAGTATGATGTGCCATAAACAACAGGGATCGTAGCTGCATCTTCCAATGTCCAGTCATTTGGTACTGGCCAGAGAAATTCGCTGTCAGCGATACAAAAGTTTGAAAAGGCTGCAGCTGCAGTCATTCCCATAACGGCCCGACCGTTCATGTCTCGTCCGGAGTATTCAAGTCCAATCATATTTTCTTCCAACTTTCTTGATTTAGCGACAACTTCGACAGCTAATTTTCCGGTACTTATCATAATGTCACGAAAGTTTATTGACGAATAATGCACTTCAATCATATCCCGGTGTCGGTAGCCAGGCTGAATTGGTCCTTCTATCCACTGCAATGAGCTCAAATCGCCACGTGTGGACTGGTGAATCTGAATGTGATGAACAGGTCTTGCGGATATTGAATTCATCGCAAAGAACCGATAAGATCCCCATAATTTTCCAGGGCGTAGAACATTCAGCGTCAGTCCCAAATCTAATTGTTCGGCGTACAATGAATTTTCCAAAGAAAATTTTGGAGCTCGCAGGTCTTGAATTAACAGACCCTGTACAACCTCGCCACCTGGTTCCTGTCGGAGACAGTTCAACAATCCGACAAGACCGCTTTCGTAATCCCCTTCGCTCACGAGGAGAATCCGACTGCTCTTGCCACTTTTTCTTCCGCTTTCTGCTTTGAGAGCAGCCTGCAGCTCGGGGAGCCACGTGAATTGGTGATTGTTGATTTGTATAACTGTAATCATACGACATAGCTTCTGTTTCTTTCTAAGTAACAATACTCGTTCCTTGTCCGTACGTTTTTCTAGAATGACGTCGAGGCTTTCACTTTGAATGGTCGAGAAAATCTCAGCATCCTTATTCAATGGTTCTCTAGCAAGCAAAAAACCAGAATTCGTTATTGCTTGTTGTGATTGTCTCAGTATTTTTATGTTTTTACTTGCAAGCAGTCCATGACCAATTACCAGCAAAGCGTCAGATTCAGTGGCCAACTTTTTCGATTCGGAGACATGAATAGTGGAAGGTAATGCATCGGTGGGAAATGTGCCCATGGGCGCGATAATATTCACATGTGCTTGTAGTAAAGGCAAATCACCTAGAATTTCTTGTATTATCGGTGATGACAAATTTTCAGGTGAAGCATTTCCAGTTTCGCAGATCATTTCGATCGTTTTTATTTTAACGCCGAGATGATTCTCAAGAGCTATATGTACGGCAATACGAGTAACCGCTTTCAGTACCATCTCAGCACTGTCTCGGTGCGCTACAAATTTCATTTCCTCGAGAACGGGATCTTCCGCTGGTTTTCTCTTAGAAATAGCATTGGCCTTCAATCCTCGTATTTCTATTCCGCCGGCGACAATGATGCCGAAATCTTTATAAACTTCTACGGTGAATGCTGAAAAAAATAAGTAGCCAATTTTTCACAACAATCCGGTGACTTTTCAAAATCTGCACAAAGTTATGCATCGTGCGGAGAGTGTAACTCTTACCTTCATCGTCAATGGGCATACCGCGAAGCAAATCTAAATGCACCTTAGCGTCTATGACCAGTCTTTGAATACCTGTGGGAACGAATAGTCCTCGAGTGTCATTTCCAAGGATTTTCATTTGTAGCATGTTATCCATAAAAGTTGCCCAATTTCCTGTCCATTCTATGCAGCCCTTAGTTGCATTCAGTGACGCCTTTTGCAGTCCACGGAATAATCCTGCGTAGTGATAACCCCTGAGGCGTAACTCTTTGTAAATATCCCTGTCCGTTAAGACCAGTGGCTCGTCGTTATTGGTTAACATATCATTACTGACGCGTTCCTGAACTGCATTCGTGGCAACACGAACGAATCCTGTCACGATGGTAGTATTGCCTTCAGAAACCTCAAATCTGCCTGATCCTGATAACAGTTGAATTTTGAATATCGCATGATTTCCTATATTGACGGCTACCTCTACGTGCGATATGATCTTACCTTTATGAATCATAATCGTTAGATTAACGCGACCATGATTTGGAATAGTAGTAGCTCGTTGAAATCTGATGTCCTCGAACACAACCGAGACTTCGTCATACAGTTGCCCTTTCATCAATCCCACAAACTCCCAAACTAATACCAAATAACCAGTTGCTGGCACCAAGTTTCGTCCGTCGATCACGTGTCCTGCCATCCACTCGTACGCCTCATCGGACAGCGTTATTTCAACATTTTTCCACCCAGAATCGATTTTATTTATCATCCTATAGCTCACTACGGACCAATTTTCTGAGTGCTGCCAACGTACCAGAGGAGAAATCATAGAAGTTCCACGGCTTACAGGGTATGCAACATCGGGGTATAACTTGGTCAACTGTGGATGTAAACCAACTTCATACATTCTTCCAATTGCTTGGAGTAAGGTCTCCATGTGATTTGCATTTCCATGGTCATTTCAAGCAATATCAATCATGCTTTCGTTCGAATACCTCTGCAGAATCGCGTGCAGTAAACCATGAGGTGTCATTTCAATAACTATCGCATTATTTGGTATTAGATTAAATGTTTCCTCGAATAAGACTGGGTTTAGTAGATTATTTGTATGGTATTCGGGTGAACATAGCCCAGCTGAACTCGTTTCCCACTTATTGCGTGGGACGGAGGTACTTAGCCATTTCGTACTGCGAGGTTTTGGGTCCTGAATGATCCTTCTCAAATAAGTCAATAATTTCGGGCCTGCCGTCGCGATGTGGTGACTATGGTAGGCAATCTTGTTGCTGGGTACCTCCCGAGCGAGAATATTATTGGCCTACAGACAAAGACAAATACTTATGACAACCAAATGTCTATGAATATGGGATCTTCGATTTGAATTTTTCGGACAAATGTATCACCTAGATCGTTGATGAGGTCCTAATTACTATTTCTACTACGGCGTACCTAAGTATGTATATCTACAATTTACGAGACACTTTACCTGCAGCCTAGCGACAAAATTCTTCATTGAGTCCGCCGGTCCACTGATTGTCGAGCTCTCAGGACCGTTGTAACAAGCAACCTCTATATCAGAGGGGCATAGAGTCTTCAAATTTACTTTATCAAACTCAACATCTGCTATTGATCCAAAAATTGTTTCAGCTTCAATTAACGCCGAAGCTTGATAGTATGCCATCAGAACAACCTGTTCTGCCGTCAAACAACCATCGGCGTATGCACAGCCAGACTCTCCTATTGAATGCCCGATGATATAATCTGGTACTATTCCTATAGCTGTCAGTACATCTACTAAGCCAATCTGAGAATAATCAAAAGATGCAAATCTGTTGAAAGTCGGGATCATGAGCATCATCATTAGTGATATTTAGTAATCGACTAATCTGTGGTGCCATTTGCATACTGGTTCGGTAATGTTACTTCCGGATATTTTTTATTATACCTGTACTGCAGCGATTCCGACAAACGAGTTCAAAATGTTCCCCCATACGTTTGGATCTTTGTTGGTCAAAATATCAATAATGTCAACACCAAGAAGCTTGAGAACGCTGTCGCACCTCTGGATTGCATTGGCAAACGTAGGAATTTTCAACAAAGCGTCACCTGCTGAATGTGAGAATTGGGATTCGTTAGTTCTCGGCTGTCTGTTTCAGTACCGTCAACCGGGGTATTAACGGGATGTCTGGTTATGTACTTACCCGCCCCAGTCCACTGAGTTCCCACGCCAGAGAACACAAACGATACTGACCGTTTGACACCTGAATAAAGCTGTACATGTCTTACTGACTGTTCTGATATGCCTTGGGCTGGCAAAATTGTATATCCGCGATAGAAATAGCCTGGAATCTCTTCGACATGTATATTGTGGAGAATAGCAGCGAATTCCACATCAACCGGTCTGGTTTCAAGCTGTCGTTAATAGACGTTGTTACATAGAATTTTTACGAGATTCTTACCGTAATAACTCTCAATGGCAATTTTTCGATTAGAAATGGAAACTAAAACGGGTGCCGTTGTCAAGTAGGCTTTCTCTATTCATACTAAGATGCCAGACGAATCACAACCGATGCTAGCCGTATTTCATCTGAATACCAAAAAGCTTTGAATAGAAGATACGTACATAATCCAGTAAGGTCGTCACCGCTTCCTCTGTTCGCCCAGACACGACCGCAAGTCTCGGCAAATCGTCGTTAGGCGCGCCATTATTGACCTTCTCTTTTGGATTCGATTTCAGAAGGATGTGCGCGTTGCCACCTCCAAAACCAAAGGAGTTTACACCAACGTAACCGCCATCCCACGGTGTTAAGTCGGATATCACTTGAATGCTACCATCCTCCAATGCTGTAACTCCTTCGAGAGGCCGATTGTAATGTATATTCGGTGGAATGAACCCACTCTCCATGGCAACTAAAATCTTTTATCAAGAAGTTTCATATTATGCTGTCGTACCATTAGGTAGACGGACAAGCTCCGTTCTGACATCGGCCTCATCTTATCATTTCGTGTAACCGTGTTACAATGATAACAGTGGAAACGATTTCATGAAAATACTATACATAGTGTAATAGCTCTTTCAACTGGTCACAGTAGTGTACACTCAGTGTACACTGAAGCTGATCACTGTGTTGTACTGATACCTTGAAAGTCAACACACTTTTCATCCACCGTGTTTTGCTGGCAAGGTCCGTGCAAGAATTTTGCCCCGAGTGCAGAAAATTTAGGGGGCTCGTATCAGTATAGTGTAAATATGGCGGCGTATTGTTTCAAAATAGCCCAGAAGGCGCGCATAATAGCATTTTTTTTTTATTCGAAAAAACTATATTCGATTGATCTGTGTGCTAAATAGACGTTGGTTTAATAAACCTTCTTTTTACAGCAATTATTTTTCGACTAATTTATACCAATAAAATTTGGGAATGCTGGCTGTATATTTTCAAAAAATAAGTTACACATCTGAATTTAGCATTATTTTCAGGTAAGTATAAGGTAGTATTCATACGAAAACCTCAATTATTGAGGATATGCAGTGTTTTTCCGAATAAAAAAAATTGCTATCATGCACGCCTTTCAGGCAGTTTTGAAACAATGTGCACTGCCATATTCAAATCGCTATTACTGCGCATTAACACTGCGCAAGTACAACTTGACACATTCGCATCCACTCTCTAGTGCAGAGGTGTACACTCGGTGTACACTAGTGTAACCAGTTGAAAGAGCTATAAAAAAGAAATAAAAAAATTACCACCTCAATTTCTAAATGCTTTGTTTACTGTCCACTAGGGTGGGCCGAAAATCCGCTTTTTCAGAATTTTTATTATTAATACCAAAAATATTGTTCTTTGTGTAAAAAAAAAAATTTGCGAAAAACAAAAAAATTTTAGGTCGATATCTTAGGCTCGCCAAATCCTGTTAAAGTTAAATTATGTCTAAAAAATTTTTCCTTTACTTATTTTGATTGGAAATTTAATTCTCTACAAAAAAAGTCATATGGTAGAATCACGTAAAGTTGATAGTTACTGAGATAATGGCAATGTTGTTCAAAAAAATGAAATTTTTTATTATATTGTCGCTTTTTGAGGATCAAAAATGATTTTTCATATCGATGCCTGGGCGGAAGAAGATCGTATCTCGGAAAACCCGTGAAGAAGATCGTAACTCGGAAAACCGGTGAAGAAGAACGTAACTCGGTCAACCCTTGAAGAAGATCGTAACTCGGAATAGTATATTGTGCAACGAGTGCGGGAAGTTGGCGATTCCCGACGAGTGTGAAGTTGCGGCAGGAGCCGAAGGCGAGTGCTGCATACACACTCGTCGGGAATCGCCAACCCGCACGAGTTACACATACTGTTTTTTGTAATACCTGATGGGAAGTGAGACTTTCGGTTGTAAAACTATAAAAAATCGTCAGGTTAGAATAAGTTCGGTCCCCGACGCCACAACCACCGACGCCACAACAGACCAAGGGGGGGTTTGGGGGGGCGAAGCCCCCCCAATGGGGTCCGGGGCGAAGCCCCGGTAGGGGGGGGTTGGGGGGGCGAAGCCCCCCGAGGCATCATAAAACGAAATTAAAAAATAATTTGAAAAAAAATCATAAATCAGTCTAAAGTAATATAATAATACACTGAGAGAAAGATTTATTCATAGCTGATAAACATTTATTTACCGTTCTCGCCTTTTTCGAAACGAGATTTCAAACACAGAAAGGCAGTGGACGTGATCGTAGTCGTAACTCAACACGCCCGATGGCGCTAGTTATGCCGGTTTCGCACGCAAAACTGTATCGTAATAAACATTACCTAACAGTTTTGAGACATTACCTAACAGTTTTCGAAACGTTTGGGAACGAACTTCCCATGCAGGTATTACAAAAAATCCATTACGGGTTTTCCGAGTTACGATCTTCTTCAAGGGTTGACCGAGTTACGATCTTCTTCACCGGTTTTCCGAGATACGATCTTCTTCCGCCCAGGCGTCGATATAATAATTTTACAGGAAAATCAATTCTCTACAAAAATGGTCCTTTGGTAAAAACGTGAAATTGATAGTTATTAAATATCAATTTCACGTTTTCACCAAAGGACCATTTTTGTAGAGAATTGAATTTCCTATAAAATTAATATGTTAAAAATCATTTTTCATCCTCAAAAAGCGACAATATAATGAAAAATTTCATTTTTTTGAACAACATTGCCATTATCTCAGTAACTATCAACTTTACGTGATTTTACCATAGGACTTTTTTTGTAGAGAATTAAATTTCCAATCAAAATAAGTTGAGGAAAAATTTTTTAGACATAATTTAACTTTAACGGGATTTGGCGAGCCTAAGATATCGACCTAAAATTTTTTTGTTTTTTCGAATTTTTTTTTTTTTTTTGCACAAAGAACAATATTTTTGGTATTAATAATAAAAATTCTAAAAAAGCAGATTTTCGGCCCACCCTACTGTCCATCTACGATCATGTTTCACTGAAATGTCACGCATCGGTAGTTCGAACATTTTTGTGATAAAAACAACTAGGAACGGTGTAGAAATTGTAAAATAAAACATACGCCCTTTCCCATCAAGCTACGACCCTGTGATTCCACACATATTGTTTTATTTCTCGTTTGGAACTGATCTGAAGAGCGGCGCAGATGAAATTCGTCCGAACCCCAATAGTAAGGACCACCTCAACGGCCAGCCCCAACAAAATTATTTGCATATCGTTGAAATGAAAATGTATGACCATGATTTTTCGCTGATTTCGAAATAACGGAATGGCCAAAGACCACATGGAAATAGCAAGTCACCGTTTATCCCCTTGCAGCTAATATAGGTATATTGCATCAACGCATACTTCATTAGTACTTAGAAGCTAGTAAAGCCTTACACGAATTCCAAGAGGGAGCAATTTTCAATGGTATAGCCTTTCCGTGCCTATTCAGTCAACAAAACTGTTTGTTGAAGTAAAAGCAAGAAGAATTCAGTAATATCAACAGAAAGTTTGTTCGAGTATAAAATTATTTGTCAATTGAAAAAAATTTCGTGATGCTTATGAATGGTTCGTTGACTGCACATGCAACAAGAATTTTTGTTGCTTCGGTAAAACATTTATCTTGCTGTTGTCGCAATATATCCGAATGTAAATCGATTGGCAAACTGTTATGGTAAACTTGACATACCTTAGCGATGGAACAAAGGCCACTTGCTGGTTCCGTATGTCCCAAATTTGACTTAATCGAACCAATTCGTAACGGAGTCGTTCGACCGAGACAGAATACTTTTTCGATCGCACTGAGTTCTACTGGGTCACCCACTTGGGTCCCGGTACCGTGTGCTTCCAGAAAAGCCAAACTAGTCGGTGGAATTTTGCACTCTTCGTAAAATTGTTGTAGTAAAGCACGTTGGATCTCAGCCGATGGAAAGGTAATACCTTGTTCCTTGAAACCGTCGCAATTTGTTTTCGTATAAACAACAGTAGCATAAATTCGTTTGGCATCCTTTGATTTTTGCAGATATATCACGGATATGGCTTCACTGCGACAATAGCCATTTGCATTAGCGTCGAAAGACTTACAACTCCCGTCAGGAGAAAGAACACCTGGCGAGCAATCGTGCAATAAGGAAAGTTATTCATCATTACTGCGGGTGAAATAGAGGCACTGAAATTATATCAGTAAAACAACAAGTTTCTTTTTTGCCTTACCATATGAATAATTATGAAATTCTCTCAATTATTCGAATGCTATCGATGGGGTACTGGCGTGAAGTTAAAATGATCTTTTCAATGACTTTATTCTGAACAATGGGCACAGTAGCTCATCGTTGCTATTATACGGGAATCAAAGATTTTTCTGATCAGTCTGGATATTTCGATCTGACGCTCAAATTCTATAAGTTATTTGTAATTTTTATAACGTTTTTGATTTTCGGAATCCCGTGTCGTTACCGACCGTGTGACTGTGATGTATTCTCCCAAATCTGAAAGTCAACAAGTGCCGGATTACGCAAAAGGAGCATCGCTTTGATAGAACCTTGTGACGTCAGGACAGTCGCTACTTGTTTTTCTGTCCCCGAAATTCAGTGCCAAATTCGGATTCTTCTTCCCGAGAACCGGTGATGCGAAACATTAAAAAAAAAAACGGTATTTTTATAACTAATTGAACTGTTTATATGAAATCTTGCTGAGAATTGTGCCAGTACCCCATTCTTCGAATTATGTATGTAACATATATTTGATGTATCGTCGATCTGAGTGCTCGCGTATGGCATACATATTTCGGTTGACGATTGTGAAGGATTATACATACCGAGACGGGAAAAACCCAGGGACACGGTTGGACTGAGACACAAATTCGATCCTCCAACAAGAGCGGCGTCGCATTGTCCACTTCTGATTGCTCTGTATGCCTGATCCATTGCAAATAGACTCGAACTGCACGCCGTATCTACAGCATAGCTGGGTCCAATAATTCCCAACCAGTTGGAGATTCGATTAGCGAACATGCCACGACTACAGCCTGGGATAGTGAATCCGCTGCCCTGAATAATTGCAAAATTCTTTTAAATCAGTGTCGCAGGCCTTGGTATCAACCATTTTCGATTGACGCCGTCTTGCAACATTAGGGAATGTCCTTTTTGCATACTTGTCAAATGTTTCTTTGCACCGCAATAGGGTGGCAACTTCTTCACCACAAATTACGAATTTTCGTTCTCACCCTTGAACTTCGCGGTTTCGAATGAAAATTTAAATAACGAAAAAAATTTTCGTTAAAATTCAGGCATGAATAATAATATGTAAGGATCATTCGAAAATTTCTAACAATAAGTTTGGAAGAAAAAATATATATGAGCCATTCCACCAAATCCTGTACGCAAATCCGGCCTCCAAATTTCTTATGTTTCTTTCACATTATTTAGGTGTCAACAAAGAGATTTCTCGCGTATGAAAGATCTCTGACTTCAGTTAATAGGGGTTTTCGCAATTATTAGATTTTGCTTCGAAATTTTCCATTCCAATTAAACGGTTCAAAAAATGCCCTGAAAAAAAATTAAAAACAGTGTTTGATCGGAAATTTTTTAAATTTTTCGAAAATGATGCTCATTTTTTTTTCACTTGTCATTTTCAGCGCGAAATTCAAAAAATAAGTCTTTAAGTGTCAATTTCAACATGTTTTCCATCGTTTTTTGAAAATCGGATTGTTTTTTCTGAAAATTCTGGAAATTTCCGATGAACATCACGTCTAAGAATTTTCCGCTCGTTATATTGTGGATCAAGAATAAATGAAGAACTGCACAAATAATGAGAAAAACCCCGAAAACTTCATTGAAACCGTAACTGTGACTTGGAGGTAAACGAGTGGAAAATTTTTAGACATGATTTTCATCGTAAATTTTCTGAATTTTCAGACAACAAAATCCGATTTTCAAAAAACGATGGAGGACATGGTGAAGTTGTACTGTTGGAAAACTTGTGTATTCCTGTCAAAAAAAAATCGCAGTTAACAATATTATGTTAAATTCAATACATATTCGAATGTTAATTGAAGGAATTCGATTTAAGTTAAGCTAGTATTTCATGTTGAAAATTATTATTAACATATTTACACAGAACTTGACACGTCTATTATGTTAACTTCAGAATAATAAAAAAATAACTTTATGTTTATGTTAAATCTTTCAAATAACAAATGGTTTATGTATATAAAAACTAAAAATGTCAATTTCAACTGTATTTTCAGTTGATTTGACTCAGCTATCATTCGTTATGAACGTTCAATCATTTTCAATTTAACAGATTAATTATGTATTATTGACTCATGAAATAGAACTACAAATATCAACTTAAATCCCATGTTGAGGGTTTACATATCATGTTTCTGTGAAAATAACTATACTGCGTTCAACGAGAGAACGGTACAGCTCCGCGCAGCTTTGAGCGGCCTGTCGGTCGGGTGGGGGTAGTGACGCATGTTACTCAGTATCGTAGCCTGATCTGGCTAGCTGCCGAGCTCGTTTGTCCGCGTGCAGAAGGTCAAGTGGGCGGTGCGTTGGGTGGGATCTGACCGAACTGGACGCATTTGGTTTCGGAAGCGTACCGTTCTCTCGTTGAACGCAGTATAGAAATAGTTAGTGGACCTAATGGGACATGCGAAATGAGTTAAAATTGACATATTTTTTCCAACAGTGTGACATTTTGAGTCTTATTTTTTGAATTTCGTCCCGAAAATGACAAGTGAAAAAAAAAATGATCATCATTTTCGAAAAATTTAGAAAATTTCCGATCAAACACGATGTTTTTAATTTTTTTTTTTTTAAGGCATTTTTCGAACCGTTCAATAAGGATGAAAAATTTCAAAGCAAAATCTAATTATTACGAAAACTCTTATTAATTGAAGTCAGAAGTCTTTCATCCTCGAAAAATCTCTTTGTTGACACCTAAATAATATCGTTAGCTAAACAGAAAAGTCACATAACTACCAACATTTTCACGTTTTGAAAATTTGAGTGATAATCAAATAATTATTTTCTGGAGATACGTCATGCTTTTTCCGAACTTTTTCACGTTTTGTTAGTTCCGTGACTTTTCTATATAGCTATAACGATATGAAAGAAACGTAAAAAAATTGAATGCCGGATTTGCGTACAGAATTTGGTGGAATGGCTTATATATATACAGATCTTCAAAGATTCTTCGAACCTGCCAAAATTTCGAGAATTCTAGGTACTCAAATATTAATAACAATTAAATTATGAGTTAATTTCAACTTTTGAACAATTCTAATCTGGGTCAAAATTTAGTTTTTAAAATGTACAATCTACACAGCGAAACAACGCTGCCCTAAATTTGTGCTAATTGGGAACTCTGATGGTGTTGCGTCAGAGTTTCAGCGTGTAACATGGTCATGCACGATATCTGAACGATATTCAACCCGGCCGAAAAGAAGTTTGTTACAATGAAAATGCGAACAATTCCTTGGAGGCCCTAGAGACACCTCGTTTTGACACAGATTTTTTTGTACGCTCATATTTACAGCGAATCTCTACAGGTCAGATGGTCAGCACCAAGAAATGAACGCCCAAAGTTGTTATACTTCCTTGTCATACATGTATCACGAGCATATGTTACCGATGGCTTTCAACTAAAACTCCACTTCTGTGTTACTGAAGTATCACTGAAGCTGATTGTGGGTAACGTGAAATACAAACGTACATGGTAAGCCCTAGCATTATTACGAAATTGTACTGTCGACTACATTGCCTTCCACGGTTCCATATTATATCACTATTTTGTAGGATTCAATTACATTTGTGCGATGGATGGATTCTTCGAAGGGTTTATAAACTATTAAATGATAATGTACATTCTGACCTGATATTCGCGATACATCAAAGCTGCTTCCGACTCAGAGGAGCAACTACCGATGAAGACGCCAGTGTTAGTCCCGCGAAGTTGTCGTGGATTAACGCCAGCATCGATAATAGCTTCATAGGCGTGTTCCAACAGCATTCTCCCCATAGGATCCAACGTTTTCACTTCATCAGAAAGTATTCCGAAAAATTGTGCATCAAACTTTTCCAAACGATTTACCTTTCCGGTTCGCTGAGGAATTTCTGAATTATCTGAAAATGATGGCGGTTATTATGGATCAGTCAGAATAGTCAATGGTCAGATTGCCACATGAGGAGTTGCTAGCCGATCGGGGGATATTTAAATGTGACACCATATGGTCATAGGTGTGTCTACGATGATTCGATCACAAGCATACTTTCATCAATGAATTGCGAGAAATGCACTATTCTGTATTCAGATTCAAATATTCACATCACCGCGTCGTTATTCTCGAAATTCATTTATTCTGCCATCTCAGCTTCTCGCTACGCTTGATGATGCAAAATTAGGCGTCTCTGTTTATGATCATTTGTATTCACCTGATTTCCAACGACGATCGTCATCGGTGATTAGGTCTCGTTTGTTGAAGAGATTTTCTTTAAAGTGCGTCAAATTATCAGACTCCGCAAATCTTCCACCAATCCCAGAAATGACCACTTCGTCGCCGAGTTGTGGAAAAGGCAAAATGTTAGACCAATTGGCCGTTTTACTTTTTCCTGGCATATTATCGCTTCTGAATGGTGAAGACCTCTGCTGTTGATGGGGTCTCAAAGAGTTTGAAACAACTATGTCTCGATTGAATACAGTACCTTATATTTATACCATTGCCCCCCCTCCCGTCCTCACATACACACACACACTACACTACATCTGTATCGAAAGGGCCACGATTATCGAATAATGATTTTCTAACCTGGATTACGTAAGTATGGTATCAACGCACTGTTGTGTTCTATTTCACCTCATTACGTCTAGCGATATACAATAGCAAGTGATTAAATTCTCCCGATGAGGTCGTAAGATTTGGTAGACTCTGGCCCTAAATATATTTTTCTTTAAGTTTTCCTTCAAAGCCTGACTCTATAATCACCATTGCAGCTTCTTCAATTGCGTGAATAAAAAATCAAAAATTAAAAAAAAAATAAAATCTGTAATTATTTTCCAGAATCTTTGCATGAAATTACGCACTCCTTTGTATCTTGCAATTTTTCTTCAAACTCGATAGTTTAGAGGTGAAATGTTCCTAAAAGTTCAAGAATCTCTAGTTGTTCAACTGAATAGCATGAAAAATTGATG
This sequence comes from Macrophya alboannulata, assembly GCA_949628255.1. Lineage (NCBI taxonomy): Eukaryota > Metazoa > Arthropoda > Insecta > Hymenoptera > Tenthredinidae > Macrophya > Macrophya alboannulata. The sequence goes on along the minus strand of OX451206.1, from coordinate 24,805,004 downwards.
TCTCACAAAAAAATTTTTCATACAAAAGTCGTTTTAATTTTCAAGTAGAACAAAATTACGTCATGATAAATATGGGTTTCCGTTTAAAAAAAAAAAACCAACCTAACGTTGCCCTGACCTCAGCGGCACCTCCGCTGAACAATCTAACAACGTCAACTTTTTGCCCTCTCTAAGTCCCACAACTTCGGCCTTGAATATTTTTCCGTACCTTTGATAGCTCCGGACAAAACAGCTTGTAACACTTTAAATGCCTTACCCTGTATATATCAGTGAGTAATCCTAATAATAGTCATGTCCGAAATTCTCGCTGTATAACAATAGGCAATTGGCAATATCAATCACTCACGCAATACTACCGCTGATCAATGATAATTCTTCAATTCATAGATCGAATGAAATGGCAATCCCAGTTAACCAAACAATGAATCTACCTTTTTTTCTGAATTGTACCACAATTGGTGCAATTCAATTGGACAAATGCGATTCGGACTAGAAGAGAAACGGATTAGAACGAGATTACATTTTTACGGATTATACTGAATTCAAAGCAATCCAACTCTTTACGGAGAAAATTTGGATAGGAATGAATACATACCGAGGATTTTGGGACGAATTGAATCCGATTTACAATTGAATTGCGCTGCAATTCGAATAATAATATATGTGGAAAGAGCTGACCTAATCCTTTGTCAAATATCGTGAAGATTTGTACACGTCAAAACCGATTCGATTCCATATTCATCGTTTTCGTTAACTGAGAATCTCATATCCCATTCAGAAACAAATTTACCGGTTTTAAATTATTCGATTACATATTTTAATCGTCTTCGTTTACTGAGAATCTCATATCCCATTCAGAAACAAATTTACCGGTTTTAAATAGTGAAAAACAACTAAAAACTTGTGCTTGGAAAACGAATTGAAAATGGTTGGAAAGCGGCGATTATATACAGTCGTAAGTTGAACAAATCGAATTTTCCAGTGGTGACACACTCGAAATTGGATCGAATTAGGGAGTTTGTTATTCCGCAATCGTCAACTCAAAGGATCCACGCTGATAGCTTGTACCCCGTCCCCGATTAGAATATGCCTAAACTGCAAATCGCTGACCTAGTTGTATACCAATCATCGGTGATAATTAATGAGAATTCATGCTACATGTAGTTTGCTCGAATCTATAATACATGAACTAGCTAGTTCTATACTTTTTTGAATTGCAAATTGAAACCGAACTAGACGCACGAATTTGAGTACGAAAATATTCATGAGGATCCACGCTTTCGAACGGCTTTGAAATAATAAATTAGAGTGCGCAGATTGTGATAAGAAATTCTATACACTAACACATTTCGATACTTTCTACTAGCTCTGGTGCAGAAATCAGTTTAGTTCGCATGGACTCACTCTGCAGCAAAGATATATCATTAATGCTTACAAATGAAGATCCTGAGATTGTTATCATTCACAATGGGCAAAATGATACAGCTGCGTATATATCGAATTGAATTTCTCAACGTAACTCACTTATTCACAATACCTTTGAAAGTTTCAAGATTTGAATTGGTTTCTTGTGAACACGTGAGCTACTTTATTTCGGACAGTATCGTCTATATATTCCACGTTCTACTTATTATTGTGCCAAATCGTAAACTCATACCAAAGGTCGTATATTTTAATATAAAATTATATCGGAGTAGAAAACAAACTGATTTCGAAATGAGAAACCCACGTCACAGCGGCTGACTTAATATAAACAACAGTTCATTTTGGTAATTGACTGAATTGAATTCTTTAAGATTTTGCACTATAGTTTGCGGCGTCAAATAGAATACCCGACAAAATTGGTGACGGGAAATATTACTGAAGGAAGTTAACTCGGATGATCGCTTTGCACATCAGTACGCGTGATAAAATGCCCGTCTTTGGACGGTCGAACGTGACTTACCCCCTTATTGGATAAGCAGTAGATGCTTTTTTTTATCCAAATAAAATGTTTGTTCCTGCACTTCAAAAGTAGTGAAAGAAAAAAAAAAAAAAAACTTGCTGATTTCGATTAGACCGTTTACTAATATTGAGATTTCTATCCCGAATAGCATTTCACTGCTCGATCGCGATGAAACAAAATTAGAGCTTACGTTTTCTGATTTTCGTTGACAAGCGGCTCCCGTTGCTGCTTGCAAATTGAATGAAAGGTCTTATGAAATAATATTCAGTGAAAACTGCTAACAATGGGCGAAAATTTTGAGCAACTTTATCACTCGTTTGTATTAATTTGAATAAAAAAAAAATGAAAAAAAAAAAAAACATATTTCTTCTCATATTGCGAATGTATTTTCAGGAAAAAGTTGCGGGTATATCATCATTGACCCATTCCCATCAAACGTATTGATAGAAACAGCGCCGGACTCGGCAAGCGAGGGACCCTGCCCAAGTATGCAAATTCCATCGGCCCACGGCTGGCCCAGGCCCGGTGCCGATACTACCAAGCCTTGGCCAGAAATTGGCAGCCAGCGCTGTCCCAGCGCTGGAATGATAACAATGTCTACAGCTTGGGCCAATGGTGATGCACCGAGCCTCGGTGACCAGACTGTCCCCAGCGCTGGCCCAATGGTCATGCCAAGTGTAAAATTATTGGCACTTATGTTCGAAAAAAAAACATAAAAATACAGCATACATATCCCAGGTCCAAATTTAGTCCCTACATTGGACCTTAAATTCTTTGACCAGTAGTGAAATCGGTTGTATTGGGATAGCGGTCTCATAATGTAATTGTACATTGGCTCTAAAAGTGCTCGAAATTTTCAAGGATTGCAAAACTTATTGAAAAAAATAAACTGCTTCTGTTTTCATGTTTGATTTGACAATTTATTATATCAACCCCGCATGTAGATGATAATGCATTATTAGTTCGCTAAGAAAAACGTCACCGGAATTGTTTTTATTTTTGTCCGAGCTGGGATTCGAACCCACGACTGCTCGCATTCGCTCGTATCACTAGTCGCTCGCTCTACCCACTACGCCATTCTACGATATTATTTGTTTCAATGTTTTGATCTGTATGTTCAACGTCCATCGTAGTGTCGAATTAACTGATAAGACATTACAATCTCACCAATCAGTGTTTATCCTCGCCGGAAGCTGTATATAGCGTTAATACATATATTCAGACAATTATAAATACTATTTTTCAGTCGATAGAACTGTACCGGTGTATTTCATACAACTGGAAAGTGTTATGTGTTCAACATCGATGATCAAGTGTATGTTTGTACTGCTCATCAAGGATAAAGAAAAAGAGTAAAAATCTTTGTTACTTTAAATTCATACTGCTGAGCAGCAATTAAGAATTTGAGTATTAGATCATTTATCGGTCAATATTTTGATTTTTTACCACAAACAGCTCTTTTGATGATATTACTATCTGAGTTCATCTGAAATTTTGATCGTTTGAAATCCATCTTACTTAATCTAATTTATCTGTTCATTTTGATTCTATTCACATAGATTCAGAAATAATTACTGGATACAAATATTTAATGAATTCAAGTTGAAGACTTGAGTTTACAAAAACTTATCAGCTTTGTAGAGGAGTTAGAGTTTCAAACGGAGCATTCTAGATAGTTGAAAAATGTCTAGTATGATATTTACCAAGTTTAAGAAGCGCCTATGTAATCTACTAAGGTTGTGAATACGCCACTAATTTACCGAGCCTGGACTGGTGACCAGTCTTGGCCCAAGACCATCTCCCCAGTCCTGAGCCAGGACTGGTCCGAGCCTTGGTGGCAGATTGGCACGATAGTCCTAACCAGGACTCGACCCGCCAGCCCTGGGTCGGGTCTGGCACAATGGTAGCCTTGGAACCGCATACTTGGGTGGCAGCGCAGTTGTGGAGGCCCACTACCCGGTGCGAATTTCTATCGTAGCTAGAACCCAGTTCTTTCCCTGTATCGAAAACTAATAAACCTATGAAAATGGGGTTCCATACGAATTCAGTTCTGAGATACTGAATACCAACATCGTCGAAAATGTTTGTAATTAAAAACAACTTTTTAGACTTATAATTATTTTATCGTAGGTACAGAACAAAATTTTAAGCATGTGATGCATAACTTTTGTGGATAATTGCTGCAGCTGTCTCAAAGACCGGGAACTTTTCGTGATTTGTGATAAGCGAAACTGTCTATCAACTGGTCAAAGTCCATTTCCCGTAAAATATCGTGTTCAATACCCATGATAGTATGGAAAAACAAATATGCTGGGGTAGCAAATGACACGATAGGCCACGCTATGGTATGTAACGTGTCCACAAATTTTAGAGAATTTGTATGTGCTGGCGTGGCGATATGACTGCACCACGTGGCGTGGACCAGGTGGGATTTCAATGCAGGTCAAAAGTGCAAGATGATACGACATGACACATCGCGTCGGGTGACATGGGTTCAGTGGGTTCCGGCTTTAAGTGTCGACAGTCAATTAGTCGCCAGGAAACTTTCGTTGAGTCAACTTGTGCTGAAAGTTCTTCGCTTCATTGCAATTTAAAAGGATTCGAAATTCCAACACGGATTGTGATGTAATGGGAGAATCTTTGCGAAAATTCTTACCGCAATTTCCAAACAAACAAAAAAAAAACCGTAAATAATCGCGATATAATTGAGCAAAATGAGCGAAAGGTGTGTCAAATCAGACTCTAATGATATTAATTTCAGGAGAAGATAATCCACTACTTCATTTTTGCATTTTAGTTTTTCAAGTTACCCCTGCAACATCCTGGACATGCCTGATGAAATTTTGTTGGAAATTATCGTTCATTTGAATCTGAGAGAACGTGCAATTTTGGCTAAGTCATGCAGAAAATTCAACAGTGTTGTGTTTGAAGATAAAATATTGATGAGGTGAGTAGATACCGATTACAAACACCATTTCTCTAACCCGTAATGGTCACCGTGGGTCAATTTAACCCTGAACTTTATTTTCGATCGCATATCACGAGTATTGAACATGGGAAGGATTTGTGTTATCATCTGTTGATGAGTCGACTCGTCTAGTTTACGGTTGTACCGGGTGTAACAAAAAGTTTGGTCGCCACTTCACCGGGTGATTCTCCAGCTCGATATCGGTGAAGATCTATCAAAACTTGTAACCGCAAAACTGACCTTGACCTTCAAAATCAAGGTCAAAAATTTTATTGTCTTAAAAAATTCTACTAATTCAGAGGATAAAAAGTCTCTGAGGAACCATAGGTCTATATCGATTCCTTCCCATCAAAAAAGACTTCGGAAGATAAAGAAAATTCGGTGTAATTATAACAACAGAAACTTCGATCGGTTGTCGACCACAAGACTTCGGTCCCGTCTTAAATTTCTTTTCATGATATTTTCAATTTTTTTGTAAGATTTTTTGATTGTTTTTCCAAATTTTTCGTTTTTGAGTTCTTACACGTTTTCTTTGATTTTTGTGAAAGTTTTTGAAGTTTTTTTAAGGTTTTGTGAACAAGGTTTAAGAGCGATTGATCATGATGGTTCGATCTTGTGATATCGCAGTATCGACGCCGTAACCAGTAAAGATTAACCGTAAGATGTAAAATGTAAAAAAATCTAAAAAGAAATCAGAACAATTCAAATCTTTTTTTTCTTAAATCCTAAGACTCCAAAAACTTCGAAAAAAATTAATGAAATTCAAGTAAAGCCGAGAGGACTCAAAAAATTTTTTTAAATTGAAAAAAAAAATCACGAAAATTTCCAAAAAAATTAAAAATATCATAGAAAGAAATTTAAGACGGGACCAAAGTCTTGTGGTCGATAACCAATTGAAATTTCTGTTGCTATAATTACACCGAATTTCTTTCATCTTCCGAAGTCTTTTTTGATGGGAAGGAATCGATTTAGACCTATAGTTCCTCGGAGACTTTTTACTCTCTAAATTGGTAGGATTTTTTAAAATAGTAAAAATTTTGACCTTGATTTTGAAGTTCAAGGTCAGTTTTGCGGCTACGAGTTTTGATAGATCTTCACTGATCTCGAGCTGGAGAATCACCCGGTGAAGTGGCGACCAAACTTTTTGTTACACCCGGTACATAAGTCACATCCCTCAAAAGCGTCGGTGGAGCTCCAGCAGCCGTTAATTACAGACGTGTCGAAATCGTCAAGTCAAATTGACCCAGTGCGATCACAACACAGATTCAAAGGTAAATCAGAGCATCATTATTTTGGTGTATGTGTACTTTAAGATATTTGGATTTCTCCAATTCTGAAGGAAGGCACCCTTCCTCGCCAGCGGACATCCAGCAATATTTCAGCAATGAGAACGGATGCAAGCACGTACTCAGAATGACCGTGGGAAACATCAGGTGGACGGAGCCAGGACAGACGTTGAACGATACGATCGGCAAAGCGATAAACCTGGTCGATCTGAATATAAAGCCAATAATATTCGAAGACATGAGGCAACTGGATAGTTTTCTCAAACCTTTGTCACATCTTAAGAGATTATCGATAGTTTGGCCAAGACGGAAAGTGGACGGATACGAAATTTTGCAAAATGTGCTAAACAGGTTCACATATTTGTCGGTGAAACTACACGAATTTTTACCATTTCTTCCGACCATAATACTGTGCCAAAATCTCCGAGAGCTCCACATACAGTGCCGGATTTAGGCATTAGGCTGAATAGGCGGCAGCCTACGGGCCCCCACCATTTGAGGCCCCCACCAACTTCAACTTATATTCACTGACCGATTAAGTTTGGATAATTAAGGAAAAAAATTTTTGAAGATTGAAAAAAAGTTATGTAGCAAACGCGAAAGCATTACAAATATTTCAGATTTTCAGCCAACAAAAAATCTTTATTTCGAAGATTGTAAATGAAAACAGAGTATTAACAAATTCAGTGAAATTTAATAACCCCGCTTGAATTTCTGCAAATTTGAGTACCATAATTGTAATTGTCGGTGAGAAGTCTGTTTTATCGTTTAGAGTTAGCGACTGCAGTTTTTAAACCGGAAGTGGGATCAGGAAAACACGATCACTTGCACATCTGCGATATGGAAACAGTACATTCTGTGCAAATTTCATGAGAATCGGTCTCGGCGGTTTGATTGTAACCTTGTTTACCACAAATCGGGAGTCAGGTGCAGCAAGACTCACGTGTCGGGAAATTCCCAAAAAATTCTTAAAATTTTAATTTCAAGCCAACTGAAAGTGTTTCAAAGCCCGCTATCGTATCTTCAAAATTGACGGAGTTAGCGATTGCCGTTTCCAAACCGGAAGTCTGATCGGAAAAACACGATCACTTGCACATCTGCGATGTGAGGAAAGTATTCTGTCCAAAGTTCATGAAAATCGGTTCGGCGATTTGACCGTAACCTTGTTTACCACAAATCGGGGACCACATACATACATTCTTGAAAATGCTCGAAAACGACTTTTCAGATGCCAAAACGTGGTCCCTATATGGTTTGAGACGTTTCTCTCGATCCAACGTTTTTCGCGATAGCGAATGTATAAGGCACTCCGTTTTTCAACGATCGTGCCTAAAAAGCAAGAAAAGTACCACTTTAATTTTAATTTAGAACAACATTGACATATTGTACCAAAGAAAGTGCCACTTACTCTAATTTAAAAATTATATCAACATATTATACCCACCAAAGAAACGACGAGATCTAGTGCATAATGATACGATAAAAAATTTAATACTGATAATGGTCTTTACTTCTTTAATTAGGCCTCCACCACCTTTCTGCCTACAGGCCCCCACACCCTTAAATCCGGCACTGTCCACATATCCGAATATCGGAATGTCAGGTTCGGGTATAGAGGACAAATGACGAACCCACGTCACTCTGTAGTATCTGACCCACCACGAAGTCTTGAGATTGTTCACGTCCGTGGAAGGACTCACACGAAGGTTCAATTAGAAGCGTTGGAGAGTATCCTTCCGGATAATCAGGAATGGACGAGCTTTGAGTCATTCAACGATTTCCATTTCGGTATGTTTCCGAAAATATTAAAAAATTTCGAATGCAATCCCCCTCTTTGAGGGTAGAAGTTGCGAAAATTCTAGTAATTTTTTCCACGATGTGTTCATTCGCTAAAGTGATCATTTTACAGAAAAGAACGTGAAAGTTTGCAAGGATCTACGGGGGACTAAATCGATGCAGAGCTTTGCACTTCGCGATATGCAACATCCGGTCATCACAAGTTGGCTGATTTCCACATTCCTATTGAACGAGGCGATTAAAATCACCCATAAGGATGTGCCGGAGTCGTTCTGCTGCTTGACACTTGAACCAATATTGGACTTTGATCCTGAAGATACACAGCCTTGTATGCTTAAAATCGCCGAGGTGAAAGTACGATGATTATCCTGTAAATATTTTCTCGATCTATTGGCAGAGATTTCTTCTAAATGGAGCCGAATTCGGTTGCAGTTTTGACAAAAAGTGTGCGACACAGTTCCATAATTTTGTTTCAATTTCATGTTTTCATGTTTCAGCGACTACTCGAGGATCCTGCATACCAAATTTCTTTCCTACAGTTCACTCACAACATAGAAGCAGATTGCGATGTTCACTTAGTTGCATCGGCGTTTCCAAATCTTAATGAACTTGTGATACGTAACGTAATCAGACACGATAGTAAGTCTTTTGGACACTTTTTGCCAACGAATTCTAACTCAAATGCTCGTATCTTTTGACTGAATGATGCTCGTTCCGGTGTGACTTTCCAGTCAAAAAATACAAGCGTTTAAAAATTCACTATTTATCGCTTTGAGGTCAGGTGTTAATTCTTTTTAGAAGTGTATGTTGTGTACGAGTACTCCAAAATACCGGATTCTGGCGCACCTGAAACATGCAACCGAAAGCAGTGTTGGGCATCATTAATTACAAATTGTAATTAATTACATTGAAATTACTAATTATATTTGTAATCTGTTATTAGGAAGAGTTGAATTACTAATTACATTTGTAATTTGTAATTAGTAAAAATTCAATTGCTAATTACAATTGTAATTTGTCATTAGGAAAAATTCAATTGCTAATTACATTTTTAATTTGTAATTAGAAAAAATTTAATTTCTAATTACATTTGTAATTTGTAATTAGGAAAAATTTAGTTACCAATTACATTTTTACTTTGTAATTAGGAAAAATTCAATTGCTAATTACATTTGTAATTTGTAATTAGGAGAAATTCAATTGCTAATTACATTTTTAATTTGTAATTAGGAAAAATTCAATTACTAATTACATTTGTAATTTGTAATTAGAACAATTCTAATTACTAATTATGTTATGAATTAGGGTGGAGCTCCCACTGTTGATAAGAGTTAGAGAGGAGCTGCCACCGTTGTTATGAATCAGATTGTTGCTGATACGATAGTTATGAATTTGGGTTCTTTTCTCTTGTTTTTACGTCTAGGGACAACCGGATATTATTTGGGTGCTTGGATGAATGATGTGGATGAAACTTTATGTATAGTTGATAATACTGAGAGTGAGTTTATTATATAGACTTATTATCTAATACAATATTCTGTTTGAGTTTAGTGCAAGATTGAGTGTGTAGTTTATTATATTTGCCTGATGTGTAATGAAGTGATTGAGTTGAGAGTTTGTGGGCAAGTGTTTCTATTGTCTCATTGTCTCTCGGGCGTGAGCGCGTTTATGCAAGGTAGCAGTTTTAAAGGTAAGTAAGTAGGGATGAGGTTCTTCGGATTGAGATTGAGGCTTCTTCTGATTAGAGGTTGAGAGATAGGATGCAGCTGCAGGATGTTATGTCTTCAGTTGATGTCGTAGGTAATATAATGTGAAATATAGAGGTGTGAGTACACGAGCACGTAACACGCCCATCCCCGGGGGAAAAAAAAATATTGCTCCTGTGAAGCAGGAGGAAATTTTTTTTTTTTTTTTTTTTGTTTTTGTGTTTAAATCTACGGATTTAAATGCAATATGTATATTAGTTATAAAGGTCTTATGTTTACGTTAGTAAATATAAGCTAGGTATATGAGATAATAATTATAAACGTCTTATATTTACGTTAGTAAATATAAGCTAGGTATAGGAGATATGATTTTGATTCCAAAATCATATTACACTAAAGATGGCTTATTGGCAATAAGATCGGTTAGTTATAAATGTCTTATGCTGAGTTAGTATATGATATTTGAATATTACATTAGCAGGTTATATGTGTAATTATTTAATAATAATGACATGGATAGTATCGTTGTTATTACAGATATTGTATAATATAGGTAATTATTTCTGATTTCATCTGGCTCGGCTAGTCCAGTTCTGAAAAGGTATTCATGTACTGGTATATTCGTGATTTGGCGTCTGTTATGTGTGGTAGTGTTTTGTATATTGTTATTCTATGGCTAATTTTATTTTATTTATATGAACTATTTTGGTTTTATGATCGTTTATTTGGAGTTCCGCGTTAATGTTATTGATTATACGAATTATTTTGTATGGTCCTTTGTAGTGGTCATCTAATTTCTTTTTTGTTTCATTGATTAGGTAGACGTATTGACCTGGCTCGAAAGTGTGTACATTTATGTGTTTATCGTATATCAATTTTGATTTTAATTTCGCATTGTTAAGATTTTTCATTGCGTCTTGACGAGTTTCTTTGAGACGAGTAATTATTTCGTGCAAGTAATCTTCGTATTTATTCGAAAGATTTTTGTTGACGCATATGCTTGACAATTGTCGCGCTATTGTACCAAATATTAATTCGTGAGGTGTGTAGCCAGTGCTTTCGTGTACTGACGTATTATACGAAAATATTGCGAATCTAATCCATTTGTCCCAATTATATTTATGATTGATGTAGTGTTTTAAGTATTCGATTAGGACTTGATGACTGCGTTCGAGAGAGCCATTGGATTGAGGATGGTAAGCTGTGGTTTTTATTTGTTTTATTTTGAAAATTTTAGCTAATTGTTTCATGACAGGACTGAGAAAGTTCGGGCCTTGATCTGTTAAGATTGATTGAGGGGCTCCGTAGCGACAAATAAAATTTTCTGCAAATGCTTTAGCTATTGTTGTTGAAGTCATGTTTTTTAATGGTATTGCTTCCGAGTATTTGGTTAAATTGTCTTGAATTGTTAGTAAATATTTATTTTGTGAATTTGAAGTAGGTAAAGGTCCGACTATATCTAACGAAATTTTCTCGAACGCGGTTGTTGGTGTATCCGTTATTACCATCGGAAGTTTAATTTTATTTCTGACAAGTTTTCGTCGTTGACAGCTCTCGCATGATTTTATAAATTTTCCGATATCGTCTTTCATGTTCGGCCAATAATATAATGCTCGGATTCTTTTGAAAGTTTTTGTTATTCCTTTGTGACCAGCTATGACGGATTCGTGGTTTTCACGAATTATTTCCTCACGTAGCTCAGGATTGGGGACATTGATTTCGTTTAGACAGATGTTTACTGTTATATTTGTATAATTAAAGACTTTTCTGAGAGTGTTTTTAATCGCGAACCAATTTAGTTTATCAAATCCGCTACCGATTTTGGAAATTGAGAAAGATTTTATGTTTTTAGCCTGCAGTATGTCACGGAGGATAATTAATGTGTTATGGATTCCATTAACTGTTGATTTTTCATAATAGTTCTCTTGTGTTACGAGACTAAAGATGAATTTTTTATTAATTGGTGTAATGATCACACTATTCATTTCAGGACTTTGGGATCTTAGGAAATTTGTATCTAAACTGCCGATATCGATTAAATGTTTACCAACTCCTTTTTTAAAAATACAATCTGCTGACATACAGTGCACGTAATTATCTTTTCTCATAAGAATATCATCGTTTGTCTCTTTGATATTAGGTGCTAGTGGGGTTGGATCTGTATGGCTGAAGTGTGGAATCGGATTTTGAGGTTGAACTTGTTGCATATTATTTGTACTATTTTCTTCGATATCGTGTAAGAGTCGGTTGTCGTTTGATGGAAGAATATTATTCGAGGTACTGATTCTGCCTGTTTCTATGTGGTAATGGTGTAAACTTTCAGGTACGACGATATGTTCGGTTCGTATACGATTTTCATTATTTGAGTTTGAATTAGCAACATTATTTCCTGAACAGGGTACAATATTTTGACTTGGTTCAGAGTCGCAAATAGTCATTCTTATGCAGGAATTTTGAAAAACAAAGTATATCATTGATCGCACGGTCTTCCAATTTAGTTTATCTAGTCCACAACCGATTTTTGGGATCGATATTGACTGTACGTTGTCTGTTTCTAACTTTCGTCTGAGTTTACATAGGATGTTGTACATAGTTTCGTTCGTAGGTTTGTCAAAAAATTCAGGTTTAGTTATTAAGTTATAAACTTTGATGTCATTGTATGGTGTTACTATAATGTCACCTACTTGAGGGTTTTTTGATTTTAACTCGTCGCGACTTATAATATTTCGTTCGATCATTTCTTGTGCTATACCTCGTCCAATTAGACAGTCGGCTGGGATGCAATGTGCCAAGTTGTCGTTTGTTGTAAATAAATCTTGAGTTACCTCAGTTATGAAACGGTTCTCTGGGATCGGTAAAAGTTTTGAGACTTCTCGGAATTGTTTATAGGATGGATTATAATACATGGATTTGGCCATCGGGTACGTGGATTGTCTCGGGGTGGTAGTTTTAGGTATAGTGGGTGGTTGTTTTCCTTTGACAGCGTCTGAATATAATTTCTTATGATTAGAACTGTGAGTCCATGATTCACTGGAAGTAGGTAATTTTTGTTCATAATAAGGGACATGGTTGTCGTCTGACGATGAAGAATCAGGCGGTTGTGAAGGGGATTTAGGCTTTCTTGGTCGCAGCTTATGTTTGTATTCATGTGTTGGAGATTGCGTGCTGGTGCGTTTGCTGTATGTTGGTTTATTTTTAAGTGTGTCATTTGGTTCTGAGTTATCACTAGGCTGGTTTGAAGTAAGATCAGGTTTATCAATTGAAGCGCTTATGTTCGGTTGGCGTTCGATATATTGTGGATTATTATTTAAATTTTTGTTCAGGTACGGATCTTCCTTGAAGGAAGTTGATGTAGGATTCCGTCGGAGTTTACGTGATTTTTTATTTACGGGTAAATTATTCGGGGAAATGTCTGTGTACGTAGCGTTTCGTTTTTGTTGATATCTTTTAAACAATGGTAAATCGTCAATTGAGATGTCAGTGGACGAATCGATTGTTATTGGTTTAGTAGATTTCGAGACGTTAATCGGTTTTTTAGGCATAGGAAAACTGTCTGTTGAGTCGTCTGAGGATAGATCTTTTGAGAAAGTGGTTAGGAGACTGTCCATTGAAGCGTCTGTAGATGAATTATGAACTGTGCGTCTGTCTGGTGGGTGAATTAGTCTTTTTGCTAGCGGTAGATTATCTACAGATGTATCGCCTGGTGAGTCAATTCTCATCGGTCTATTTGAAAAATTTGATATATCTCTTTCTGATGGTAAGCAATCCATGGAAATGTGACTAAGTTTGTCATTGTCTGAATTTAGATCCATTTCAGCGGATTCAACGTCGCTTTTGTATCGTTTAGTAGGAGCAGGATTTGGTGACTCGTCTGTACTTTGTCGTGGGTGGGTCGGGAATTGGTGAGCTTCTTTTCTCCGTTTCGCGTCAAGGTTTGATATACTATCTGAGCTCGTGTTTCGGTCGCGTTTTACGTTGATTGGTAATAGTTTATCAGTATCTACGGGTGGATTACGTGATAACGCGTCTGCGTTTAAATTAATTTGTCCTTTCTTGTATACGACGTCGTAGTCATATTCTTCGAGTTTGAATCTCCATCTTAGTAGTCGTGAGGTTGGGTCTTTAACATTGCTAACCCAAACAAGAGGTTTGTGATCCGTAACAAGTGTGAATTTATGTCCGTACAAGTAAGGTCTGAAGTGATGGACTGAATATACAATAGCTAGTAATTCTTTTTCGATTACAGAATAATTCAACTCTGCTTTGTTCAGTGTGCGTGATGTATAGGCTATTGGTAGGTCTTCTCCGATTTTACCTTGGCTGAGTACAGCACCGATAGCGTATTTGGATGCGTCAGTTGTTAAAATAAATGGTTGGTCAAATTTAGGATATTGTAGTATAGGGGATATGCATATCAAGTCTCGTAACGTTTCGAAAGCCAGTTGGTGTTCAGATGTCCAGAGGAATTTAACGTTCTTTTTCAGTAGAGTAGTTAGTGGTCTCGATATTTTTGAAAAGTTTTCGATAAATCGTCTGTAGTAACCGATAAGACCGATGAATTGTTTGATCTGTTTGGCTGTTTTAGGAACTGGGTATGATTTGACTGCCGTTATTTTCTTTGGGTCTGGTTTTACACCGTTTTCTGTAATAATGTGTCCTAAATAGGCTACTTCCTTTCGAAGGAATTCGCACTTACCAATTTGTAGGCTTAAATTTGCTGATTGTAGTCTGTTAGCTAGTTTTTTGAATTTAGTCTCATGTTCTTCTATAGAATGTGCATAGATGACGATGTCGTCTAAGTATACGAATGCAACGTTTCCTTCTAAACCGGATAAAACTTGGTCCATGAGTCGCTGAAACGTCGCTGGGGCGTTTTTGAGTCCGTATGGCATGTCTTTAAATTCGTAGTGTCCGTGTGGAGTTGAGAAAGCTGTCTTATGCGCGTCTATTGGGTCCATCGGAATTTGATGAAACCCTGAAGCGAGGTCGAAGGTTGAGAAATATTTGGCGTTCCCTAACTGGTCGAGTATATCGTTTATATTTGGTAGGGGATATGCGTCACCTATTGTCTTTTCGTTAAGTTTTCTGTAATCTATCACCATTCTCCATTTTTTGTGACCTTCTGCATCAGGTTTTTTCGGCACAATCCAGACGGGGGAATTGTAAGGTGAGGATGATGGTTTGATTATATCTTGGTCTAGTAAATTTGAAACTTGTTTTTGTATCTCGTCTTTGTGGATAGTCGGATATCGGTATTGTTTTACGTTAATCGGAATGTCATCTGTTGTTGGAATCGAATGTTTCGTTAAGTATGTATGTGATAGTTTATCGCCTGGCAGAAAAAATAGGTGGTTGAATTCTGTCGTGAGTGTAAGTATAGATTCTTTCTCTTCGTCGTTGAGGTGATCCAAACGCATTAAATTTTTAAGGATTGTTAATCTTTCGGAGTTATTATTAATATTATTATCGAGGGTTGTAGTGTCATTGGGCTCTATCGTGTTGTTCATTGTCAACACTTTTAAAGTTTGGTGTGTATTTTGAGTTTGGTCTTGAGATTTAGTATATATTTTTATTGGAATGTTTGTGTTATTGAAGGTTGAGATTATTATTTGTAAGATTTTATTCCAGTTTTGTTTGCCTAGTTCGTTGGATAGGTCAGGAATTGAGATTGAATTTGTGTTGTTTGAAATTAGATGATTCTTAAGAGCTTCGAGTGTTTTCGTAATCATTGTGTCATCTGTATCGCTGTAATAGGTTTCCATAATTATTGAGTGGTATAATGCTTTTGAGGTTTTAGGAATTATATCTTTTATAGTATCTCCGACTATACTATTTTTCGCGTAGGCTATGAGCTCGTATTCGTTTAAATTGCAAGCTTTTAATAATTTGACTGAAATTCCTCTTAATATTTGGAATTTTTGCGGTATGAAGTGAATAATTGCTCCTGTAGATCTGCATATGTCACCGTGAGTTATTGAAAGTTGAGTAAGCGTAGAGTGATTTGTAGTAGTTTCTGCAGGGGTGAGTGTACTGAGGATTTCGAGGACTGGTTCTAGAGTTACTGTTGGTACTCTTATTTCAACAGCTGATTCGTTTGAGTTTATCGCATATATGGACGCTTGACCGTTTCTGTTTGTTAAGAATGCCTTACCGCAGTGAATATTGGGGCCTAGATTAACTGTATCTACGTAGCCTTGATCGATTTCCGAATTTGAAATTTTAATAGGGATTACTTGAGCAGTACGACCTGGTATTGTAATGATAGTGGTAATACGTGAATTTTGGAGTTCAAAGGGAATTACCGTATCTGTCAAAGTTAGCGTATTAGATTTGTAGGAAATTAGAGCTTTTTCTTTGGATAACAAAGGTTGTCCGATAATGCCGTCTTGAGCTATTGGGAAGTCGTCGTGGACAATGTGGAATTCGTAATCTTTGTCATTAATTTGCAATTTGGTTTGGGCTAAAGTAGTAGTAAATCCATCTGTGATTCCTGTCATTTTTCGCGTTTTACTTCTGTCGTGTTTAGTTTTCTCTTTTAAACAACTGATTTTTACGATATTTAAGTCTGCACCAGTGTCTATTATGAATTTTGCTTTTGTTTCTAACTCTCGTATATCCATTTCGATGACTGGTAAAAGTCCATTTATTGATTCTGATTTTGTATCGAGGATGTGATTTGTTGTATCGTTGAACGCTGTTGTGTTTGATCTGGGTCCGTCGGCACGTTCTCCCGGCGGACAGTGTTCGAGTTTAAAGAACCCTGTGTTTGTTGTCTTTGTGCGTTATTATAAGCGCGTTTTCTACAGTTTTCTATTGTATGTCCCTGGCGTTTACAATAATTACAGGATAATGAGGAATATTGTGTGTTTGATTGAGTAGGTTGTTGCATTTGATCAAGTTGTTGCAATTGATTAGGCTGTTGTAATTGATTTTTGGCAGAGCGGCATTCATTCAGAGTATGGCCCGGTCTCTGGCAGTGTGTGCAGTATTTGGCTTGTCTGGTATCGCGATTTTTCGTGTAACAGACGTCTTCTGTGTGACCTCTGCGGTTGCAGTAAGTGCAAGTTGTAGGGTTTTGATTGGGATCTGGTCGTTGATTTGGATTTCGAGGGATTGATGGGTTTTGTGGGTGATTGTTGAATCGTCTATTTGGTTGTATGTTTGGAGGATGTGATTTGTTTTGTTGGGGTTTTTGGTTGCTAATATTTGGATTGCTATTACTGTTGTTTTGGGTGTTATAGGCATTGCGATTTAGAAATTCTTGTTCTTCTGTAAGAGCTATTTCAATTGCTTGGTTCAAAGTGGTCGGGTGAGTACCCGCTACTCTAAACTCTATATCGGGAATCAAGCCTCTAACGAAACATTTTAGTACATTGTCTTGGATTGCCGAAATCATGCTAGTCGTGTCGGTGTTAGTGTGTGTATTGTTGATAGCTTGTATTGTGTTATAGAGAATATCCTCAACTTTGGTGCCGTAATCTAAGACACGTTGATCGCGTTGTTGTTTGACATTATTTAACTCCGTTTGCCATTCAAAAATGGTCTTCTTTGGTAAAAATGCTCGTTTTAGAGCTAGTAAAATCTCGTCGATGGTGTTATATTCTTTGTTCCCGAGATATGATTCTGCGAGTCCGTAGACTTTGGTTCGTAACATGCGCGTTAAAACTGGGGCTTGTGTTGGGTTAATGAGAGGTTTGGCATTTTCACAGCTTCTGATAAAATTGTTTATATTCACATTTCGACCATCGAAATACGGGATTGTGTCAAGTACATCTTTAAGAGACCAATATTTTCGTGGTAGTGTACCAGATGGGGATTCGTCGTCGGACATTTTGGCGATATTGTGTTAGGTAATTTCTGTTTGTGTAATATAAAATTAAGGTTACTTACAAGCTGATGATCAGAATTATTATAAATTTCATTTCTATACGGATCTCAATTAGTTTTGTAGATGAGGTTGATGTGTAGAGCTGTCTCGGTGTCGTGATGGATAGAGATGTCTTGATGTTGTGGAAAGTGTATCTCTTGTGGGCCTCGGTGGATTCAGATGAATCTTTGTGGGGCTAGGTGCCTTTGAGGAGTCGTTGGAATTTCGATTTTTTTTTTTTTTTTTTTTTTTTTTGCTGAGTTATTTCCTTATGATTTTGTAGAAGTAGTTAAAAGGACACAGTATTTTATAATCACTCAATATTTATGCACTTTGTTTGTTCAATGTAGATTTATGAATTTATATGTTTGTGTTTAAGCATAGATTCAGTGTTTCTGAATTTCAGTTGATTTAGTTTTATGGATTTGGTAGCAATTCGATTATTTCTTATAGATTCTTGTCACTTAAGTCACGATGATTGTAGAGTTTGAGATGATTATCCTGAAGAGTACGTTGTAGAATTCGGTTCTTTTGACACTGAGATACCGTCACTTCTAGTAGTATAGAATTGGTTTCACTTAACTTTTAGCACTTAAAATTCCGGTAAACAAGGAGTGCCGCTGCCACCATTGTTATGAATTAGGGTGGAGCTCCCACTGTTGATAAGAGTTAGAGAGGAGCTGCCACCGTTGTTATGAATCAGATTGTTGCTGATACGATAGTTATGAATTTGGGTTCTTTTCTCTTGTTTTTACGTCTAGGGACAACCGGATATTATTTGGGTGCTTGGATGAATGATGTGGATGAAACTTTATGTATAGTTGATAATACTGAGAGTGAGTTTATTATATAGACTTATTATCTAATACAATATTCTGTTTGAGTTTAGTGCAAGATTGAGTGTGTAGTTTATTATATTTGCCTGATGTGTAATGAAGTGATTGAGTTGAGAGTTTGTGGGCAAGTGTTTCTATTGTCTCATTGTCTCTCGGGCGTGAGCGCGTTTATGCAAGGTAGCAGTTTTAAAGGTAAGTAAGTAGGGATGAGGTTCTTCGGATTGAGATTGAGGCTTCTTCTGATTAGAGGTTGAGAGATAGGATGCAGCTGCAGGATGTTATGTCTTCAGTTGATGTCGTAGGTAATATAATGTGAAATATAGAGGTGTGAGTACACGAGCACGTAACAATTACATTTGTAATTAGTAGTTATTTTCCTTTTAATGACAATTTTTCGAAGTAATTAGAGGAATTATTCAATCTAATTACAATTGTCAAATGTAATTGGAGTGATCATACACGAGTAAATTATCGGTACATACGGGAATATGTATGTACAAGTTATCTTTGGGTAAATAAAGGATATAATACATACCGTGAGAGGGGGAGGCAAGATGGCGCCGACTGGAGAGGTAGTGAATAAGTTGGGTGATAGAGAAAAATAGGTAAAAAGGCACCAGAAAGAGGATAAAGCAGAGAAAAATGGGAAAAAGTGTAGTGCGAAGTGTTATCAGCAGGAGGAAATGAAGAGAAAGAAAAGAAAACAGAGAGGAAGGACAAAAGCAGGAAAAGAAAAAGCAACGCAGGATGAGGTTAGGACGACACAGGCACGAGGTAATAGACAGGGAAGGAGAAAAGGGGAGGGGGACAAGGAAGATAGCCAGGAGAAGATAGCAGCCTAGCCTAGTAATAGCCTAGTAATAGCTCTACAGCACCGAAGAAAGGGACATAGAAATACCCAAGGTGCGAGAAGTGAAGAAAGTGAAAAGAAAAGAAAGTGAAGAAGGGTCAGAGGAAAGTGAAATAAAGGAAAAGGTCAGAAAAGGAAAAAGGAAAAGGTGCAGCAAAGGAAAAAGAAAGAAGAAAGTAAGACAAAGGGAAAGAATTCAGCAGTGGAGGTTAGGAAGAAACGTGGTGAGACAGGTGGATAGAGCGAAGAGGAGGACGCCTGGTGGATGTAAGAAGAAGCAAGGAGATAGAGAGATAGGTAGAAGAGCAAACGTCAACAAGAGGAAAGAGTCAGTAAGGCAGGAAGGAGAGCAGAACTGGTGAGACAGAAGGGGAGAGAGAGAGAATGTCAGGGAAGGAAGAGGGGCAGGGGAAGAGAGAGGAGAGGAAGATCACAGTCAAAGACCTGCTAGAGGTAATGGAAGAAGTCAGAGACACGATGAGGGAAATAAACACAAACACTAAGGAGGGAGTGGAGAAGATAGTCAGGGAAATAAAGAGACTCGGTGTAAACAAGGTATCGGAGCCGGAGCAAGAAGGGGCAGCCGGGAGGCCGAGGAGGTGAACCCCTCCAGCGACGAGTCCGAAACGGAGGAGCACGAAAGTAGCAGCGAAGGGAGCGAGGTAGAAGTCAGCGACGCGAAGGAGAGGGAGAGAAAAGAAGGCGAGGACGAGAAGTGGCAAAGGGAGATGGAGGAGAGGAGAAGAAGGAGAAGAAACGTGGTGCTACGAGGACTAGAGCTGAGCGAGGGAGACGAGAAGGAGGAGGTAAAGAAGTGGTTAGCCAAAGCAGTGGGGAGGAAGTGGAGGATAGAGGGAGTAAGAAAAGAGATGGCAAGAGGGGAATGCCTGATAATAATGGAGTGCAGATCAGAGGAGCAGAAAGAGGCAATTATGGAGAAGAAGCAGCTAATATGGGAAGAGCAAAGGGTGAGGGCAGACCACGATTATACCTTCATGGAAAGAAGAAACAGGTGGAGGGTGAGAGAGAAAGTAGCAGAAGAGAGAAAGAAAGGCAAGAGGGTAGAGATGGGAGAGGGAAGAGTAAGGATAGAAGGAAAATGGGAGAGATGGAACGAGCGAGAAGGGAAATGGATAGCAGAGACAAGCGACAAAGAAGAAGAAGAAGAAGAAGAAGAAGAAGAAGAGAAGGGAAAGGAAGGGGTAAGAGGGGCACAAGTGAGAAAGAGGGAGGAAATAGCGAAAAGAAGGAAAGAAATCGAAAGGGAGCTGAAGAAGCTAGAAGCGGAAGAATGGGCAATGCGAGAAAAAAGAGAGGAAAGATAGAGGGAATCGGGATAACATAGACAAGGGGAAAGAGAAGAAAACAAGGTACAGGGGGGAATGAGAAAGGAAGGAAAAGATAACAAATGAAACTATGGAATGAAGTAAGAGGGAGATGAAAGGATGTATGTGTATGTAAGGCCTGGCTGGCCATAATAGCCTTGAAAAGCCGTAATGGCAATCAATAAAGATTACTACATACCGTGAGATTTCGATGTATATAAACCTATAATGAGTATGGTACCATAAGAACGAATTAATGTATGTAGGATATACAGGGTGTATCAGGTTGAGCGCACCGAATTGTGTGAGTAGATTCCGCGAGACATTCTAAGACTAAATTCCCTTTACCAAAAATTCGAGGGCCTAATAGTTTTCGAGTTACAGAATATCTTAGTTGACCAATCACAGGGCCTGGAGGTGACCGAGCCAGGGCCGTGTCAAAAGAATAAAATAGGTAGTGCCCGTGGGTGTGATCCCATAAAATTTTATTTTCCTATTTCGAAGAAGGTGTCGACATCATCTTCGGGAAATGTCCTTGTAAAGCATACGTCTTCCTTATCTGCGTCCAGGTCCTCCGCTTCGTAGTCTTCGTCTTTCAGGTCATCCGCTTCGGATGGACATTTCCCGAAGATGAGTCGATGTCACCTTCGAAAACGGAAAATAAAATTTTACGGGCTCACACCCATGGGCACTACCTATTTTATTCTCTTGATACGGCCCTAACCAGGCCAGCTCCAGGGCCTGTGATTGGTCAACTAAGATCTTCTATAACTCGGAAACTATTAGGCCCTCGAATTTTTGGTAAAGGGAATTTAGTCTTAGAATGACTCAAGGAATCTACCCACATAATTCGGTGCGCTCAACCTGATACACCCTGTATATCGGATACGTATCCTGTATTCATTTATTCGCTCTTATATATACTCATTGTAGGCCTATATACCTCGGAATCTCACGGTATGTATTATAACCTTTATTTACCCAAAGATAACTTGTACATATTCCCGTATGTACCGATAATTTACTTGTCTATTATCACTCCAATTACATTTGACAATTGTAATTAGATTGAATAATTCTTCTAATTACTTTGAAAAATTGTATTTAGAAGGAAAATAACTACTAATTACTTTCTGCGATTGTAATTAGGATGAAAATAAATACTAATTACAAATGTAATTAGTAATTAGATTTGTTCTAATTACAAATTACAAATGTAATTAGTAACTGAATTTCTCCTAATTACAAATTAAAAATGTAATTAGCAATTGAATTTTTCCTAATTACAAAGTAAAAATGTAATTAGTAACTAAATTTTTCCTAATTACAAATTACAAATGTAATTAGCAATTCAATTTTTCATAATTATAAATTACAAATTACAAATGTAATCAGTAATTTGTAATTAGCTAATTACAAATATGCCCAACACTGACCGAAAGTATCTACATCTTGTTTTAAGTTGGTAAAGTTTTAGGCAATAACTTAAAACAGGATATACCCTCGGTTGCATATTTTGGAGGCAACAGAATCTGGCATAGAATGACAGTCATCGCGTTTATGCAGATACAGTGACAACTCCAAGAAGACACTTCAAGAGACGTCTGAGAAAAAAAAGGAGTGTGTCACCAGAGGAACAGGATGATCCATTGAATTCTGAATCGTCATTCAAAATGCTTATAGAAAATACGAAAAATCTGTCAGACCTGACGATTATAGGTCGAGCCAAGTAAGAAAATCTAATTTTCGGGTGAAAATTTCGATTTTATAATGTCAGCTTGATGCAAATTAGAAATTTTTTAGCACCCGCGAAGAGTTACTAAGGTGGGACTGGGACGCTATGTATCTAATCCCACGTTGGAAGAATCTGTCTATTTTACAATTAGCATTCTTACCGCCGACAGATGAAAAGTTTCTCCCATACATCGGACAGGAATGTACAAAACTGGAAAAAATAATTCTCTTCGGTTTTCATCCCGGGTGTTGCTACATGGGCCAAGTTTCTCAGATGCTAAGCAACTGTCGAAATCTTAAGGAATTTTCAATCAGTCAGTTCAACTCAGGCGAGGTAGCCGAGCTCTTCAATTCGTTATCAAACAATCGAAAGCTCAATATCGTTCGAGTAATCAACTATAACGAGAAAAGATATGACTTTGTGAACTTGATGTCGTCCGCTGAACAGATGATTCGTTGTTGTTCAGAATTATCTGCTGTCGTGTACATTCGGCGGTGGGAGGAAACCGCGGATACCGCCGATTCGATATCCGCCATAGAGAGGTAAAAACTAAAATTTTCACGATTTGTACTAAGGATTTTGATTTTCCTAACCTTTTAAAAGAACAACCCTAAATTTTTTGGGATATATGTTTGACATTGCAATCGAATTGAAGATAAGTGCCCAATCGTTGATTATTTCCCAATGATTCAGGATTTCTCCTGATTTTTTCAAGGGTTGAGGGTATAAGTTTTTAATCTTCCACTGAATGGTGACATGGGATGTGATTCGAAATGATTTGTTCATCAAGGAGCTTTTCAAAGTCAGCTCTGTTCCAGACTCGCGGAAAACAGATAAGAAGCATTTTTGCTATGTCTGAAATTTTTTTTTTTCCAGTATCTATCGAAAGTTGTTTTCCTGATTCTTTTGAAATTTTCGTCATCGAATATGGAATTTAGAAAAAAAATTTTGAAGGTCTAAATCTCAAAGTTTAGCCCCATGGGTATTTTCAAGCGGTTCTTCTTTTCTTAGAGTTTTTCTCTCATACGGGTATAAATACACGATGAATCATTCACACTATAATTGTTGTTTCACAGATTGAAAGTTGAGTTGGATCGTCCGAATTTACAGTTTCGCATAGCTGAAGAAGAACTTTATGATTGCGAAGATGCGTTACGTTCCTTTTTTCGCCACCCATTCCATGACAACACATTTCACGAATGTAGCTGTTAGATCATCACAGCAGACGAGTGGACTTCGAACAGTGAAATAGCATCAATTCCGCTATTTGTTTCAGCGATGAATACAAGCTGTGGAAAAATCAGAGCTACGATCTCACCTGATAGACATGAATCGTTGACGATTTTCTCGGGCATCGGAGATCATTATAATGAAGTAAACGAACGATAAACATACAATTAAAATAATTCAGACTTAACGAATTTCCCTTGTTTGAGGTTTAATGTCGATCGCTAATTGTCATAGCTCGTATAGGTCTTGGAATGTATACAAAATAAATAAACAAAAATTTATTGATAAAATGTATTTATTTTAATTGGATTTTTAACTTCCTGCTATGAAAATTGAAAATTTTCAAAAAAAAGGGAAGTTATTTGTTTCGGTGCGATTTTCGAAAATCGAGTTTCCATCAGACCTCGACGTTTTGGATTCCTAGGAAGCTATTCTGACTATTTTTGGATGGATGTCCGTATGTCTGTGTGTGTGAAAAAATTTTTGTCGTACAATATCTTTAGAACGAATTGACCGATTGGAATGGTTCTTGCGGCGATCGGAAGGATTTATCAAGACTTAGATCTGATTAGATGTTGGAGTCGATCGATCGAGTAGTTTCAACGTTATTCGAAAAATAATAATTAAATTTTTTAACTTCCCGCTATGAAAATTGAAAATTTTCATAAAAGAAGGGAAGTTACTGGTTTCGGTCCGATTTACGAAAACCGAGTTTTCATCAGATGTCGACGTTTTGAGGTCCTAGGAAGCTATTCCGACTATTTTTGGATGGACGTCCGTATGTGTGTGTGTGTGTGTGTGTGTGTGTGTGTGTAACTAATTTTTTGTCGTACGATATCTCCGGAACGAATTGACCGATTGGAATAGTTCTTGTAGCGATCGAAAGGGTTTATCGAGACTTAGATCTGATTAGATTTTGGAGTCGATCGGTCGAGTAGTTCCAAAGTTATTCGAAAAATAAAAATTAAAAAAAAAAAAAATTTCAGATTTTTAGCGCATAACTCCTAAACCGTTCGTGCGATTAGTCTCAAAACTTAATCAGGTTTAAGTCTTGGATAGCCCTTCCGATTGCAGCAACATTCATCAAAATCGAACGACTATACTGCGTTCAACGAGAGAACGGTACAGCTCCGCGCAGCTTTGAGCGGCCTGTCGGTCGGGTGGGGGTAGTGACGCATGCTACTCAGTATCGTAGCCTGATCTGGCTAGCTGCCGAGCTCGTTTGTCCGCGTGGAGAGGGTCAAGTGGGCGGTGCGTTGGGTGGGATCTGACCGAACTGGACGCATTTGGTTTCGGAAGCGTACCGTTCTCTCGTTGAACGCAGTATAGTTTAAAAGCTATTGCACGACAAAAATTTCTTTTTTTGTCGTACGATACCTTTGGAACGAGTTAACCGATTTGAATGATTCTTGCGGCGATCGAAAAGGTATACCAGGACTTAAATTTAATTGAGACTGAACGATATCTTCTGACATCGAATATAACTCCCTGAAACCTAGAAATGTTGATATTTGAAAAAACTCGATTTTTGATTAAACATCAGACGGAAAAAAATTTGTATATGGAAAACTAACTATACTTATAACCTGCTTTAATGTATTATAAACACAAGAGTATCAATTTATTGTAACGTATATTTAACATATAGCGGGAAGTTTTAGGGTTGGCCCACAGGTCAACCGGTTTCCTAATTTTTTTTGATAGACGTGAGTTGATTTCGAATCACTAAATGTCGAATCTGTCAAATTGTTTCAAAACTATAAAAAATTTCGCACATAAACATACAGACTGAACGATATCTTCTGACACTAAATATAACTCCCTGAAACCCAGAAACGTTGACATTTGACAAAAACTCGATTTTCGAAAATCAGACGGACAAAAATTTGCACACGCAGGAAACTAACTATATATTACCTACTATATTACTAACTATACTTATAACCTTCTTTAATGTATTATAAACACAATAGTATCAATTTATTGTAACGTATTTGACATATAGCGAGAAGTTTTAGGGTGGGCCCACAGGTCAACTGGTTTCCTGATTTTTAACTTCCCGCTATGAAGATTGAAAATTTTCATAAAAGAAGGGAAGTTACTGGTTTCGGTCCGATTTTCGAAAATCGGGTTTTCACCAGATCTCGACATTTTGGGTTCCTAGGAAGCTATTCCGACTATTTTTGGATGGACGTCCGTATGTGTGTGTGTGTGTGTGTGTGTGTAACAAATTTTTGTCGTACGATATCTTCAGAACGAATTGACCGATTGGGATAGTTCTTGTAGCGATCGAAAGGGTTTATCGAGACTTAGATCTGATTAGATTTTGGAGTTGATCGGTCGAGTAGTTCCAAAGTTATTCGAAAAATTAAAATTTTTGAAAATAATTTTTTCAGGTTTTTAGCGCATAACTCCTAAACTGTTTGTGCGATTAGTCTCAAAACTTAATCAGATTTAAGTCTTGGATAGTCCTCTTGATTGCGGCAAGATTCATCAAAATCGAACGACAAGTTCAAAAGATATTGCACGACAAGAATTTCTTTTCTTGTCGTATCTTTGGAACGAGTTAACCGATTTGAATGATTCTTGCGGCGATCGAAAAGGTATACCAGGACTTAAATCTAATTGAGACTGAACGATATCTTCTGACATTAAATAAAACTCCCTAAAACCTACACGGAAAAAAATCTTTCGGGCTATTAGCGATATTTCTACTTTGATCAACCATAATGAACCGCTGTCTCAGCCACTGCCATACCGCATTGCTATTCAACTTATACATTTTTGGCTAGTGTTTATTGTTACCATAGATTCACTATATTAGAAGGATATCGATATTGCGAATGGAAGCAGCACGGTTAGAAAGTATCGCAGTAACAGACAAAATTACGAGCGTGCGAATCAATTATATTAGTATAGCTGTGATGCCTATACCTACTACACTGCATGCGACCGCTAGACCTGTGTAACCATACACTAAATGCATCTTCATTTTTTGGGTACTTGAACGATCTCGGTATTGTAGCAACATCAATACGGATCTAGTTGTGTGAAATATATATATTTTGGAAGACTAGCTATGCTCATATACAGTATCGTAATATACTACAGGGGAGGGTGGGCACAGAAGACCCCCCTAAAAAATTTTTATGATTTTATAAAAATTAATCCAGTTTTTTAATTCTATCTTGATTCAATTAAAACTACTTTTCACGTAACAATTGTTCAAATTTTTAATTTCTTTAAGAGTTATATTTCTAAACAATAATCACAAATAGCCTATATATTTGTGATTATTGTTTATAGATGTAACTATGAAAAAATTCACAAAAAATTGTAACAATTATTATCTAAAAAGTAGTTGTCATTGAATAAGGATAAGATTGAAAAAATGGATAAATTTTTATAATATCACAAATTTTTCTAAGGAGGTCCGCTGTGCCCGAATTTCCCCTACATAATTATATTATAATGAAAAGAGGGTAAAGCGGAAAACATCTTTTTTAGCTCGTCTAAAGAAAGGATACAAATTGATATGTATAGTTACAAACGGTATTTATTTATATGAGCTTTATGCGCTATCGATATCTTATACTTTGCGAGTGTTTTTCACGAAATCATCCATTGTCGTACGAATATATGATGGAACTAAAACAAGCCGTGTAACGTCCGAATCACTTGAATCTTCACTCCCGAATGAAGTTTGTTGCCGGATAGGAACTAACGAGACCCTCAATTCCTGAACTCGCCGAAGCTTGCATGCGGTACATTTGACTAAGATATGATGAATAGTTAAGGCAAGCAGGTCACGTTACATTATACACGATGTAGCGATACTGTTCTAGTTAGCAGACGAATCTCGAAATAAAATAAGGTCCTGCCAGCTACACCGGTACGGTTAAATCTGCAGACCCTATAATGTAGTCGCATTAGTGATATTGGCTTCGGTAAATCTCAGCTGGTACGATGCATTATAAGTTGATCAGCTATACTAGTAAACTCAGATCTTCGGTATAGTTATTCACCAAGTAGCGAGCATCGGGTTTCAGTGATACAGCAATACCAAACTATGAACCTGAGAAACATCAGAATAATAGTGCTCACATACTTATTATCTATTTCTGCAATTTTTGTATCTAGTCAGGATAACTAAGCCACAGTCGTCCAAACTTTCAATTCAAATGAATGGTTTAGCGAAATATAAACAACTATATTTGTAAGGGGCATCCAGCAACCTAGGCCTTCCAATAGTACTATTCGTTTACTCAATCAAAGCAGAATTCCTCTCCAACTTTACTATATTTCTCGACCAGAATGGTATTTTTAACAGGCCTGAAGGATTTCTTTCCGTGTAGAAATGTTGACATTTTTCTCAAAAACTCGATTTTTGAAAATCAGACGGAAAAAAATTTGTATATGTAAAACTAACTATACTTATAACCTTCTTTAATGGATTATAAACACAATATTATCAATTTATTGTAACGTATTTAACACATGGCGGGAAGTTTTCGGGTTGGCCGACAGGTCAACTGGTTTCCTGATTTTGAACTTCCCGCTATGAAAATTGAAAATTTTCATAAAAGAAGGGAAGTTACTGGTTTCGGTCCGATTTTCGAAAACCGAGTTTTCATCAGATGTCGACGTTTTGAGGTCCTAGGAAGCTATTCCGACTATTTTTGGATGGACGTCCGTATGTGTGTGTGTGTGTGTGTGTGTGTGTGTGTGTGTGTGTTTGTGTGTGTGTAACTAATTTTTTGTCGTACGATATCTTTAGAACGAATTGACCGATTGAAATGGTTCTTGTAGCGATCGAAAGGGTTTATCAAGACTTAGATCTGATTAGATTTTGGAGTCAATCGGTCGAGTAGTTCCAAAGTTATTCGAAAAATAACAATTAAAAAAAAAAAATTTCATGTTTTTCGCGCATATCTCCTAATCTGCTCGTGCGATGAGTCTCAAAACTTAATCAGATTTAAGTCTTCGATAGCCCTTTCGATTGCCGCAAGATTCGTCAAAATCGAACGATTAGTTTGAAAGATATTGCACGACAAAAATTTCTTTTTTTGTCGTATTAAACCTTGGGAACGAATTTACCGATTTGAATGATTCTTGCGGCGATCGAAAAGGTATACCAGGACTTGAATGTAATTGAGACTGAACGATATTTTTTGACATTAAATATAACTTCCCAAAACCTAGAAATGTTGACATTTGAAAAAACTCAATTTTTGATTAAAAATCAAACGGGAAAAAAATTTATATACGGAAAACTAACTATACTTTGTGACGTGACCCTTATTAAGGCCTCGGGTCCAGACCGGATAGCTAGGCCTCGAGACCGAGTCAGTCGACAATAACTGGCAAAAGATCGAAAAGAAAATAATTAAATTGAATTTTTGGGCGCCAGACGAACTATCTTCGTCACGAGATAATTACAAAATTAAATAACAAAAAAAAAACGGACTGAAAGAATAAGCGGCGACTAGCTGCAGTACCGCGGAGAGGGGTCGGGATTATGTGAGGGAATAGCGTACACAATAACGACTCGTGCCATATAAATTTTACCAAAATAAGAGAAATTTATTCAAAAGAAATAAACTAGATTGCACCACGTGATGCTAACAACAAAAAAAATAGTATCGCCGCAGCGATCATGCACCTCGGGGTGTCACCCCTCGGGTCTAAAACAGCGGTTTATCGAGCTTTA
Source organism: Macrophya alboannulata (assembly GCA_949628255.1). Classification (NCBI taxonomy): domain Eukaryota; kingdom Metazoa; phylum Arthropoda; class Insecta; order Hymenoptera; family Tenthredinidae; genus Macrophya; species Macrophya alboannulata. Next base: position 24,775,749 of record OX451206.1, on the reverse strand, counting down.
CAAAAATTAATCGTAGACAAAATCAGGCTTCCACGTAGGAGAGCAATAACAGGAAAAATATCGCTTAGCTCGATACATCCATGCCTCGCAGCAAACTAAAACTAATTTCCAAAATTACTTAAAATTAACTTACACTAACTCTGCCTACGTAAGCTAAACCAAAATTGCCAAATATGAGAACTGGTTGATTCTGACTTAATGCTCTGAATCTCCTCGTGGGAGAAAAAGAGCGCGACAGTGACGGACTAAGGCTGTCTCACTCACACTCGTGTGTGCAGCGTACGTGCTCTAATAAGTGATCTTACGCGACAGAAACTCGAAAATTTTACTCAAAGAAAAATAAAGGAAAACTCAAAGAAAACTCAAACTCGAAACTCTATTATGCCTTCTGACACTGGTGGCGGCCGACCGGCTCGGAGATCGGTTTAATTTAATCCCAAATTCCACTCAGCCTCGTGGCTCGCAACAAGGCAAGATGGCAGGTGGCCGTTTGCCGGATTCAAATTTTTACGGATCAAATCGGCTAACGCTTACCGTTGTCCAGCCAAACTCTCGGTCAGTTTTCCTCGCAGGAAAAACCTCTGTGACCTTCCCGGCACTCCAACAGCCACGGTAACGACCTCAGGCACTCACACTCACTCAAAAAGTTCCTCTAAAGGAATTTACAAAATCGCCTCGTGGCTTAGACAAACTCTAGCAAAAATTAGAGCGAGCACGGAGCTCGGCGATCTACCTGCGAAGCAGGCTTACGGCAGAGTAATTAGACCACATGACGCCGGTCGTGCGCACACCCTTCTTACGCAGTCGAATATTGATTTGGCGATCGACCGCTGGATCTCTACATGGCGGCGTGCCACGCGCGTAAACTCAAATTTGGCCAGGACGTAGGAAGCCCTCGTTGTATGACCACGGTTCGCAGGCTCTTGGGGGTGGCGGGAATCTCTTCCACCACCTGTATCCCTCGTAGCTGAGTGCCCTCGGCACTCCCCCGTGTCTTCGTGTGTATGAGAGGATGCTTCCTTAGGCGTCGACTCGCGTAGGGGTTATCGGTCAACTCTCGAAATCGGGTGCCTTCACGTGAGTCTCCGTCATATTTTTGGCCGTGTCTCCCACATAATAGAGAAAAGGTTAAAAAAAAACAAAAGAATAAGAACTAAATTCGACAGTCTTAAGTCGGTCACGGTCGCCTCTCGGAGTAAAATCTAGCCTCGGGGCTGCCCTAACTGATTCATACAGCTTTCAGGCACTCGATGCACCCTTAACTAAGGTCGTCTAAGGGAGTTCGGGTATATTGTAACATGCAATGTTACAACTTATAACCTTTCTCAATGTATTATAAACACAATAGTATCAATTTGGTGTAACGTATTTAAGGGGACCAGTACAGCTTGGTTTGGGAGATTTGGAGTACTCCAAAATTTATTTATTTGTCAACCAAAGTTTATTTCACATCGAAAAAAAATTTTCCTCGAAAAACTTTGTCGTAAGGTTTCAGGCACATCGTTGGTCCAATTCAACCTCTCAAGGTCTTGCTTTCTTCAGACAGCAATTTTACATCGTATAAACGTAGAGATTGGTGAAAAAAAATTCATGTGAAAAGTTACGGCCAATTATCAAAAATTTCCAATATTTAGACTACTTATAATTTGCAAATAACTTGGCGAAAACGGAATTGTAAAAAAATTCCCTCGTTCACACGATGAGGATTTCTTGTCTGAACAAAATGAGCCCTTAACGACCTTGATCGGAACAACGATGTGCCTGAAACCTTACGACAAAGGTTTTCGAACAAAAATTTTTTTTTGATGTGAAGTAAACTTTGGCTGAGAAATAAATGCATTTTGGAGTACTCCGAATTTCTAAAACCAAGCTGTACTGGTCCCCTTAACACATAGCGGGAAGTTTTAGGGTTGGCCTACAGGTCAACCGGTTCCTGATTTTTTTAGATGAATTTCCTCACTTTATCAGAACATTGAAGAAATCATTATTACACTCTCTACACTGGAAAAGAGAAATCAAAGCCACACTCCATCTCTACCATTAGAAACTGACGGTCTAATAGAAGATCCAGTAGGCTTCGGTCGTTGATCAAAGGCGGCTGCGTCGGCCTTCTTCACTATCAAATCAGCAACAGACAGAGGTTGGGTGTAATATTCCATCCCGTAATTTGCTTCTATCCCAAGTGCTTCTACGTCAAACAAATCGTTGTCCCTCACTTTGCATTCATGAGTAGCTCTAGCCAGTATTGTAACTGCATCGAAGAACCTATTCGTCGTGACTTTTGCCCCATAGACCATTGTGTCAAAACAGATTTTCAATTGAGCTTTAATTTCATCGCTATAACTTTTGTTATTGCCAATCAAGTCAAACTCTAATCGAGAATATTGAGGTGCTGCTAAATCCGATGCGTTCCTATAGTACGCGATCAAGGCCAGTGTTTCGTTATAATTTTGGCTCTTGTTCGCAGCTTTGTTAATTGCATCGAAGAAAACGTTCACTCCTATCACGTCAAAGGCGGTCATTGCCTTCTGAGCTTCGTTGATTGCAGAGATAGAATTGGGGTTGTGGACCCTCATGGAAGTAAAGAACGAGCTGTCTCCAGCAACGTATAGGGCAATTACCTTCAACGCGGCGGCATCAATTGAAGAAAAATCATCTTTCCCATCGTTAAATAATCCAAGAGCAATTCTTCTCAAGAAGTAACTTACTGATTGGAAAAGAACGTCGTTTCCCTCCCTGTATCTGTGATCTGATATTATTTGGGCGTATTGATTTGCAGCTACATTAGTCACGATCCCTTTTATGTTCATACGGAAGTATACATAGAGAGCTCTGATGGCACTGAATTTATTTTCGACGTCACTTCTTAGTCCGAACAAACCTTTATCCTGACAGTCTTTGATGTCAGGTATAACAGTTACATCGGCACATCTGTCAGCATTTGCAGCTTCACAGACTTTAATTGCATTGAAAACCGCGTTGGTCAGATGAACAAGGCCGACACGTGATTCGTTTTGGGCACTTTTGATCACAGCTAATATATCAGCTTCCTTGATATCCATGCAGGTAAAAATTGGATCGTAAACACTTTCAACCAGGTTTGTAAAATCGCTCTGTACTGCAACCCGGTGTTCTTCAATTGCAGCTCGGTTTCGGTGACCATCTCCAGACAGGGCCGATTCCAGTGCAGTTCCAATCCTCGCAAATGCATCTTTCAAATTGTCGTGGCTTTTTCTCCTGGCGAATTCAACAGCATGGCAAGATTTTCCCAGGACTAAGAGAACCGAATCCAGGAACAAGTCGACTCCAATCTTCATTTTGGCAAGTGCTTTGTCAAGTGTTGAGGAGCAGTCGTCGGTTTTAGATTCCATTTTAAAGGACGTTTTGACAGCCAATTTTTCGAGTTTTTTGAAAACCGGTTCGATTCCATTGAGGTATGCGGTCATCGAAGCTTCCTGGTTGGCTATGATTTCGGAGAGATCCGGCAAGTCTTCTTCTAATAGATCGTAAGTAACTGGCAGCTTTGCAAAGCACTGCGCAAAACTTGCCAGAGCCAAGAAGGTGATGAATTTTCTTTCCATTGTAGCGGAATGCCACTCTGCCGAACCGTACTTGAATTATAAAGAAATTCGTTCTCACTATTTATGTCTGCAAAAACTGCTGAACAAACACAACGAAAGAATCGTTGTTGTCCATTGTCAGCGTTGTATTTACGCTACTGGATCATTCGATAATTCATTAAACAAGGCACCGTCTCAGATGAATTTTGTGGAACCTACCGACACTGAAATCCAGGAATTCTTTTTCGAATACAATTTTCTTTTTATTCGACATTTCTAGTGATTTGCAGTTTTATTCTGTTGATAATTTTGACTTGATTTGTATTTTGAAATTCTTCTCGTCATGACCAGTTCAATGTTTGGAAATTCTTAAAAAGTTCAATACCGAATTTTTCAGCAACAGAAGTCATGTCTTTCACCTATAAATATGTGACTGTTTTTGTTCAAGTCAAAGTTGTTCCAACCTGGCAGACTTGTTAGTTCAACTTGTACCGCGTTCATCTCTGCGAAAAGTATAATACTGACGACTGCAGCCTAATGTAAGCAAAAGTATCGACAACTTCTAGCTCAATGGTCGCTAGTACATTAAAAATTTTGATCTACTCGTCAAGGACTACCAGAATCCAAATTTCCAAAAAGTTTGACCGAGACCCATTTCCCGTGAGGAAAATACGGCGTCCTATCTCTTGGATACAGGGTTAGTCGGATCAAACTCCGAGAATGGGAGTTTGATCCGATCCTAAAAAATAGAATAATAACGATTCTTTCCATAGAATATTTTATCATATTATATTTTATATAATATAAAAGGAGTGATTAGGAATTAAGACAGATGGAACAAATGTTTCTGGATGACAAAAAAATATTTATTTAATACAGAATACGTTTCATACAGTGAAGTGAATGGAAATGAATTTTCCTCATAATAATTCATTTCGTCAGTAATTTCATACAGGTGTTCATTATTTTATTGCTTTGATGCGAAAGGATGCCGAACTATGAGTGGGAAGATAATTGAGAATCTTTGAAATATTATCAATCCTGCAGAGAGTTCAAAGTATTCAACTTCAAGGATTTGAAAACCTCGAGAAGCAGGCTATTAAGAGAATATCAACAGCTAATAGTATTTTGAAAATGTCAGAGTCTAGCCTTTGTTGGATGCCTTGAGCACTAACAAACAACCAGCAGCTATAGCTCGAGTGTAGTCATCGAATCCGGCAGTTGATATTTCAAGAAGAGTTTGGATGGCATAGAAATCATCATCCCTTACTTTGCACTCGCAATTAGCCTCGGCTAGAATTACAACTGCATCGAAGAACTTGTCTGTAGAATTTCCACCTCCGTAAGCTGCTTGATCCTGTAGAGTTTGGACTTTAGCTTCAGTATTTTTATCAAGAGTTTGGTTATTTCGGACCAATCTGAAGGCGACCGCGCTGTAATCAGGGGCTGGTGAAACTGTCGCGTTTCTGAGGGTTTCGATTGTCGCCATGGTTTCCGAGCGATTTTTACACGGAGACCTGGCCGCAGCAATTGCTCCAAAGAAAGCGGTACCTAGAAACTGTTCAAGAGCGAGTATTCCTTTCTCGGCTTCTGAGATCGCAGCAGAATTCTCGGGGTGAAGTTTGACCATGGAATCGAAAAATTCGACATCCGCAGTACTGAATTTTGCTACTTGTATCGCTCTTGCGGTATCATTTCGCGAGAAATCATCCTTACCAGCATCACGAAGTTCAAGAGCAACTTCTTCCAAGCTACTGACGACTGTATCATAGAGAACTTGATTTGCATCCCTGAAATCGTTGATCGCTGTATTCTGAGCGTACAGAATTATATCCAAACTAGATACGGCTACTTTTTGATCCGATCGAGAGTTTATGTAGAGGGTTTCAAGTACACTGAATTTATGCTCTGCATCATCCTTCGATCCGATGCACGCTTTATCCCGACTATCTTTGATGTCAGATATAAGAGATATATCTGCGCATTTTTTGGCAAATGCACCTGCACAGATTTTAATTGCATTAAAAACAGCATTGGCCAGATTAACGAGGCCGATACGTGATCCTTCCCGGGCACTTTTGATTACAGCTACAGCGTCAGCATCCGTGATATCCAAGCAGGATGAAATTGAACTGTAGACAATTTCATTCAGGTTCGTAATGTCTTTCCGCACTGCTGCTCCGTGTACTTCGATTACACTTCGGTTTCGGTGATGATCCCCAGAGTGGGCCGATTCCACTGCAATACTAATCCTCGCAAATATATCGTCTAAAATGTCGTGGGTTTTGCTTCTAGCGACTTCAACAGCAGAGCAAGATTTTCCTCGAACTAACAAAACTGAGTCCAGGGATAAGTCGACGGCATTCTTAACTCTGGCAAGTCCTTTGGCAAATTTCGAGGAGTCTTCGTGAGTTGCGGGTTTCAGATCGAAGACTAGTTCGACCACCAATTTGTAAAGTGTGTCGAAAACAGGTCCGAATCCCTCGCAGTATTCGATCTTCGAAGAATCCTGATTATCTACGATTTTAGAGAGAGTAGGCAAGTCTTTTTCTAACAAGTCGTAAGAGACTCTCAAATTTGCAGAGCACAGTGTCAAACTCACGAATGCCAAGAAGATGATGAATTTACTTTCCATTGTGGCGGAATGTGATTCTGACGAACCGTACTTGACTTACATAGAAGTTTGTCTCCACAATTTATGTTTGCAAAGCTGCTGTAAGAACACAATAATAAAATAGTTGTTTTCCTTTGCGTGCTCAATATTTACCCTACTGGATCATATGATACTTTAATAAATAAGGCAGCGTCTCCGATAAACGTTTCTTATTCGTATAAGAATTGATCGCCATTATTACTAAGTGAATTTTTTATTTTGTGGTATTTACTGAGATCCAGAAGTTTTTTTTTTTCAGATACTATTTTCTGTTTATTTCACATTCTTAGTAATTTGCAGTTTTATTCTGTTCATTATTTCGGTCTGCGTTGAATCTTGAAATTTTTCTAATCATCAACCAAGTAGATCGTTTGGGTTTTGAAGCAAACCATGTTTTTCTCAAATACTATGTTTTCGCACACGGCTTGCAGAATTCCTTCAAGAGTCTCATACATACCGAAGTGTAGAACAACAGAAATCACCTCATTTACCTACAAATATGTGACTTATGTTTGTTCAAGGCAAAGTTGTTCCAACAAAGTAGACTTGTTATTTCAACCTGTATCGTGTTCCTCTCGCAACCATGTTTTCACAAACTATCAGTGCGATATTTCAATAAGTATAATACCGATGGCTGCAGGCTAGTTAGCAAAAGTATTGTCGACTTTAAACTTTACAGAGCCATTCGTCGTCTTATCATACCTAAAAATGTGGTTACCTATTCCTGCATTAAGATTATAATTGACACACAAGTTCAAAATTCTGACACAGGTATCCAGGTCTTCAAAAAAATGCGAATATTATTCTTTGATCTGACGTATCTACAATAGAATAAAAATAATTCTTACCATGACAATATTTTATCGCGTAATTAGGAGAGTGATTAAGATTCAAGAGACATGTGACAAATTTTTTTGGATCACAAAAACAATATTTATTTACAGAATACGATTTAATACAGAATACGATTCATACAGTGTAGCGAATGAAAATGAATTTTCCAGATGAGGGATTCATTTCATCAACAATTTATGTTCGGTTTAATTATTTTGTGGCTTAAATATGTCGAATTGTGGATGGAAAGTTCATTAACGATCTTCGAAATATCCACAATCCCGCAGAGAGCTCGAAGTATTCGAATTCGTGAATTTGAAAACCTTGAGAAGCAAATCATTGAAAGGATGCTAACAGTTAAGAGTATTTCGATAATGTCAAAGTCTAGTTTTCGTCAGATGCCTTGAGCACCAACAAACAAGCAGCAGCTACAGATTGAGTGTAATCATCGAGTCCGGAATTTGACAGGTCAAGAAGTGTTCGGATCGCATAGAAATCATCATCCCTTACTTTTCCTACGCAATTGGCCTCGGTTAGGATTACAACTGCATCGAAAAATTTATCTGTAGTATTCCCACCTCCGTGAGCTGCTTGAACTTGCAGGGCTTGGACTTTAGCTTCGGTTATTTTATCAAGAGTTTGGTTGTTGCGGATGAAACTGAAAACCAGTGCAGTATAATCAGGGGCTGGTGAAGTTGTTGCGTTTCTGAGGGCTTCGATTGTGGCCATGGTTTTCGAACGATCTTCACACTTGGACCTGGCCGTAGCAATTGCTTCGAAGAAAGCGGTACCTCCAAACTCTTCCAGAGCGGATATTCCTTCCTGGGCTTGTGAAATTGCAGCAGAATCCTCGGGGTGAAGCTTGAGCATAGAATCGAAAAATTCGAAATCCGCAGCGGTGAATTTTGCTACTTGTTTCGCTCTTGCGGTATCATTTCGAGAGAAATCATCTTTACCAGCATCACAATATCCGAGAGAAACTTCTTCCAAACCAGTAGCGACAGTATCAAAGAGAACTTTATTTCCCTCCTTGAATGTGTTCGCTCCTGCATTCTGAGCGTAAAGAATTATATCCAAACTAGATAAGGCTACTTTTTTATCCGATCGAGAGTTTATGTAGAGGGTTTCAAGTGCACTGAATTTATGCTCTACATCATTCTTCGATCCGATGCACGCTTTATCCCGACAATCTTCGATGTCAGATACAAGAGATATATCTGCACATTTCTCGGCAACAGCAGCTGCACAAATTTTAATTGCATTAAAAACAGCATTGGCCAGATTAACGAGGCCGATTCGTGATCCTTTCCGAGCACTGTTAAGAACAGCTACAGTGTCAGCATCCGTGATATCCAAGCAGGCTAAAATTGAACTGTAGACAATTTCATTCAGGTTCGTAAAGTCCTCCCGAACTTCGGCTCTGTGTACTTCAATTGTACTTAGGTTTCGGTGACAATTCCCAGAGTGAGCCGATTCCACTGCAATGCGAATCCTCGCAAATGTATCGTCTAAAATGTCGTGGGTTTTGCTTCTAGCGATTTCAACAGCAGAGCAAGATTTTCCTCGAACCAACAAAACTGAGTCCAGGGATAAGTCGACTGCATTCTTAACTCTGGCAAGTCCTTTGGCAAGTTTTGACGAGTCTTTGTGAGTCTTGGGTTTCAGATCGCAGACTAGTTCGACCGCCAGTTTGTTAAGTGTGTCAAAAACAGGTCCGAATCCCTCGCAGTATTCGATCTTCGAAGCTTGCTGGTTATCTATGATTTTAGAAAGAGTAGGCAAGTCTTTTTCCAACAAGTCGTAAGAGACTCTCAAATTTACAGAACACTGTGTCAATCTCACGAATGCCAGGAAGATGATGAATCTACTTTCCATTGTGGCAGAATGTGATTCTGAAGAACCGTACTTGACTTACATAGAAGTTTGTCTCCACAATTGACGTCTATAAAACTGCTGAAAAAACACAATAATGGAATATTTGTTGTCTCATCTTTTTATATTTAATTTCTTTGATCTTTTTCGATCTTTTTATATTGAATTTTGTGATGGTTCTCCATCTTTCTAGATTGACTTTTGTGATGGTACTCCCATGCCGAGCCGTCCGGTGTGCCCACTTTTATCAGCGTTCTCCCTTCCCAACGGTCGAATTGTTTACCCCAAAAACTACGCAGCTTCTATCAACGATAAGCTATACTCTGTTTCGTGAGAGCTTAGACGAAACAGTTTATATACAGTACTACCTCTCTAAGAGAGCCCTCGGTAAGAGAGAATTTCTCCGCCGTTCCGCTTGAGCGATTTTTATGGTTTCCCCCACTCAGCTCTAGCATCCGAGGCCTCTCGAGTTTGTCACCGACGCCTCGATAAGAGGTCACGAGCGATTTCAGCAAATCGCACATGTTTAGTCACAATATTCATAGAGATTCTTTCTAAAAGCTCGTGTTCTCTTATCGAGTTCGAGTGGAGAAACACGGACACGCCACTACATACGCGATTCTCGAGCGCTCTAGCCTAGTGGTGGGGGAAGGCTTCGGCGACGAATTTCTTGGAATCCTATTCCCCTAACCGCCCTTACACTCTCTCATAACAAGGCAGTACTGTACTCTATTTCAGGTGAGCTTCGACAATTTATTTTATTCAAGAAAATTCTTTTTATTATTTAACATGATACAATGGTAACATCGGTTCAATATATACCCTGATATTTCCATATATGTCTATCTCAAAAAATATTTTACCGGAATATACAAAATCATATGCGGACAATCTGGCCATATCTGGCCGCATGTATTAAAACTTGATTTTCTTCTTAACATATCAATCTATATATGGTCATATCAGGTTATATATGGTCATATCAGATTATATAAGGCCGTATCAGGTGAAAAAATATAATTATATATATAGCCATATCTGGCCAGATATAGCAAATAAAAAATGAAGTTTTAACACATACAGCCAGATATGTCCGATAAAAGTATATATATATTTATAAATATATGGCCGTATCTGACTAGATATGGCCACATCGATTTATATATAATTTTCTGATATGACCATACACGGGCATATCAAGAGCTTATCGGAAACTATTTTCATGGCCCGACTGAATATATATACCTATATTATTATTTCATGTATATAAATTAATTATTATCTACTCAATCTTGAAAAGAACGATAATGTTAATTGATGTACTTTTATATATATTAAAACTTTTATTTTCCAAAAGATGATAATCTACATAGTTGCAGATTTTAGATATAATTTTTTTAGTACATATTTTTTTTTTAATAAATTTGGGCATTTACAAACATAATCACCTACTCTTATAACGTGGCACATAGATTTTATATCACTAACTTTTATTAATCGAAATTCGTAATTTTCTCGAATAGGCAATATATGATCAACTACAGATTGTGTTCTTATATGGACAAACATCAAAACAGTGAAGTATATAGCCTGATATAGTTTGAGTTGTCCATATATTGTTTGATATGCCCACATATAGTTTGATCTGTTCATATAGGGCCAGATCTGGCCAATTTTCATATCAGGCCTGATGTGGGCGATTCATATATGGCCATTAGACCTGTTCTTAAGAAGGGAAAAATCGAATTTCGATGGTCTCACCCCTTAAATTGGTTCGAAATAATTCAAAAAAAATGTTGGATTTTTATTTATTTTTTCCCTCCATATTTACCTACCCCTGGAAAGCCTTACTTTTTCTCATAAGAAAAGCATTGGCTTTTCGAGGTTTTTATTCAAAAATGCGTACTGGGTCTAAAAAAAGTCGTAAAAAAATTTCTAAAAAAGCAAAATGAAGGGAAATTTGTCCCCTTTAAAACGCCGCTTGGAAAATTTGGCTACCTCTCAAGAAAAAGAAAATTCTTTGTTGGAAAACAGAAATAGAAATTAAAAAATTTTGGTCACCTCATCTTCTTTCTTAGAATTTGGGAAATCGCTGAAACGAAATTTCAAAAATGTCGAAAAACGTCATTTGGAGAGCTAGATATCAAAATAATTGAATCGGAGTGGCCGTAAAAAATATAAAATTTTTTGTGCAAGCTAATTAGTGATTGAGAAACATAGGAAACAATTCCCTGATTCGAAAAAAGTTACTATTGTGGAAAATTTATGGATCACTTTGACCCCGCACTAAAGGTTAGATAGCGGAGTCAAAAATAAAAAGGGGACAAATTTCCCTTCATTTTGCTTTTTCAGAAATTTGTTTACGACTTTTTTTAGACCAAATACGCATTTTTGATTAAAAACCTCGAAAAATCAATGTTTTTCTTATGAGAAAAAGTAAGGCTTTCTAGGGGTGGGTAAATATGGAGGGAAAAAATAAATAAAAATTCAACATTTTTTTTTAATTATTTTGAACCAATTTGAGGGGTGAGACCATTGAAATTCGATTTTACCCTTCTTAAAGACAGGTCTAATGGGCATATAAGGGCTTATCAGAAAACTTTTTCACGGGTATCTTGAATTATTAACGAAATCCTTTACACCCGAATTTTTTTTCACCATATACAGAACTCGGAGATAACGACTATCAAAAAAAGTTACCGAGGATCTACCAAATTTTATCGGATATACGATAATTATGATGCACATTGAAGTCAAAACAAGTAATTTTCTCCATTGGTGATACGTTGAATATCGAATTGAGTATATTTTCACTGGCAAATTTCTTAAAATGCAATTAACTTTCGTTAAATTTTTGAAGGCCTGATTCAAATTAGCATTTTGAAAAGTATCAGGAAAAAAAGGACATCGAATACGTAAAAGTTGTCGACTAGAGTTTCAGTGGGACAACACTAGAGAATATCCACAATTTTAAAAGTATACAAAAATAATCGCAGATTCAAACTCCAGTTTCAGTTTTTCACGTCATATTGTGAAAGTACGAGTAAAACAAAATTAAAAACAAAGCTGACCTTGATATCCATAAAGTGCCTCAATCCAGTGAAATTTTATATGGCCCAGATAAAGCCCCCGTTCGTGCCAGCAATTTTTTGTATATCAATTCTGTCAATACCTCGAATCGTTCTCGAGATATTCATTTGTAGCGCTCTGAAGAACTCACTCTTCAAGCAGACGTAGCGAGAGAAGAGAGGCGGCTAGAAAAGTCTTTCGCTTCCACGCGGCGCCATAGTCGTCGGGTACATTCAACGAATATAAAACTGTCACACCTAAGATATGCAACCGAAGTTACACCACGTTTTAAGCTGGCAATCCCCAACTCGAGGGCTGCCGATATGGAAGGTGGTGTACGAGTGAAGCTCGTGTAGCCAATTCGCAGTGATGTGACTTATTTGAAATACGCATGTATTCAAAGTCCGAATGCAAAATGCAAAATACCTATGTCTATTTTGTATTCAAATACCCTAATACAAAAAAGCATTTTGTATAGTACTTTATTAGAAATAAAATTTTATCCTCTCACACAACAATAACGACCCGGGTTGTGATTCTGTTATTACTGGTTCTTGGTGATATTCGACAGCTGGGAGAAGCAGTTATCTTTTGCCTGTGGAAAATAAACTTCATCTCAATTGCAGTGCAGAAGAAATATATTTTGTATCGTTCGAGATCACCGATTCCGAGTTTGTCGTGAAATCATATCGCGGTTGGTAATGTAGGTCTCTATAGCGTCGTCCTGTAGCTCATCCTTATCGACTGCGATATAATCTTGACAATTTAAGGACACTTGAGGCCATCTCTATACAAATAATTCTTAACCCCACCCGCCAATTATGTTTGGTAATTTATACGGAGAGTCGTGGAATTCATTAGGAAAAATAAAAACAGCAAGAGTACTCGGAGTATTTAAATGATTATTGGCAATGAATGATGAAGTTCGTCGCGTTTAATATATCGGACACTTGTTGTTCGCTAAATAATTATTGGCCTCGATATAGAGAGATGAAACACAACTCTTTGGTGTTGGATTTCATCGACCTTAGAGAAACGGCACTGAAACCAGTGTCCAAGCCGAAAATAATCCATAATGTAAAAGATGCGTGGTGTTTGTTTCATTGCATCAAAAAACCGTCCTGTCAGATACACGCAAAATTACACGATTGCGATCCAACAAAGCTAAATACCTCGAATATACTGATATTTTCATTTTGTACGAAGCTCCTATGGCTCCAAGATACGTTTTGGAAGTGATGGACCGAACCTTGCGGGATATTATAAATAATCATTTGCCATTTGGTGGAAAAATTTTATTTTCAAGCGGTTATCTTGGGCAACAACACAGAAATGATATTCGCCTTTCAGTTCACAGAAGATCCTATAGGATCTTATACATACTTTGAAGTTCACCGTGATTTTCATGAGATTTTTACTAAATGTCGACGGATGACAGAAAAATCGAATTTTTAAACGTTATATGGAAAAAAGCGATTTCTCTGTAGCAATTATCGAGTTATTTATTTTTGAAGAAAGGCTGGTGCAGATTTTCAATTTTATATATCTCGATTAATTCTGCAATACAAGGTTCGTGATTTTGTACAAAAATCTCAAAAATCTAACTTGATGAAGGGTATGAATAGGTTGCGAAATTTCGAAGAATGAAGATCTTAGACCTGACTGATTTTTTTAAGGTAGCTTTTCCGAAATGCAGTTTCAAAAAATTAGTTTCAGACGCGCGCATTGCGCGCGTGGTGAGCTAGTGAAGATAAAATATTGATGAGGTGAGTAGATACCGATTACAAACACCATTTCTTTAACCCGTAATGGTCACCGTGGGTCAATTTAACCCGAACTTTATTTTAGATCGAAAATTATGTAGAAATCGCCGGGTCAAATTGACCCAGTGCGATCACAACACAGATTCAAAGGTGAATCGGAGCATCATTATTTTGGTGTATGTGTACTTTTAGAGATTTGGATTTCTCCGATTCTGAAGAAAGTCACTCGTCCTCGCCAACGGACATCCAGCAATATTTTAGCAATGAAAACGGATGCAAGCACGTGCTCAGAATGACCGTGGGAAACATCAGGTGGATGGAGCCAGGACAGACGTTGAACGATACGATCGGCAAAGCGATAAACCTCGTCGATATGAAAATGAAGCCAATAATATTCGGAGACATGAGGCAACTGGATAGTTTTCTCAAACCTTTGTCACATCTTAAGAGATTGTCGATAGTTTGGCCAAGACGGAAAGTGGACGGATACGAAATTTCGCAAAATGTGCTCAACAGGTTCACATATTTGTCGGTGAAACTACACGAATTTTTGCCATTTCTTCCGACCATAAAACTGTGCCAAAATCTCCGAGAGCTCCACATATCCGAATATCGTAATGTCAGGTTTGGGTATAGAGGACAAATGACGAACCCGCGTCACTCTGTAGTATCTGACCCACCACGAAGTCTTAAGATTGTTCACGTCTATGGAAGGACCCACACGAAGATTCAATTGGAAGCATTGGAGAGTATCCTTCCGGATCATCAGGAATGGACGAGCTTTGAGTCATTCAACGATTTCCATTTCGGTGTGTTTCCGAAAATACTAAAAAATTTCGAATGCAATCCACACTCAATGAGGGTAGAATATGCGAAAATTCTAGTAATTTTCTCCACGACGTGTTCATTCGCTAAAGTGATCATTTTACAGAAAAGAACGTGAAAGTTTGCTAGGATCTACAGGGGACTAAATCGATGCAGAGCTTTGCACTTCGCGATATGCAACGTCCGGTCGTCACAAGTTGGCTGATTTCCACATTCCTATTGAACGAGGCGATTAAAATCACCCATAAGGATGTGCCGGAGTCGTTCTGCTGCTCGACACTTAAACCAATATTGGACTTTTATCCTGAAGATACACAGCCTTGTATGCTTAAAATCGCCGAGGTGAAATTACGATGATTATCCTGTAAATATTTTCTCGATCTATTGGCAGAGATTTCTCCTAAATGGAGCCGAATTTGGTTGCAGTTTTGTCAAAAAGTGTGCCACACAGTTCCATAATTTTGTTTCAATTTCATGTTTTCATGTTTCAGCGACTACTCGAGGATTCTGCATACCAGATTTCTTCCCTACAGTTCACTCACAACATAGAAGCAGATTACGATGTTCACTTAGTTGCATCGGCGTTTCCGAATCTTAATGAACTTGTGATACGTAACGTAATCAGACACGATAGTAAGTCTTTTGGACACTTTCCACCAACTAATTCCAACTCAAATGCTCGTATCTTTTGACTGAATGGTGCATATCCGATCGTCCATGTGTGACTTTTCAGTCAAAAGATACCAGCGTTTGAAAATTCACTATTTATCACTCTGAGGTCAGCTGTTGATTATTTTGAGGAGTGTATGTTGTGTAGGAGTACCCCAAAATTCCGGATTCTGTCGCACCTAAAACATTCAACCGAAAGTATCTACATCTTGTTTCAAGTTGGTAAAGTTTTAGGCAATAACTAAAAACAGGATATACCCTCGGTTGCTTACTTTAGAGGCAACAGAATCTGGCATAGAATGACAGTCATCGCACTGATGCAGATACAGTGACAACTCCAAGAAGACACTTCAAGAGATGTCTGAGAAAAAACGGCAGTGTGTCACCAGAGGAACAGGATGATCCATCGAATCCTGAATCGTCATTCGAAATGCTTATAGAAAATACGCCAAATCTGGCAGACCTGACGATCATAGGTCGAGCTAAGTAAGAAAATCTGATTTTCGGGTGAAAATTTCGATTTTATAATGTCAGCTTGATGCAAATCAGAAATTTTTTAGCACCCGCGAAGAGTTATTAAGGTGGGACTGGGACGCTATGTATCTAATCCCTCGTTGGAAGAATCTGTCTATTTTAAAATTAGCATTCTTACCACCGACAGATGAAAAGTTTCTCCCATATATCGGACAGGAATGTCCGAAACTGGAAAAAATAATTCTTTTTGGTTTTCATCCCGGGTGTTGCTACATGGGCCAAGTTTCTCAGATGCTTAGCCACTGTCGAAATCTTAAGGAATTTTCAATCAGTCAGTTCAACTCAGGCGAGGTAGCCGAGCTCTTCAATTCGCTATCAAACAATCGAAAGCTCAAAATCGTTCGAGTGATCAACTATAACCAGAAAAGATATGACTTTGCGAACTTGATGTCGTCCGTTGAACAGATGATTCGTTGTTGTTCAGAATTATCTGCTGTCGTGTACATCCGGCGGTGGGAGGAAACGGATACTGCCGATTTGGTATCCGCCATAGAAAGGTAAAAAATAAAATTGTCACGATTTTTACTAAGGATTTTGATTTTCCTAACCTTTTGAAAGAACAACTCTAAATTTTTTGGGATATATGTTCGATATTGCGATCGAATTGAAGATGAGTGCCCAATCGTTGGTTATGATTCTCAATGATTCAGGATTTCTCCTAATTTTTTCAAGGGTTGAGGGTATAAGTTTTTAATCTTTCACTGAATGGTGACATGGGATGTGATTTGAAATGATTTGTTCATCAAGGAGCTTTTCAAAGTCGGCTCTGTTCCAGACTCGCGGACAACATATAGGAGGCATTTTTGATATGGCTGAATTTTTTTTTTCTTCCAGTATCTATCTAAAATTTTTTCCTGATTCTTTCGAAATTTTCGTCATCGAATATGGAATTTAGAAAAAAAATTTTGAAGGTCTAAATCTCAAAGTTTAGCCCCATGGGTATTTTCAAGCGGTTTTTCTTTTCTTAGAGTTTTTTTTTCATATGGGTATAAATACACGATGAATCATTCACACTATAATTGTTGTTTCACAGATCGAAAGTTGAGTTGGATCGTTCGAATTTACAGTTTCGCATAGCTAAAGAAGAACTTTATGATTGCGAAGATGCGTTACTTTCCTTTTTTCGCCACCCATTCCATGACAACTCATTTCACGAATGTAGCTGTTAGATCATCACAACAGCCGAATGGACTTCGAACAGTGAAATAGCATCAATTCGCCGCTATTTGTTTCAGCGATGGATACAAGCTGTGGAAAAATCAGAGCTACGGTCTCACCTGACACACGAATCGTTGACGATTTCCTCGGGCACCGGAGATCATTATAATGAAGTAAACGAACGATAAACATACAACTAAACGAATTTCCCTTGTTCGAGGTTCAATGTCGATCGCTTGTCATAGCTCGTATAGGTTTTTGAATGTACACAAAAATGAATAAACAAGAATTTACTGATAGAATGTATTTATTTTCATTCGATTTTCAACTTCCTGCTGTTATATCTAAATTCGGGTCTAGTCCCTGTTCAAGCTATGACTGAGGGGATGTAGGTAATTATAATGAACGTACAGTTGATTTAATGAACTAAACTTGATTTATTATATATCGTATGTAGAATAGGTTCGGTTATTTTATGTTAGTCGTTAGGAGGTTGGTTCAGAAGTGAGTAGTAGGACTATGATTAGGTAGAGTGAGGGTAAAGGATTAGCTGACTCGTTGCATTTGGCGGTGCCGTGTGCAACGAGTGTCTTCTTAAAGATGGAGAGTTGGACGTGGACGGCCAGGTATCGGGTAGAAGATAAGAGTAGAGATTTGCAGTAAAGGAGAGAATCGTGTGAATAGTTAGAGGATTGAAGTCAAGGTAAAGGTAGGGATGTACTTGAAGGGAGAACGTGCGGGTGGTGACACCCGGACGTCACACCCTCCCCGTTAGAGGAAACATATCGCTCGAATTTTGAGAGATATGCTTCCTGTTAGCGGATTTATTTAAATGTTAATTGAAGTTTTAGCTTATGTTGTAAGTTTACAAATAGTATTTGTTCAATATTATATAAATGTTAGTAATGTTGTAATGCTAATGTTACAAAGGTTTGTATTTAAGTGAGTGATTATAATTTCAAAACATTGGTAATGGTATAAAAGGTTGTGTATCGTAGGTTTCCGTAGATTCCGGATCTTATGGTTAACATAATATAGGTATGACTTAAAATCTAGCTTATGTTATGTAAATTGTCTGGTGACGTAATAATGTTATCATTAAGGTTAAATGAGCGTAGCGACAACCCCTGTGTGTTCAATCGTAATATTTCATTGGTTCTAGCGGGTGCGAGTTTGTTGCGGCCCTGTGTAGGGGGTAGGGTTTTTGGTTTTTGGTTTTGTGTATAGTCGGGTTCATTGGTGGAAGTGGGGGTGGTAGTTTCTTTTGAGGAGTGGTGTATGCTGGCTTGTGGTTGTCTTCGTTCGTGTGTGGATGAATAATGCTCAATTCGATAGGTCTTTCGTACGTGGACGTTTTTAAGCGTTTGTTACCGCGTCTTGTCTTCTTTAGGGAAGAGAAGATCGTTAATATTTTTCCAAATAGTGAGAATTTATACGCTACAAATAAGGCTGCTATAATTCCTAGGCCAACGGCGGCATAAGAAAGGCCGGTCGTTAGACTGTCAGTGCTTTGCTGCGCTCGTTTGTGTGTACTGATTTCTTTCGCCTGTTTAATTATGTCTTCCAGTGCTAGGCTATTAGATTTTATGTCATCGGCGTCTAGGAGTGCCGTGCCGTATCTGTAATTATTTGTCTTGTTAGTCCCGTGTGTGTGCTAATTTTAATTTGTTTAAGTGAACTATTTTTGTCCTATTCTGCGTAATGTAGATTTCTGCATTTATGTTATCAATTATTCGTTTAATGATGTAGGGACCTTTGTAGTGATCTTCAAATTTTGTTCGTGTTTCGTTTAATAAGAAAACCTTTTGTCCTGGTTCAAAAAGTTGTGGGTTGATATTCCTATCGTAGTAAGATTTTGATTTTAATTTTGCTTCTTTTATATTTTGCACGGCTCTCTTACGAATGTCTGTAAGGTTCGTTAGTAAATCAAGAATGAATGTGTTGTAAGTACTGGTCATCCCGATTGTTGGGGTTATATCTGTTGGTAATCGTGCTTCTTGACCGAAAATTAACTGATGTGGAGTAAAGCCAGTGCTTTCGTGTTTGGCAGTATTGAAACAGAATATCGCGAATCGTATGTATTCATCCCAGTCCTTACCGTTCTTTGTATAATGTTTGATATGTTCTATGAGTACCAGATGGCTCCTTTCCAAGGATCCATTTGATTGCGGGTGATAGGCAGTGGTTCGAATTTGTTTAATTTTGAAAAGTTTGCTAATTTGTTTGATCGTGTTACTCATGAAATTTTGACCTTGGTCAGTTAAAATTGTTCGTGGCGTTCCGTAGCGTGTAATATAATCTTTAGCGAAGGCTGTACCTATTGTTTGGGCTGTCGCGTTTGGAAGTGGTATGGCGTCAAGAAATTTGGTCAGATTGCACTGAATAGTAAGAAGGTACTGGTTGTTTGATTTTGTAAGTGGAAGTGGTCCAACGATGTCAAGTGCAACCTTATCGAACGCATTTGCAGGCGTATCTGTGATCATCATTGGTAATTTTGTCTTAACGCGAACTAATTTCGTTCTCTGACAGCTATCACAAGTTCTAATGAAGTTTTGAATTTGGATTTTTAAGTTTGGCCAGTAATATTTTTCTCGGATTCGGCTGTATATCTTTGTAACGCCTTGATGACCACCTACTAATGATTCATGATACTCTTTTATTATATCCTCGCGTAATGACTCTTCGGGTATAGTGATTTCGTTAGTACACAACTTGATCTTGATGCTAGTGTTTCTAAAGATCGCGTAAAAAAGTTTCTTCACCGTAGGCCACTCGAGAGTGTCTAATCCTGGGTTTGCTTTTGTGAATGAGAATGAATTGATTTCGTACCTGAACAGAATTTGTTTTAACCTAACGATCAGGCGGTGAAGATCTTCCAATTCGATTTTATCCGTAAGTTTATCTCTGGCTACGAGAGAGATTATGTATTTTTGTTTATATTTTGTAGCTGCTATTCCGCCTTTTGTTGGTTTTTGGATAATAAATGTTTCTTTCCTTAGCATGTTTTTATTTAAAAATTGGATTGTTAGCTCGTCCTGCCAAGGGCAGTCGGCGTGAACGCAATGAACATAGTTATCGTTCCTCATAAATAGTCCGTCTTTGGATTCTGTTACATTAGTTGCGGGTATTATAGTGTCTAGGTTGGTTATGAATTCCTGGAAGCTAGGTGTATTTTCGTTTGCCTCCTGAGGTGGGTTCGAGGCGTACGGTGATTCCTGTTCGTAGAATCGGATCTCGAAGGGAGGTGTGAAATGTTTTTTTATTATCTCTTTTATTTTTGTCCAGTCTAAGTTATCTTCTTCGCTATCTAACTTCGTCATCGCTAACTCATGTATGCCTTCGTCTTCACATATGGTACGTAGAGTTCTAAAACATGTCTCTAAAGTTTCGTAAGTCGTTTTATCTTCGTCTTTGTTTCTTGTTATCAAGTAAAACACGAATCTATTTTCGTGATATAATACTCCTACTCCGCCTATCTGTGTGTTAAAGCTTCTTAATCTATCTATCTGACCGAATCTTAATTTGAATTGTTTTCCTAGTCCTTTTTCCATTACGTAGTCTTGTGCTGCGCAATGTACTAATGAATATTTAGCGGGTGCTTGGAATATATTTCTCTCGGTTTGTCGTACATCGATCAGTTCGGGGAGTTTCTGGGACCCTTCGTGTGTACTTTCGTCGTCAGTGGTATTAGTCAGTGTGTCAGGGTCGGTAGAATTGATATCGGAGTTTTGATCGGAATCAGCGTTTTCGTCATGTGACGAGTTTTTAGAGTTTTCTGAAAGATCACCTGTTTCGGTAACACGAAAATTTTGACGATCGGTTGATATGTCAGTAACGGTATCAGCTGTTGTTTGGACAACTGAAGGAACGTCGGATGTTTTTGCGTTTTTGGACTGAGTAGATGAGTGAGTGTGTCTTTGGCTTCCTGTGTTCAATTTAATAGTTTTGCGCGTCTTAGCTATTGGGTATGCAGGCGGTGGCATCATGAGTGAAACCGGATCTTCACTATCTTCATGTGCGGACGGTTCATATGCAGATGAGTAGTTGTAGTTACAAATAGTGATTTTGATACTTGTATCTTTGAATATGTAGTGAATCATACGTTTGACCATGTCCCAATTGAGTTTATCTATTCCACATCCTAATCTTGGTATTGATAGGGATTGTACTCTGTCCCTTATCAACGCTGATTTCAATTTAGCTAGTGTTTTATACATCGTTTCATTTGTCGGCTTGTTGAAATAGTGTTGTTTTGTGACTAGGTTGTAGATTATACGTCGAGGGTATTTAACTGTAATTATATCTGTCACTACAGGGTCCATTGACCGTAAGCGCTTACGTTGTATAAGTCCGTTTCTTACCATTTGGTCCGCTATACCTTGTGAAGCTTTGCAATCAGCTGAGATGCAATGTGCGAGATTATCCTTCTGTTTCAATAAGTCTGCTTCAATTTCTTGAATATACCTGTTAGAGGTCAGTGGCAGGAAGTCTAAATCTACAAGAAATTGACCGTATGGGGGTGTAGTTCCCGGTTGTTTGTCGGTTGACGTGCCTGCCTGTATGTCACACGAGGTATTTTGTAGTTTTTTCACAGGTTTAACATGTTTTCCTGAAGTGTCTAGGTCTAGCGTGAAATCAGCAGTAGATTCTTTATTTGGGCTATCACATTTCTTATAGGCAGGTAACTTTTTCCGTGGCAGTGGTTTGCTAGATGTTTTTATATCGTGAGGGCGTTTAGGTGACCTTACTTTAGTCTGTATAGTTTCTGTGTCTGAATTTTCTGTCGAGTACGTAATTGAGTCGGGTAGTTTTGATTGTATTTTCCGTGGTCTTGTGTTACCAGAAGATTCCGTACTTCTATATCGTTTAGTTTGTTTCGTTGGATACGGTAAAGGGTTAATCGTTTTACCGAGGTCGGTTTTAGATTTTTCGAAGGTTATTTCAACATCAGAGCTATCCGGGCTAGACAAGGTCGTGATAACGCGCCTACGACGGGTGTGTTCCCTAATATCTGAGTCATCCGTAGAGTCTGAGTGATTATCTACGTTCGGTTTGTTTCGTGGTGCCGGGTTGCCTGAGGATTGTGTTTCGCGATAACGCTTATTTAGTTTTTTAGCGCTCGGATAGGTTTCTGGAGAGCTTGTTGTTTTATTTCTGGATAGGTTTCTTGCCTCTTTCTTTCGCGGAGCAGGGTTGCCAGAGGAGTCAGTAGTCCTCTGTCTTTTAGGCCGTCCAGATTTTTCATGAATTATTTCGATTTCTGAACTGTTCGAGGGCGTTGACGATGTCGCCGTTGATGTTTCTTGCGCCTTAGTTCTTTTAGTTGGGACAGGGTTATTGGATTCGTCAGCGTCGCGTAGTCGTTTATTGTCTATTGGTAGGATCTGGACTGTTTCGAGGGGTGGGTTTCTTGATAACGCATCTGCGTTTGTATTTGTTGTCCCTTTTTTATAAACTACGTTATAATTGTACTCGTCGAGGGTTAATCGCCAGCGTTGTAATCGTGACGTCGGGTCCTTCACGTTATTTAGCCACACAAGTGGTCTGTGGTCCGTTACTAGTGTGAAGGTGTGGCCGTATAAATATGGTCTAAAATGTTTTGTTGCGAAAACGATTGCTAGGAGTTCTTTGTCGATCGTCGAGTAGTTGAGTTCTGCCTTTTCGAGGGATCTTGAGGCGTATGCGATGGGTAGGTCTTCGCCAATTTTGCCTTGGCTAAGAATCGCGCCTACAGCACAGTTTGAGGCATCGGTCGTCAAAATGAATGGTTTTTCAAAGTCCGGGTACTGTAGGATGGGTTCGTTACAAAGGCTATCGCGCAGGGTTTCGAACGCGAATTGGTGCTCAGACGTCCAAAGGAATGGGGTATTTTTCTTTAGTAGGTTGTTTATGGGCTTAGCGATTTTTGATAGGTTAGGTATAAATCTGCGGTAGTAACCGATCAGTCCGAGGAATTGTTTGATTTGTTTAGGATTTGTAGGAACGGGGTAGTTTTTGACGGCTGATATTTTGTCTGGGTCCGGTTTTACTCCGTCCTTCGTGATTATGTGGCCTAGATATGCTACCTCTTTACGCAGAAATTCGCATTTATCCGGTTGAAGGGTCAGTCCGGCAGTGGCTAGTTGGTGCATGAGTTTTTTGAATTTAATTGCATGTTCTTCTATTGATCTCGCGTATATCACTATGTCGTCTAGGTAGACGAAAACCTCGTTGCCTAGGAGTCCCGAGAGTACTTGATCCATTAGGCGTTGGAAGGTGGAGGGTGCATTTTTTAGTCCGAACGGCATTCTGTTGTATTCATAATGACCATGCGGCGTTGAAAAAGCCGTTTTCAAGCTGTGGTCTGGGTGCATCGGTATCTGGTGAAAACCTGACGCTAGGTCGAATTTAGAAAAATACTTGGCCGACCCTAGTTGGTCTAGAATGTCTGTTACATTAGGTAGGGGATAGGCATCTCCGATGGTTTTTTCGTTTAACTTGCGGAAATCAATCACCATGCGCCATTTCTTATTGCCAGCGGCGTCCATTTTTTTTGGTACTATCCAGACCGGGGAGTTGTATGGGGAAGAGGAGTGCTTGATGATGTCTTGGTCAAGAAGTTTATTTACTTGCTTATTTATTTCTTCTTTGTGAATCTGAGGGTATCTGTACTGCTTCGTGTGGATTGGAATGTCGTCTGTGGTAGGAATGGTATGGTTGACAAGTTGTGTATGTTTTAATTTGTCGCCTGGTAAAAAGAAAAGGTGGTTAAATTCTGTAGCAAGATCGGTTATCGATTGTTTTTCTTCGTCGTTCAGATGGTTCAGTCGAAGGTTTGCCATGAGGGTATGAAGACGTTTAGAGTCATGGTTAGGGGAGAAGCGAAGCGTGCGGGAATCTTTATTAGTATTAGTGCTAGGAGCCTTAGTTAGTAGGATTGACTGGACGTTGGTGAGTCTTGCGTCCGTCAGTTGGGGTCTTGTTTCTTTGAGTTCGACGACTTCTTCTAAGGTTACTACTGGCTTCCTTATCTCCACAGCTGTTTCACCGGTGTTAATCGCGTAGGCATATGCTAAGCCGTTTCTGTTCGTGACTACGGCCTTGCCAAGAAAAATACTGGGACCCAGGTTTAAGTTATCAATGACTCCTGTTTTCACCGTCGGGTTGGCGACTATTATTGATATTACCTTACCAGTTCGGGGTGGAATAGATATAATGTTGTCGTCTAATATTTTTAGCGGTCTACAGTTATCCGTTGTCACTGTACCTGTTCCGAACGAAATCGTGGCGTTTTCATTGTATAGGAATTTCATTCCCAAAATACCGTCCTCTTTTATTGGGAAGGAATCATCGACTAGATGGAAGACGTGCCAACTGTTGCCGATTTGTAACTTGAGACTTCCGAGAGTTTCGATAGTACCGCCTGTTATGCCGGTTATCTGGGTCTTGTCTGTCGGGGTACAGTGTGTGTTCGGTTTGACTGTGTCAACTTTTATGATGTTTATGTTAGCTCCGGTGTCAACCAAGAGTGTGTTTATCTGTTTTTTAAGTTGAGGTGTGTGTAGATGAATTTTAGGTGTTTGTGTTACCGACGTTGTGAGAATGTGAGCTGTATTTATATTATTGTTCGAGGATTTGTAAAGAAGTGGGATAACGCCCGTGTTTCGGGAATGGAGTTGGTTGTTTTTAAAACAGATTGTTGCTTCCTCGAGTCGTAGAAAATCGGCGCTTAAAATGCCGTCTTCTCGGATAGGGAATTCATCGCTTACTAAGTGGAATTCGTGGCGAGTACCGGCAAATTCTAAATTAATGCTACCTAGTGTTTCTGTGTACCCTTCCGTTATTCCGGAGATGTAACGTTTATCTCTTGATTCGAGACGAGTGTTCGAGGTGATAACCTTCTCTTTAATTAGGTTTAGGTTCGCACCAGTGTCTACTATTAGTGTTCCGGTTTCGCCGATGATTTGTGGTGATTGGATTGTAATTGTTGGTGAATCTAAAAGGCTCTTTTTTACGTATTCGGACGCTTTACTAGAGTTCGGGATATCGGCGCGTCCGTGTGGCGATCCCGTTACTCGTTTAAAGGTTGTGATTCTAATGGAAAGCCGTAGGATTGTTCGTAGTTTTCTTGGGGGTTGTCGGTGTTCGCGGAATTTGTGTTTGTGAAGTTGACGCGTCCGTATCTTGGCTGTTCTAAGTTTTGTTTATTATGGTTTTCGTTGTTGGGTCGGTTTGGACGTTGGCCAGAGTTGTTATGTTGAGGTCTGTTGTGTGCCTGAGGTTGTTGGACGTATCTTGGGATGTTCGGTTGGTTAAATGAAGGATCTTGGGGTGTCTGTTGGTTTTGGTAATTTCGCGTGCGGCACCTCTCGATTGTATGACCTTTACGTTTACAATATGTACAAGATAGATTGTCGGTACGCTCTCGTGATCTACAGCTATCTATTGAGTGCCCAACACGCTTGCAGAACCTACAGTTTAGCGACGGGTCGTGAGACGGTGTTTGTTTCGGGCCGTTATTAGTACTATGGTTTTGAGCTAATTCATTCGTTTTCGAGCCGTTTCGGTCCAGTTTCGTGTTGTTTGGTGTCTGCGCTCTTAGTTTTTGCCTTTCCAATACTATTCTTTCCGCGCTCACCGCCTTATCGACCGCCGCTCGCAGCGTGTTTGGCTTCTCGTTTAACACCCTTTGTTCTAGCGCGTCACACAGACCTTTTACGAATG
This sequence comes from Macrophya alboannulata, assembly GCA_949628255.1. Classification (NCBI taxonomy): domain Eukaryota; kingdom Metazoa; phylum Arthropoda; class Insecta; order Hymenoptera; family Tenthredinidae; genus Macrophya; species Macrophya alboannulata. The sequence goes on along the minus strand of OX451206.1, from coordinate 24,750,109 downwards.
CGCGTAAGGCGCTTTCTTCAACATTTTTTATTAATATAGTCGCGTGTTCGACGGTTTCTTTTGAATCTATGATGTCAATAGCCGTATCTACAAGTTCTTCTATCCTAGTTCCGTACTCTAATGCGGTCTCGTTTTTCTCTTGGCGTGCACACGCTATGGCACATTGCACGTCTGATAGTCTTTGTTTCGGTGCAAACGCGCGTTTTAAGTTGTCTATAATAGATTGTAGTGTCTGGAGGCTATCTCGCGAGAGTGCTCTTTCTGCACGGCCTTCGATTTTTGATCGTACAAGTGCTACGAATAGGAGCGTATCTCGTGGATCTATTAATATTCTTGCGTTTTCAACTTTCTTAAGGAAAGATTTTACTGTAATATTCGATCCGTCAAAAGTGGGGATGAGTGTAGTCGCAACTTTCAACGGGAGGAATGTTACGTCTGAGTTAGCCATGGTTTTAGGCAGGGTTTACGACTTATCTTAAATGGTATATGTATGTTAAGTTAGCTTACGTTCTGGAAATTATGGTGAGTACAATGAAAGTGATTATTCTTGGCATATCCGTAACGTGGTGACTGTTGGTGTGGAGATGGCGATTCTGGATCTGTGAGTTGGGTGATAGCGTTGGTAAAATCGCCGTCTTGAAGTCGTCACCAGGTTTCGTCGTCGGAGCGAGTTCGCTCTTTGTGGGGCTCAGATGAGCCTTTGGGGGGCGAGGTGCCTTTGAGGTCCGGTTGCTGCTATAAGTTCTAGCAGATTTCGTGATTGCTGATTGTCAACAGGTTGATAATAGTCGATTGGTAGCTTATACTTTTCGGGTATATAAGCGATTGGGTTAGCAATAACTGTAACGTGTCGTATAGCAGAACCCTGTTTTTCTGTCCGTATTGAGTGTGGTAACTTATACCGAGTGTTTTTTTTTTTTTGTTATTTGTTCATACAACTTGTTTTACACATTGGTTCACTATTTGATGTCACACTTTATTTAGTGATTAGTTTATATTTTTGTGGTATTAGTTTCGTTGGTTCACTTATTTATTTTTGTTTGTTTTTATATATATATATTTATATATACCCTCAGTAACAGGGGACCACCGCTGCCACCAGTGTTATATCTAAATTCGGGTCTAGTCCCTGTTCAAGCTATGACTGAGGGGATGTAGGTAATTATAATGAACGTACAGTTGATTTAATGAACTAAACTTGATTTATTATATATCGTATGTAGAATAGGTTCGGTTATTTTATGTTAGTCGTTAGGAGGTTGGTTCAGAAGTGAGTAGTAGGACTATGATTAGGTAGAGTGAGGGTAAAGGATTAGCTGACTCGTTGCATTTGGCGGTGCCGTGTGCAACGAGTGTCTTCTTAAAGATGGAGAGTTGGACGTGGACGGCCAGGTATCAGGTAGAAGATAAGAGTAGAGATCTGCAGTAAGGAGAGAATCGTGTGAATAGTTAGAGGATTGAAGTCAAGGTAAAGGTAGGGATGTACTTGAAGGGAGAACGTGCGGGTGGTGACACCCGGACGTCACACTGCTATGCAAATTGAAAATTTTCAAAAAAAAGGCAAGTTATTGGTTTTGGTCCGAGTTTCGAAAATCGAGTTTTCATCAGATCTCGACGTTTTGGGGTCCCAGGAAGCTATTCTGACTATTTTTGGATGGATGTCCGTATGTCTGTGTGTGTAACGAAAATTTTTGTCGTACGATATCTTTCGAACGAATTGACCGATTGGAATGGTTCTTACGGCAACCGAAAGAGTTTATCAAGACTTAGATCTAATTAGATTTTGGAGTCGATCGGTCTGGTAGTTTCAAAGTTATTCGAAAAATAAAAATTAAAAAAAAAACATTTCATATTTTTAGCGCATATAGCTCCTAAACTGTTCGTGCGATTAGTTTCAAAACTTAATCAGACTTAAGTCTTGGATAGCCCTCTCGATTGCCGCAAGATTCATCAAAATCGAACGATTAGTTAAAAGATATTGCAGGACAAAAATTTCTTTTTGTTGATAGACGTGAGTTGATTTCGAATCACTGAATATCGAATCTGTCAAATTGTTTAAAAACTACAAAACTATAAAAAATTTCGCACATGAACATACAGACTGAACGATATCTTCTGACATTAAATTTAACTCCCTGAAACCTAGAAACGTTGACATTCGACAAAAACTTGATTTTTGAAAATCAGACGGACAAAACTTTGTACACGGAAAACTAACTATACTTATAATCTTTTTTAATGTATTATAAACACAATAGTATCAATTTATTGTAACGTATTTGACATATAGCAAGAAGTTTTAGGGTTGGCCCACAGGTCAACCGATTTTCTGATTTTTTTAGATGAATTTTCTCACTTTATCAGATTATTGAAGAAATCATTATCACACTCTCTACAACTGACAAAGAGAAATCAAAGCCACACTCCATCTCTGGCAATATAAACTGACGGTCTAATAGAAGATTCAGTAGGCTTGGGTCGTTGATCAACGGCGGCTGCGTCGGCCTTCATCACTATCAAATCAGCAACAGACAGAGGTTGGGTGTAATAGTCCATCCCATAATTTGCTTCTATCCCAAGTGCTTCTACGTCACAAAAATCGTTGTCCCTCACTTTGCATTCATGAGTAGCTCTAGCCAGTATTGTAACTGCATCGAAAAACCTATTCGTCGTGACTTTTGCCCCATAGACCATTGTGTCAAAACAGATTTTCAATTTAGCTTTAATTTCATCGCTATAACTTTTGTTATTGCCAATCAAGTCAAACTCCAATCGAGAATATTGAGGTGCTGCTAAATCCGATGCGTTCCTATAGTACGCGATCAAGGCCAGTGTTTCGTTATAATTTTGGCTCTTGTTCGCAGCTTTGTTAATTGCATCGAAGAAAACGTTCACTCCTATCACGTCAAAGGCGGTCATTGCCTTCTGAGCTTCGTTGATTGCAGAGATAGAATTGGGGTTGTGGACCCTCATGGAAGTAAAAAACGAACTGTCTCCAGCAACGTATAGGGCAATTACCTTCAACGCGGCGGCATCAATTGAAGAAAAATCATCTTTACCATCGTTAAATAATCCAAGAGCAATTCTTCTCAGAAAGTAACTTACTGATTCGAAAAGAACGTCGTTTCCCTCTTTGTATCTGTGATCTGATATTATCTGGGCGTATTGATTCGCAGCTACATTAGTCACGATCCCTTTTATGTTCATGCGGAAGTATACACAGAGAGCTCTGATGACACTGAATCTATGCTCGACGTCACTTCGGAGTCCAGACAAACCTTTATCCCGACAGTCTTTGATGTCAGATGTAACAGTTACGTCGGCACATCTGCCAGCAATTGCAGCTTCACATCTTTTAATTGCATTGAAAACCGCGTTGGTCAGACGGACGAGGCCGACACGTGATTCGTTTTGGGCACTTTTGATCACATTTAGTATATCAGCTTCCTGGATATCCATGCAGGTGCAAATTGGATCGTATACACTTTCAACCAGGTTTGTAAAATCCCTCTGTACCGCGACCCGGTGTTCTTCAATTGCAGCTCGGTTTCGGTGACCATCTCCAGACAGGGCCGATTCCAGTGCAGTTCCAATCCTCGCAAATGCATCTTTCAAATTGTCGTGGCTTTTTCTCCTGGCGAATTCAACAGCATGGCAAGATTTTCCCAGGACTAAGAGAACCGAATCCAGGAACAAGTCGACTCCAATCTTCATTTTGGCAAGTGCTTTGTCAAGTGTTGAGGAGCAGTCGTCGGTTTTAGATTCCATTTTAAAGGACGTTTTGACAGCCAATTTTTCGAGTTTTTTGAAAATCGGTTCGATTCCATTGAGGTATGCGGTCATCGAAGCTTCCTGGTTGGCTATGATTTTGGAAAGATCCGGCAAGTCTTCTTCTAATAAATCGTAAGTAACTGGCAGCTTTGCAAAGCTCTGGGCAAAACTTGCCAGAGCCAAGAAGGTGATGAATTTTCTTTCCATTGTAGCGGAATGCCACTCTGCCGAGACGTACTTGAATTATAAAGAAATTCGCTCTCACTATTTATGTCTGCAAAATCTGCTGAACAAACACAACAAAGAAATCGTTGTTGTCCATTGTGAGCGTTATATTTATGCTACTGGATCATTCGATACTTCATCAAACAAGGCACCGTCTCAGATGAATTTTGTGGAACCTACCGACAATGAAATCCAGGAATTCTTTTTCGAATACAATTTCCTTTTTATTCGACATTTCTAGTGATTTGCAGTTTTATTTTGTTGATAATTTTGACTTGATTTGTATTTTGAAATCCTTCTCGTCATGACCAGTTCAATGTTTGGAATTTCTTGAAAAGTTCAATACCGAATTTTCCAGCAACAGAAGTCATGTCTTTTACCTATAAATATGTGACTGTTTTTGTTCAAGGCAAAGTTGTTCCAACCTGGTAGACTTGTTATTTCAACTTGTACCGCGTTCATCTCTTTGAAAAGTATAATACCGACGATTGCAGCCTACTGTAAGCAAAATGTTTGACGACTTTTAGCTCAATGGTCGCTAGTACATTAAAACTTTTGATCTACTCGTCAAGGACTACCAGAATCCAAATTTCCAAAGAGTTTGACCGAGACCCATCTCCCGTAAGGAAAGTGCGGGGTCCTTTCTATCGGATACAGGGTTAGTCAGATCAAACGCCGAGAATGGGAGGAGATCAGTTGATGAATTAGGCCCTGCATGTCGATAAAAAAATAGACTAATAACGATTCTTCCCATAGAATATTTTATCATGTAATATGAACTGTGTGATTAGGAATTAGGACAGATGTAACAAATGTTTCTGGATTACAAAAAAAAATATTTATTCAATACAGAATACGTTTCATACAGTGAAGTGAATGGAAATGAATTCTCCTGATGGGAATTCATTTCATCAGTAATTTCATGCAGGTGTTCATTATTTTGTTGCTTTGCTGCGAAAGGATGCAGAACTATGAATGGGAAGATAATCGACAATTTTCGAAATATTATCAATCCTGCAGAGGGTTCAAAGTATTTGAATTCACGGATTTGAAAACCTCGAGAAGCAAGCTATTGAAAGAATATCAACAGCTAATAGTATTTTGAAAATGTCAGAGTCTAGCCTTGGCTGGATGCCTTGAGCACTAACAAACAAGCAGCAGCTATAGCTTGAGTGTAGTCATCGAGTCCGGCATTTGATACATCGAAAAGAGTTTGGATGGTAGAGGAATCAACATCCCTTACTTTGCCTGCGCAATTAGCCTCGGCTAGGATTACAATTGCATCGAAGAACTTGTCTGTAGAATCCCCACCTCCGTGAGCTGCTTGATCCTGTAGGGTCTGGACTTTAGCTTCAGTATTTTTATCGAGAATTTGGTTATTTCGGACCAATCTGAAAGCCACCGCGCTGTAATCAGGGGCTGGTGAAACTGTCGCGTTTCTGAGGGTTTCGATTATCGCCATGGTTTCCGAGCGATTTTTACACGGAGACCTAGCCGTAGCAATTGCGTTAGAGAAAGCGGTACCTAGAAACTGTTCAAGAGCGAGTATTCCTTTCTCGGCTTCTGAGATCGCAGCAGAATTTTCGGGGTGAAGTTTGAACATGGACTCGAAGAATTCGACATCCGCAGCACTGAATTTTGCTACTTGTATCGCTCGTGCAGTATCATTCCGTGAGAAATCATCCATCCCAGCATCACGAAATCCAAGAGCAACTTCTTGCAAGCAATTAACGACTTCATCAAAGAGAACTTGATTTGCATCCTTGAAATCGTTGGTCCCTGTATTCTGAGCGTAGATAATTATATCCAAACTAGATACGACTACTTTTTTATCCGATCGAGAGTTTATGTAGAGGGTTTCAAGTACACTGAATTTATGCTCTGCATCATCCTTCGATCCAATGCACGCTTTATCCCGACAATCTTTGATGTCAGATATGAGAGATGTATCTGGGCATTTCTTGGCGAATCCACCTGCACAGATTTTAATTGCATTAAAAACAGCATTGGCCAGATTAACGAGGCCGATACGTGATCCTTCCCGGGCACTTTTGATTACAGCTACAGCGTCAGCATCCGTGATATCCAAGCAGGATGAAATAGAACTGTAGACAATTTCATTCAGGTCCGTAAAGTCCTTCCGAACTGCGGCTCTGTGTGCTTCAATTGTATTTCGGTTTTGGTGATAATTCCCAGAATGAGCCAATTCCATTGCAATGTTAATCCTCGCAAATATATCATCTAAAATGTCGTGGGTTTTGCTTCTAGCGACTTCAACAGCAGAGCAAGATTTTCCTCGAACTAACAAAACTGAGTCCAGGGATAAGTCGACGGCATTCTTGACTCTGGCAAGTCCTTTGGCAAATTCTGGGGAGTCTTCGTGAGTCTTGGGTTTCAGATCGAAGACTAGTTCGACCACTAATTTGTAAAGTGTGTCGAAAACAGGTCCGAATCCCTCGCAGTATTCGATTTTCGAAGATTCCTGATTATCTATGATTTTAGAGAGAGTAGGCAAGTCTTTTTCTAACAAGTCGTAAGAGACCCTCAAATTTACAGAACACTGTGTCAAACTCACGAATGCCAAGAAGATGATGAACCTACTTTCCATTGTGGCAGAATGTAATTCTGACGAACCGTACTTGACTTACATAGAAGTTTGTCTCCACAATTTATGTTTTCAAAGCTGCTGGAAGAACACAATAATAGAATAGTTGTTGTCCTCTGCGTGCTCAATATTTACGCTACTGGATCATATGATACTTTAATAAACAAAGCAGCGTCTCCGATAAACGTTTCTTATTCGTATCAGAATTGATCGCCATCATTACTAAGTAAATTCTTTATTTCGTGGTTTTTACTGAGATCCAGATTTTTTTTTTTTTTTTCAAATACCATTTTCTGTTGATTTCACATTTCCAGTAATTTGCAGTCTTATTCTGTTCATTATTTCGGTCTGCGTTGAATTTTGAAATTTTTCTAATCATCAACCAAGTAGATCGTTTGGGTTTTGAAGCAAATCATGTTTTTCTCAAATACTATGTTTTCGCACACGGCTTGCAGAATTCCTTCAAGAGTCTCATACATACCGAAATGTAGAACAACAGAAATCACCTCATTTACCTACAAATATGTGACTATGTTTGTTCAAGGCAAAGTTGTTCCAACAGAGTAGACTTGTTATTTCAAACTGTATCGTGTTCGTCTCGCAATTATGTTTTCACAAACTATCAGTGCGATATTTTAATAAGTATAATACTGATGGCTGCAGACTAGTTAGCAGAAGTATTATCGACTTTGAGCTTTACCTAGAACCATTCGTCGTCTTATCATAACGAAAAATATGGTTACCTATTCCTGCGCTAAGATTATAATTGACACACAAGTTCAAAATTCTGACGCAGGCCTCCAGGTCCTCAAAAAAATGCAATAGAATAAAAATAACTCTTACCATACAATATTTTATCGCGTAATTAGAAGAGTGGTTAGGATTCAAGAGACATGTGACAAATTTTTTCGGATCATTTAATACAGAATACGATTCATACAGTGGAGCGAATGAAAATGAATTTTCCAGATGAGGATTCATTTTATCAACAATTTTATGTTCGTGGTAAATATTTTGCTGCCCTAAATATGTCGAATTGTAGGTGAAAGGTTCATTAACGATCTTCGAAATATCCACAATCCCGCAGAGAGCTCGAAGTATTCGAATTCGTGGATTTGAAAACCTTGAGAAGCAAATCATTGAAAGGATGCTAACAGTTAAGAGTATTTCGATAATGTCAAAGTCTAGTTTTCGTCAGATGCCTTGAGCACCAACAAACAAGCAGCAGCTACAGATTGAGTGTAATCATCGAGTCCGGAATTTGACAGGTCAAGAAGTGTTCGGATCGCATAGAAATCATCATCCCTTACTTTTCCTACGCAATTGGCCTCGGTTAGGATTACAACTGCATCGAAAAATTTATCTGTAGTATTCCCACCTCCGTGAGCTGCTTGAACTTGCAGGGCTTGGACTTTAGCTTCGGTTATTTTATCAAGAGTTTGGTTGTTGCGGATGAAACTGAAAACCAGTGCAGTATAATCAGGGGCTGGTGAAGTTGTTGCGTTTCTGAGGGCTTCGATTGTGGCCATGGTTTTCGAACGATCTTCACACTTGGACCTGGCCGTAGCAATTGCTTCGAAGAAAGCGGTACCTCCAAACTCTTCCAGAGCGGATATTCCTTCCTGGGCTTGTGAAATTGCAGCAGAATCCTCGGGGTGAAGCTTGAGCATAGAATCGAAAAATTCGAAATCCGCAGCGGTGAATTTTGCTACTTGTTTCGCTCTTGCGGTATCATTTCGAGAGAAATCATCTTTACCAGCATCACAATATCCGAGAGAAACTTCTTCCAAACCAGTAGCGACAGTATCAAAGAGAACTTTATTTCCCTCCTTGAATGTGTTCGCTCCTGCATTCTGAGCGTAAAGAATTATATCCAAACTAGATAAGGCTACTTTTTTATCCGATCGAGAGTTTATGTAGAGGGTTTCAAGTGCACTGAATTTATGCTCTACATCATTCTTCGATCCGATGCACGCTTTATCCCGACAATCTTCGATGTCAGATACAAGAGATATATCTGCACATTTCTCGGCAACAGCAGCTGCACAAATTTTAATTGCATTAAAAACAGCATTGGCCAGATTAACGAGGCCGATTCGTGATCCTTCCCGAGCACTGTTAAGAACAGCTACAGTGTCAGCATCCGTGATATCCAAGCAGGCTAAAATTGAACTGTAGACAATTTCATTCAGGTTCGTAAAGTCCTCCCGAACTTCGGCTCTGTGTACTTCAATTGTACTTAGGTTTCGGTGACAATTCCCAGAGTGAGCCGATTCCACTGCAATGCGAATCCTCGCAAATGTATCGTCTAAAATGTCGTGGGTTTTGCTTCTAGCGATTTCAACAGCAGAGCAAGATTTTCCTCGAACCAACAAAACTGAGTCCAGGGATAAGTCGACTGCATTCTTAACTCTGGCAAGTCCTTTGGCAAGTTTTGACGAGTCTTTGTGAGTCTTGGGTTTCAGATCGAAGACTAGTTCGACCGCCAGTTTGTTAAGTGTGTCAAAAACAGGTCCGAATCCCTCGCAGTATTCGATCTTCGAAGCTTGCTGGTTATCTATGATTTTAGAAAGAGTAGGCAAGTCTTTTTCCAACAAGTCGTAAGAGACTCTCAAATTCACAGAACACTGTGTCAAACTCACGAATGCCAGGAAGATGATGAATCTACTTTCCATTGTGGCAGAATGTGATTCTGAAGAACCGTACTTGACTTACATAGAAGTTTGTCTCCACAATTGACGTCTATAAAACTGCTGAAAAAACACAATGATGAAATATTTGTTGTCCTTTGCGCGCTCGATATTTACGCTACCGGATCATATGATACTTTAATAAATGAAACAGCGTCTCTGATGAACGCTTCATGTTCGAATAAAAATTGATCGCCATCAACACCGAGTATAATTTTTATTCTGTGGTATCTACTGAGATCCAGGAGTTCCTTTCCAAATATTATATTCTCTCTATTTCACATTTCTTGTAGTGACTTGCAGTTATATTCTGGTAATTATTTCGGTCCGTGTTGAATTTTGAAATGGTTTCAGTCGTTAGCAAGTGGAATTTTGGTTTTTAATGAAGTAGACTTGTTATTTGAACTTGTACCGTATTCGTCTCGCAACATTGTTTTCGCACACTATGAGTGCGATATTTTAAACATTGACTGCAGCCTTGTTATCATAAACATTGTCGACTCTTAGCTTTCCAGAGCCATTCGTCGTCTTATCATAACTAAAAATGTGGTCATCTAGACGTTTGCTAAGATTGAAATTGACACTTAAGTCTGCGAAGCTGCTGAAAAAACACAATGATGAATTATTTGTTACTTTTGCGAGCATAATATTTACGCTACTGAATCATATGATGGTTTAATAAACAAAGCACCGTTTCGAACGCTTCTAATTCCTATAAGAATTGATCGCCGCTAACACCAAGTAGAATTTTTATTTTGTGGTATCTACTAAGTTCCTGTATCTTTCAAAGTACAAATGTCTGAAACGTCAATGTTGGGAAAAAGATAACCGTGCAGATTGACGAAGAATTTTCCATTCAGTAGAATGGAAATATTCAAATTTGCCTACTTGTTTCTTTTGTTTATACAGTTTGATGTAAATTTTTGAATGTTTTCGATTCTGTGAGCTCAACTCACTTAAATTAGTGAGTTCGGAAACCTCGATAACTATAACGGTACCTACACAAAAAATGGCTATAGCTGATTGTATTTCAACAATGTCGAAGCCTAGCTCTGAGCACTATCAAACTTGCAGCGGCCACAGCTTTGATGAAATCAACAAGTCTAGAATTTAATTCGTCTAGAAGGTTCCGAATAGCGAGAAAATCACACTCCCTTGCTACGCCTTCGTGATGAGCTGTAACCAATATTGAAACGGCATCGAAAATCTTTTCGAGAGCAATCTCGTCTACACGAAGTGCTTCGTCATTCAGACTTTTCAGATCAGCCTCAGTTTTTTCATCGAAACTTTGATTATTGCGAATGAACCGGAAGAAGAATTCAGTGTAACCTGCGGGCAGTGGAAGTGTCGCGTTCTTGATTCTTTCGATTTTTTCTCTGGCCACTGTATAATTATTACAACTATCTACGGCTGCATAAATTGCGTCGTAGAAAGCGCCAACTCCTACGTCTTCAAGAGCGAACATTTCCGTCTGTGCTTTCAAAATTTCAACTGAAGAGTTGGGCAAGATGACCAACAGAGAAGAGAAAATAGCGACATCGGCAGCATCGAATTTTGCAATAGTCGTACGTAAGTCGACGTCAGCGCGGGTGAAATCATCCTTACCATCATCTTGGAATTTAAGGGCAACTCTTCTCAAGAAGACAATTATTGTACCGAAAGCAGTATCCATCGCCTCGTTGTATCTCTTCGATCCTACAGTCTGTCCATATTGAATTGCAGCCAAGCCAGTCAAGATTCTTCTTTCGTTTATTTGCGAGTCTATGTAGAAGGTCTTGAGCGCACTAAATTTATACTCGGCATCGGTCTTGATTCCGATTAATGCTTTACTCCGAAACTCTTCGATGTCGGAAACAAGAGATATGTCTGCGTTTTCGGTAGCAACCGCATCTGCATATTCGTTGATTGCGTTGAAAACTGCATTTGTCAGATGAAAGAGGCCGATACGTGATCCTTCCCGGGCACTTTTGATTACAGCTACAGCGTCAGCATCCGTGATATCCAGGCAGGCTGAAATTGTACTGTAGACAATTCCATTCAGGTTCGTAAAGTCCTTCTGAACTGCGGCTCTGTGTACTTCAATTGTACTTCGGTTTCGGCGATAATTCCCAGAGTGAGCCGATTCTACTGCAATGCTGATCCTCGCAAATGTATCGTCTAAAATGTCGTGGGTTTTGCTTCTAGCGACTTCAACAGCAGAGCAAGATTTTTCTCGAAGTAACAAAACTGAGTCCAGGGACAAGTCGACTGCATCCTTAACTCTGGCAAGTCCTTCGGCAAGTTTTGAGGAGTTTTTGTGAGTCTCGGGTTTCAGATCGAAAATTAGTTCGACCACCAATTCGTATAGTGTGTCAAAAATAGGTTCGAATCCCTCGCCGTATGCTATCTTCGAAGCTTCCTGGTTATATATAAGTTTCGAGAGACTAGGCAAGTCTTTTTCTAACAAGTCGTGAGAGCCACTCAAATTCACAGAGCACTGTGTCAAACTCACAAGTGCCAAGAAGATGATGAATTTACTTTACATTGTGGCGGAATGTAATTCTGACGAACCGTACTTGACTTATATAGAATTTTGTCTCCACAATCTATGTCTACAAAGCTGCTGAAAAAACACAATAATGGAATAATTGTTGTCCTTTGCGCGCTTAATATTTACGCTATACTGGATCATATGATACTCTAATAAATGAAGCAGCGTCTCTGATAAACGCTACTTGTTCGTATAAGAATTGATCACCAGCAACATCAAGTATAATTTTTATTTTGTGGCATCTACCGAGATCCAGAAGTTCCTTTCGAAATACTATTCTCTCTCTATTTCACATTTCTTATAGTGATTTCCAGTTATATTCTGGTAATTATTCCGGTCCTTGTTGAATTTCGAAATCGTTTTAGTCGTCAACAAGTAGAATTTCGGTTTTTAATAAAATAGACTTGTTATTTTAACTTTTACCATGTTCGTCTCGCAACGATGAGTGCGATATTTTGAAAAGTGACTGCAGCCTTGTTACCATAAATATTGTCGACTCTCAGCTTTCCAGAGTCATTCGTCGTCTTATCATAACTAAAAATGTGGTCATCTGAGTAGACGTGTGATAAGATTACAATTGACACTTGAGTATGCAAAGCTGTTGAGGAAACACATTGATGGATTATTTGTTACTTTTGCGAGCATAATATTCACGCTACTGAATCATATGATGGTTCAATAAACAAAGCACCGTTTCGAACGCTTCTAATTCCTATAGGAATTGATCGCCGCTAACACCAAGTAGAATTTTTATTTTGTGGTGTGTAATGAGTTCCTGTATCTTTCAAATAAAAATTGCCTGAACCGTCAATGTTGGGAAAAAAGAAAACCGTGCAGACTGACGGAGAATTTTCCGATCAGTGGAATGGAAATATTCAAATTTTTCTATTAAGTCTGTGAATGCTAAAAATTTGTTTGAATCGATGATGTCTCGAGAACAGATCAAAAGGTTTCCTGTAGATCCAACCGGACTAAAAATTTATAGACGTTTCAAAAAGCTGCATGAATTTTACTGCAGAGGTGCAAGTCTTTCTAATCCGGAAGATCTCGATTTCGTGTAGTTGTTGCTAGTTCCGAAGAATTCAATAATCGGACGTGAGATAGATACTATCGAGACCCTTGACGCATTTTATCTCTAGTTTTCAGCCCTGAAATTAATTTTGCTTTGGTCCCATCAAGTCCTGCGCTAGAATTGGGAAGTCCAAACCAGAATTGGTGGTCGGTTTCAGAATATTCTCAGATCTCCAAGAGCTGACAAATTTTCAAATAAGATTTATGTTCTGATGAATTTGCCAGGGAATATGCAAGATGCACTCGAAAGTGAATATAGGACAGAATGACAATAATCATTTGTAATACATATTTTATTAACTTACAAGGGATCATCGGAATGAATAGGATTAAGTGGACATGTTATAAATGACTATATATATTTCAGGATACTCATTTATTCAATACATAATATTATTCGTACAGTATTTCGAATAGTAATCGATCCGGATAGTTAGCCTTAATCTATTTTCTTCGGCTTGATTATCGTGCCCAAAATACATGGTGGGTGAATACTTTGAGCAAAATGGAAAAGAAGTTGCACTTAACTGACCAATTTCACGAACAATATAATACAAATTTTGATACTCTATAATTGCTTCGAATTCCGGCCTTTATCATGTCAATTTTTATTCTTCACTGTTCAATAAAGATTTATGATTATCCCTAATTTCGCCAGTTCAACTCAGTTGAATTCATGAATTTGAAAACCTCGAGAAGTTGAGTAGCCGAAAAGTATCCACAGCTAAGAATATTTCAACAATTTCAAAGAGATTTTTCGCTTTTGATTGTTACAGTTGATTAAGAAATTTTGAATGTTTTCAATTCTGTGAGATTAACTTATTACAATTAGTGAGTTCGGAAACCTCGATGAGTACGAAAGAAAAAAAATGTCTATAGCTGATTGTATCTTAACAATGTCTAAGCCTAGCTCACGTTGAGAGCCCTGAGCACTATCAAACTTGCAGCGGCCACAGCATTGGTGAATTCATCAAATCCGGAATTTGATTCGACTAGAAGAGTCCGGATAGTGCGAAAATCACCCTCCCTTACTACGCCTTCGTGACTAGCTCTAGCCAATATTGAAACGGCATCGAAAAACTGTCCCATGGCGATCTCGTCGATACGAATAGCTTCGTCATTCAGACTTTTCAGATCAGCCTTAGTTTTTTCATCGAAACCTGGATTATTAATAAGAAAACGGAAGAAGAATCCGGTATAAAATGAGGCCAGTGATACTGTCAAGTTCCTGATTTCTTCGATTTTTTGCGTGGCCGCCGTATAATTATCACCACTAGCCGCGGCTGCATAAATTGCGTCGTAGAAAGCGCCAACTCCTACGTCTTCAAGAGCGAACATTTCCGTCTGTGCTTTCAAAATTTCAACTGAAGAGTTGGGCAAGATGACCAACAGAGAAGAGAAAATAGCGACATCGGCAGCATCGAATTTTGCAATAGTCGTACGTAAGTCGACGTCAGCGCGGGTGAAATCATCCTTACCATCATCTTGGAATTTAAGGGCAACTCTTCTCAAGAAGACAATTATTGTACCGAAAGCAGTATCCATCGCCTCGTTGTATCTCTTCGATCCTACAGTCTGTCCATATTGAATTGCAGCCAAGCCAGACAAGATTCTTCTTCCGTTTATTTGCGAGTCTATGTAGAAGGTCTTGAGCGCACTAAATTTATACTCGGCGTCGTTCTTGATTCCGATTGATGCTTTACTCCGAAACTCTTCGATGTCGGAAACAAGAGATCTGTCTGCGTTTTCGGTAGCAACCGCATCTGCATATTCGTTGATTGCGTTGAAAACTGCATTTGTCAGATGTAAGAGGCCAATACGTGATCCTTCCCGGGCACTTTTGATTACAGCTACAGCGTCAGCATCCGTGATATCCAAGCAAGCTACAATTGAACTGTAGACAATTTCATTCAGATTCGTAAAGTCTTTCCGCACTGCTGCTCCGTGTACTTCGATTACACTTCGGTTTCGGTGATGATCCCCAGAGTGGGCCGATTCCACTGCAATGCTAATCCTCGCAAATATATCGTCTAAAATGTCGTGGGTTTTGCTTCTAGCGGCTTCAACAGCAGAGCAAGATTTTCCTCGAACTAACAAAACTGAGTCCAGGGATAAGTCGACGGCATTCTTGACTCTGGCAAGTCCTTTGGCAAATTCTGGGGAATCTTCGTGAGTCTTGGGTTTCAGATCGAAGACTAGTTCGACCACCAATTTGTAAAGTGTGTCGAAAACAGGTCCGAATCCCTCGCCGTATGCAATCGTCGAAGCTTCCTGGTTCTGTGTGATTTTCGAGAGCGTAGGCAAGTCTTTTTCTAACGAGTCGTGAGAGACTCTCAAATTTGCAGAACACTGTGACAAAGTCACGAATGCCAAGAAGATGATGAATTTACTTTCCATTGTGGCGGAATGTGATTCTGACGAATCGTACTTGACTTATATAGACGTTTGTCTCCACAATTTATGTCTACAAGGCTGCTGAAAAAACACAATAATGGAATATTTGTTGTCCTTTGCGCGCTCAATATTTACAGTCTACTGGATCATATGATACTTTCATAAATAAAGCAGTATCTCTGATGAACGCTTCTTGTTCGTTTAAAAATTGATCACCATCAACACCAAGTATAATTTTTATTTTGTGGCATCTACTCAGATCTAGAGGTTCTTTTCCAAATACTATATTCTCTCTATTTCACATTTCTTATAGTGATTTGCAGTTATATTCTGGTAATTATTTCGGCCCGCGTTCAATTTCGAAATGGTTTTAGTCTTCAACAAGTAGAATTTTGGTTTTTCATGAAGTAGACTTGTTATTTCAACTTGTACCGTGTTCGTCTCGCAACGTTGTTTTCGCACACTATCAGTGTGATATTTCAAACATTGACTGCAGCCTTGTTACCATAAATATTGTCGACTCTTAGCTTTCCAGAGCGATGCGTCGTCTTATCATAACTAAAATTGTGGTTATCTAGACGTTTGCTAAGATTGAAGTTGACACTTAAGTCTGCGAAGCTGCTGAAAAAACACATTGGTGGATTATTTGTTACCTTTGCGAGTGTAATATTTACGCGACTGAATCACATGATGGTTTAATAAGCAAAGCACCGTTTCAAACGCTTCTAATTTATATAAGAATTGATCGCCGCTAGCACCAAGTAGGTAGAATTATTATTTTGTGGTATCTGCTAAGTTTCTGTATCTTTCAAATTAGAAATGTCGTAAGACGTCAATGTTGAGAAAAAAGATAACCGTGCGGATTGACGGAGAATTTTCCGTTCTGTAGAATGGAAATATTCAAAGGGCCTAGCCGGGGTTGCATATGAAATGTGCCCCTGAACCGATTTGGATTTGCTATACGCTACATTCTAGAGCTATTACAAAAACCTGGTTCGCCCAAGTTTAAACCCTCTATCTTCATTATTATGCTGGAAACTCAGGATAACGTGGATTTCAGTTTTTTCGCGATTCCTACGCTATTTTTACTTTGAAAAATATGAAAAATTGAGATCCGGCGGATATTGATGTACATGCTTGAGAATTTTTTGAAATTATTTCTCGCCAAACTCGAGCTGTGAAAAATCTTTTGAAGTCTAAATGGTCGATTTTTTATTGAGTTTGAAGAGTGACTAACTTCCATTTTTTACAGTATGTACATCGCGTCATACTTGATTTTCTGTAATTTTTTCAGATTTTTCGAAAAGGTGCGCCATTGTTAAAAAAATCAAAAACCGATTTTTCAATCGTTTTTTAGGGAAATATTTAAATATGTGGAGTCTGGAGTCTTTGGTGATGAATTATTTGACAATGGTTGCTCTCTAGTGCTACACGAGGCGAACCTTCCCGAATTACATTCGATTTTGTTTATTCATTTTTTTTATTATTTTTTACTTCAAGGGCTTTGAGCTGGGCAATTCCACCTCGAATCGGCCAAGAATTGACGTCGTATTTTTTGAATCGTATGAAATTTTTTTTTGTGTGTAAAGAATGCGAAAACAGTTGATACGTTTTTCGGCATACGGCCGAAATATTTTTTTTACGAAAGTTATAAACTAATGTATTTTGTCGCAAAACCCACGCGCGGTCGGCTTTAGAAATTAATATCTCTGGTTCTATTAATCGTAGAGAGATGGTCTATAACTCATTTTGAAGGTGAAAGAATACTCTTTTTGGCATAGTTTATCAAGTTTCGAAAAATTGCAAATTGTCACCGTTATAAACAATTAAAATGTTTATTGATTTTTCGTGGAAAAAAGGCCATTTTTAAAACTTTGAAAAAATTTGACCATATTACTCATTAAAGTCTACAGATGTGTAATTTTTTCTCCGATGGCTACATACGAGGCGTCAGCCGAAGCGCGCGCGCCACCTTATGAAAAATTACATAAAAAAAAAAATAAATAATAATGCCATCGTACAAAAATTCTACACTTTGTAGAATTTAACGAGGAATATGGTCAAAATTTTTCAAAATTTAAAAAATGGCCGTTTTTCCAGGAAAAATCGATGAACGTTTTAATTGTTTATAACGGTGACAATTTGAAATTTTTCTGAAACTTGAAAAACTATGCTGAAGAGATTATTCCTTTACCTTCAAAATGAGTTATAGACCATCTCTCTACGATTAATAGAACCAGAGATATTAATTTCTAAAGCCGACCGCACGTGGGTTTTGCGACAAAATACATTAGTTTATAACTTTCGTAAAAAAAATATTTCGGCCGAATGCCGAAAAACGTGTCGACTGTTTTCGCATTCTTTACACACAAAAAAATTTCATACGATTTAAAAAATACGACGTCAATTCTTGGCCGATTCGAGGTGGAATTGCCCAGCTCAAAGCCCTTGAAGTAAAAAATGATAAAAAAAATGAATAAACAAAATCGAATGTAATTCGGGAAGGTTCGCCTCGTGTAGCACTAGAGAGCAACCATTGTCAAATAATTCATCACTAAAGACTCGAGACTCCACATATTTAAATATTTCCCTAAAAAACGATTGAAAAATCGGTTTTTGATTTTTTTAACAATGGCGCACCGTTTCGAAAAATCTGAAAAAATTACAGAAAATCAAGTATGACGCGATGTACATACTGTAGAAAATAGAAGGTAGTCACTCTTCAAACTCAATAAAAAATCGACAAATTAGACTTCAAAAGATTTTTCACCGCTCGAGTTTGGCGAAAAATAATTTCAAAAAATTCTCAAGCATGTATATCAATATCCGCCAGATCTCAAATTTTTTTCATATTTTTCAAAGTAAAAATAGCGTAGGAATCGCGAAAAAACTGAAATCCACGTTATCCTGAGTTTCCAGCATAATAATGAAGATAGAGGGTTTAAACTTGGGCGAACCAGGTTTTTGAGGTAGCTCTAGGATGTGGCGTATAGCAAATCCAAATCGGTTCAGGGGCACATTTCATATGCAACCCCGGCTAGGCCCTTTGCCTATCAACTCTGTAAATGCTAAAAAATTGTTTGAATCCATGATGTCTCGAGAGCAGATTAGAAGATTTTCAAGGTATCGCAAGCAAGCATTACAAGGAAGAGTCAGATTAATTTATGTCATACCCATTTTATCTGAAACCCCACAGTTCTCGAGTTACGACGCATTTTCTAAAAACTGACTTTCCGCACAAAAAGTTGAATAACTTAACGACAAAAAAATCACAGATTTTTTTTTCAAAATACCAACTTACAGCTTAATCTTAACACTTTCGAGTCCCTCTGAAAAAAAATTTCCATAGTCATTCGCCAAAGAATTACCCGCGACTTTTCAAAAGTATGAAAATCACAAAAAAAAGGTCATGTTTAACATTATCTAGTGAGTGCGGAAAGAATCGTGGAGAATTGAAAAAGGTAGGAAAATGAAGCTGGTTCTTTCTACTTTCAAATGCCACCTTAATTATTTGGCTACGATTTTTTTTAACCAAGGTATTCAACTTTCTGTCTCGATCGAAAATTCGGAAGGTGATCCCGAACTTATGGACGGTACTGTACATATTTTATTAACTTACAAGGGATCATCGGAGTGTATAGGATTAAGTGGACATGTTATAAATGACTATATATATATATATATATATATATATATATATATATATATATATATATATATATATATATATATATATATATATATATATATATATATATATATATATATGTATATATATGAGGATACTCATTTATTTAATACATAATATTATTCGTACAGTACTTCGAATAGTAATTGATCTGGATAGTAGCCTTAATCTATTTTCTTCGACTTGATTATCGTGCCCAAAATACATGGTGGGTGAATACTTTGAGCAAAATGGAAAAGAAGTTGCACCTAACTGACCAATTTCATAAACAATATAATGCAAATTTTGATACTCTATAATTGCTTCGAATTCCGGCCTCTATCTTGTCAATTTTTCTTCTTAACTGTTCAATAAAGATTTATGATTATCCCTTATAATTTCGCCAGTTCAACCCAGTTGAATTCATGAATTCGGAAACCTCGATAAGTACGGAAGATAAAAAAATGTCTATAGCTGAATGTATCTTGAAAATGTCGAAGCCTAGCTCACGGTGAGAGCCCTGAGCACTATCAAACTTGCAGCGGCCACAGCTTCGGTGAATTTATCAAGTCCAGAATTTGATTGGACTAGAAGGGTCTGGACAGCGTTAAAATCACCCTCCCTTACTACGCCTTCGTGATTAGCTCTAGCCAATATTGAAACGGCATCGAAAAACTCTTCGATGAGGATCTCGTCTACACGAATAGCTTCGTCATTCAGACGTTTCAGCTCAGCCTCAGTTTCTTCATCGATACCTGGATTATTGAGAAGAAAACGGAAGAAGAATTCGGTATATCCCGCGGCCAGTGGAACTGTCGCGTTCCTGATTCTTTCGATTTTTTGCTTGGTAACCGTATAATCATTACCATTATCCACGGCTGCATAAATTGCGTCGTAGAAAGCGCTAACTCCGACGTCTTCAAGAGCGAACATTTCCGTCTGTGCTTCCAAAATTTCAACTGAAGAGTCGGGGAAGAGGACCAACAGAGAAGAGAAAATAGCGACATCGGCGGCATCGAATTTTGCAATAGACGTACGTAAGTCGACATCAGCGCGGGTGAAATCATCCTTACCATCATCTTGGAATTTAAGGGCAACTCTTCTCAAGAAGACAATTATTGTACTAAAAGCAACAGTCATCGCCTCGTTGTATCTCTTCGATCCTACAGTCTGTCCATATTGAATTGCAGCCAAGCCAGTCAAGATTCTTCTTTCGTTTATTTGCGAGTCTATGTAGAAGGTCTTGAGCGCACTAAATTTATACTCGGCGTCGTTCTTGATTCCGATCAATGCTTTACTCCGGAACTCTTCGATGTCGGGAACAAGAGATCTGTCTGCGTTTTCGGTAGCAACCGCATCTGCATATTCATTGATTGCGTTGAAAACTGCATTTGTCAGATGTAAGAGGCCGATAAGTGATCCTTTCCGGGCCTTTTTGATTACAGCTACAGCGTCAGCATCCGTGATATCCAAGCAGGCTACAATTGAACTGTAGACAATTCCATTCAGGTTCGTAAAGTCCTTCTGAACTGCAGCTCTGTGTACTTCAATTGTACTTCCGTTTCGATGATAATTTCCAGAGTGAGCCGATTCCACTGCAATGTTAATCCTCGCAAATATATCGTCTAAAATGTCATGGGTTTTGCTTCTAGCGATTTCAACAGCAGAGCAAGATTTTCCTCGAACTAACAAAACTGAGTCCAGGGATAAGTCGACTGCATCCCTAACTCTGGCAAGTCCTTTGGCAAGTTTTGAGAAGTCTCCGTGAGTCTTGGGTTTCAGATCGCAGACTAGTTCGACCACCAATTTGTAAAGCGTGTCGAAAACAGGTTCAAATCCCTCGCCGTATGCGATCTCCGAAGCTTCCTGGTTATGTGTGATTTTCGAGAGAGTAGGCAAGTCTTTTTCTAACGAGTCGTGAGAGACTCTCAAATTTGCAGAGCACTGTGACAAACTCACGAATGCCAAGAAGATGATGAATTTACTTTCCATTGTGGCGGAATGTGATTCTGACGAAGCGTACTTGACTTATATAGAAGTTTGTCTCCATAATTTATGTCTACAAAACTGCTGAAAAAACACAATATTGGAATATTTGTTGTCCTTCACGCGCTCAATATTTACAGTCTACTAGATCATATGATACTTTAATAAATAAAGCAGCGTCTCGAATGAACGTTTCTTGTTCGTATAAGAATTGATCGCCATTAACAACAAGTATAATTTTCATTTTGTAGCATCTACCGAGATCCTGAAGTTCTTTTCCAAAACTATATTCTCTCTATTTCACATTTCTTATAGTGATTGGCAGTAATATCCTGGTAATTATTTCGGTCCGCGTTCAATTTCGAGATGGTTGTAATCGTCAACAAGTAGAACTTTACTTTTTAATGAAGTACACTTGTTATTTCAACTTGTGCCGTGTTCGTCGCGCAACGATGTTTTGCGCACACTATCAGTACGATATTTTGAAAAGTGACTACAGCCCAGTTAGCAGAAATATCGCCGAATCTTGTCTCTTTCTTAGCTTTCCTAATAGCCAATCGTCGTCTTATCATAACTAAAAATGTTGTCATCTAAGTAGACGTGTGCTAAGATTACAATTGACACTCAAGTCTGCGAAGCTGTTGAAAAAACACAATGATGGATCATTTGTTACCTTTGCGAGCATAATATTTACGCTACTGGATCATATGATGGTTTAATAAATAAAGCACCGTTTCGAACGCTTCTGATACATATATTGGAATTGATATAGCCGCTCGCACCAAGTAGAATTTCTATTTTGTCGTATCTACTTAATTCCTGTATCTTTTAAATTGGAAATGTCTGAAACGTCAATGTTGGGAAAAAGGATAACCGTGCAGATTTACGGAGAATTTTCCGGTGAGTAGAATGGAAATATTCAAAATTTGCCTATCAAATCTGTAAATGCTAAAAATTTGTTTGAATCGATGATGTCTCGAGAACAGATCCAAAGGTTTCCACAATTTTTTATTGTTTTAATCGATCAAAATGATCAAACGATCGGTGGCTTTCAAGTTGAAAACAGTTTTAGTAGTGTTTTTTCGCAATGCAAGGAAGAATCAGGTCAATTTATATAATACAGGGTGGCCCATTTCAATGGAACCAGGTTAATATTTTCGAAACTAACATCAGGCAAGATACATGAAAATACTTGAGACAAAACTTTCAGTGTTTTTAAAAGGAAAAACCACTGAAAGTTTTGTCCGAAGTATTCTCCTGTATCCTACGTAGTTTCGAAAATTTTAACCTAGTTAGATTAAAATAGATCACCTTGTATACTCGTAAAGACAAAAGTTGCAAATTATACTGCAGAATATTCAATACTTTATGGACTATTGATTGAACAAGTAATGTTGTCACTGAATTATGATTTCAATCGTCGCCTAGACAGTCCACGAAACAATCTAATGGAAAATGTTTAGAGCAAATTCTAGTACTTTTAGGAATGGTTTGAACACCACGAATGAATTGCAGTGAATACAGAATGTTTACTATGTCTGAAAAGAAAATATTGTTCCAAATATGAATATGATAAATTCATGCGAAATAATAATGCCTGAAAAAATAATGCCTTTTGTTACTCTGGTTTATTTATATTTATCGAGCCTTAGAATGCCAAATTTCAAAATGCTCCTTGCGTTACAAATGTGCAGTTACTCAGTTCAGACATCCTTGGCTTATTCACGGACACAATCTGAAGAAACTAACGTCAGATTTTTGAAATCGGATCATTTTTTTGTGAGACGAAAAAACAAAAATTTACTTTTTTTACGTTTTCGATTGAATTGTCTTTATAGGTCCAGCTTAATTGAGGTAATTCATAACTTCAATTGTTTATATTCAATTTGACAATTACACTTTTCATTCAATGAAAATACTGTGATTTCTTCAATAATAAATTGATCTCTATCATCGACACGAAGTAGGTATTGACTGAGTATAGCCGGCTAAAACATGTCCTCATAATTGAAAAATAAGATAGAGCAAATGTGCGGCCAATAAACCCTTCCTTTTCCAACCATATCTAGAAAATGGGTTGAGATAAAAATCTGGAAAAAATCATGGAGGTTACGTTCGATTAATTCTGAAAGATGAAAAAAAAATTAGTCAAATCAAAAAATGGTCGGGGACAATATAACCTGTAATTCCAGGTCCATCTAGTATGCCTTCTTCTTCTTCCAAGAAATTTCTTTCGATTCCTCTTCTCCAGCACAAGTTTTCATGACATACATGCGGCGCTACGCCGATATTTCTCAAACCGTGTGCTATTTATTAATAAAAACAAACAAAATAGATTTTCTCGACCTTTTACACTATAGATTTCTCCCTTCAGTGATCGACTGAGAAATTGCACAGTTATGAGTTGCATATTATAACGGTGAATGATTACGATAACAACCTCTATTGATACTATTTGAAGACAGGTTGTAGGCTTGGATCCAATTATGAAATCAGGTGAAGAGCAGGTATGCGTCGAGCCCAGAATTAGGCTCATAAAAGGTAGTTCAATCTCAGGTTTGAGGTACGCTATCGAGATCCCTGACGCATTTTATCTCTAGTTTTCAGCCCTGAAAGTAATTTTGCTTCGGTCCCATCAAATCGTGCGCAAGAATTGAGAAATCCAAATCAGAATTGGTGGTCGATTTTAGAATTTTCACAAAGACCTCTAGGACCTGACAAAGTTTTAAATACTATGGTCGACTTAATGATTCTGCAAGGAAATCTGCACGACGTGATTGCGAGTAAAGAGGGTAAAATTGGAAGGATCGTTTACATTGGATATTTAACGAACTTACAAGGAAGCATTGGAGTTAACAGGATTAAGTAGACGTGTTATGAATGACTATAATATAAGATAATCATTTATTGAATACATGATATCATTCGTACAGTACATCGAATAGTAAGTGATCTAGATTTCTTCATACAATCGAGCATTATATGGGTGAATCACCTTGAACCAAATGGAAAAGAACCTGCACTCGAATGACTACTTCCATTAACAATACAATGCAAGTTTTAAAAACTCTGATTGTTTCGAATATTAGCCTCTGTCTCGACGATTTTTCGCTTTCTTTTGTTCATACTGTTTATTGAGAATTTTTGAATATTTTTAATTTCGTGAGCTCAACTTACGACAATTAGTGAGTTCGGAAACCTCGATGAGTACAGTAGAAAAAAAATGTCGTTAACTGATTGTATCTCGACAATGTCGAAGCCTAGCTCACGTTGAAAGCCCTGAGCACGATCAAACTTGCAGCGGCCACAGCTTTGGTGAATTCATCGAGTCCGGAATTTGATTCGACTAGAAGGGTCTGAATAGCGCGAAAATCACCCTCCCTTACTACGCCTTCGTAATTAGCTCTAGCCAATATCAAAACGGCATCGAAAAACTTTTCCATGACGATCTCGTCTACACGAATAGCTTCGTCATTCAGACTTTTCAGATCAGCCTCAGTTTTTTCATCGGAACCTTGATAATTGAGTAGAAAACGGAAGAAGAATTCGGTATAATCCGAGGCCAGTGGAAGCATCGCGGTCCTGATGCTTTCGATTTTTTGTTTGGCCAGCGTATAATTATTACCACTAGCCACGGCTGCATGAATTGCGTCGTAGAGAGCGACAACTCCGACGTCTTCAAGAGCGAACATTTCCGTCTGTGCTTTCAAAATTGCATCTGAAGAGTCGGGGAAGAGGACCGACAGAGAAGAGAAAATAGCAATATCACCAGCATCAAATTTTGCAATAGCCGTACGTGAGGCGACATCAGCGCTGGTGAAATCATCCTTGCCATCATCTTGGAATTTAAGGGCAACTCTTCTCAAGTAGACAATTACTGTACCGAAAGCAGCATCCATCACCTCGTTGTATCTCTTCGATGCTACGGGCTTTTTTGATCACAGCTACAGCGTCAGCATCCGTGATATCCAAGCAGGCTAAAATTGAACTGAAGACAATTTCATTCAGGTTCGTAAAGTCCTTCTGAACTGCGGCTCTGTGTACTTCAATTGTACTTCGGTTCCGGTGATAATTCCCAGAGTGAGCCGATTCCACTGCAATGCTAATCGTCGCAAACGTATCATCCAAAATGTCGTTGGTTTTGCTTCTAGCGACTTCAACGGCAGAACAAGATTTTCCTCGAACTAACAAAACTGAGTCTAGAGATAAGTCGACTGCATTCTTAACTCTGGCAAGTCCTTTGGCAAGGTTTGAAAAGTCTTCGTGAGTCTTGGGTTTCAGATCGAAGACTAGTTCGACCACCAATTTGTAAAGCGTGTCGAAAACAGGTTCGAATCCCTCGCCGTATGCGATCTCCGAAGCTTCCTGGTTATGTATGATTTTCGAGAGACTAGGCAAGTCTTTTTCTAACAAGTCGTGAGAGACGCTCCAATTCACAGAGCCCTGTGAAAAACTCACAAACGCCAAGAAGATGATGAATTTTATACTTTCCATTGTGGCTTAATGTGATTCTGACGAACCGTACTTGACTTTTATAGAAGTTTGTCTCCACAATTTGTGTCTACAAAACTGCTGAGAAAACACGATAATGGAATATTTGTTGTCCTTTGCGCGCTCAATATTTACGCTTCTGGATCATATGATACTTTGATAAATAAAACAGTATTCCGGAAGAACGCTTCTTGTTCGTATAAGAATTGATCGCCATCAACACCGAGTATAATTTTTATTTTGTGGCATCTACTGAGATCCAGAAGTTCTGTTTCGTAATTACTATATTCTCTCTATTTCACATTTCTTATAGCGATTTGCAGTTATATTCTGGTAATTATTTCGGCACGCGTTGAATTTTGAAATGGTTTTAGTCGTCAAGGAGTAGAATTTTAGTTCTCAATGAAGTATACTTGTTATCTTGAGTTGTGCCGCGTTCCTCTCGCAACGATGTTTTCGCACACTATCGGTACGATATTTTGAAAAGTGACTGCAGCCCAGTTAGCGGAAATATTGCCGAATCTTGTCTCTTTCTTAGCTTTCCATAGCCATTCGTCGTCTTATGATAACTTAAAATGTTGTCATCTCAGTAAACATTTGCTAAGTTTCGAATTGACACTCAAGTCTGCGAAGCTGTTGAAAAAACACAATGATGGATTATTTGTTACCTTTGCGAGTATAATATTTACGCTACTGGATCATATGATGATTTAATAAACAAAGAACCGTTTCGAACGCTTCTAATTCATATAGGAATTGATAGCCGCTCACACCAAGTAGAATTTCTATTATTTGTAGTATCTACTTAATTTCTGTATCTTTCAAATTAGGAATGTCTGAAACGTCAACGTTGCAAAAAAGGATAACCGTGCAGATCGACGAAGAATTTTCCGGTCAGTAGTAATAATTATGATGACAGTCTTTATCGATACTATTCGAAGACAGCTTGTAGGCTTGGATTCAAATATGAAATCAGGTGAAGAGCAGGTATGTTTCGAGCTCAGAATTAGGCTGATAAAAGGCCGTGGTTCAGTCTCAGATTTGAGGTACGCTACAATGTTAATGCAGACACTTTCAGCAGCAAGTCTTCGGCTATAGATATATCCTCCAGGAAGGATCAGATTATACCAGTCTAAGATATTCGATTGAGAATGTAGCTTCTTTGAAAACCTGTAGATCCAATCCTAATGAAAATTTATAGACGTAATTCTCAAAAGGCTGCATGAATTTGACTGCAAGTCTTTCTCATCTGGGAGATCCCGATTTCATGTACCTAGTTGTTACTAGTTCTGAAGAATTCAATAGTCGGTGGTAAGATAGATACTATCGAGACCCCTGACGCATCTTGTCTCTAGTTCTTAACCCTGAAATTAATTTTGCTTTGGCCCCATCAAATCCTGCTCGAGAATTGGGAAGTCCAAATCAGAATTGGTCGATGAATGATTTCAGAATTTTCACGAAGACTCTCCAGGACCTGACAAAGTTTTAAATACTATGGTCGACCTGATGATTCTGCAAGGAAATCTGCACGATGCGATTGCGAGTAAATAGGAAAAAATTAGAAGGATCGTTTGCATTAGATATTTTACTGACTTGCAAGGAAGCATTGGAGTTAATAGGAATAAGCAGACATGTTATGAATGACTATAGTTCAGCATAATCATTTATTAAAAACATAATATCATTCGTACAGTATATCGAATAGTAAGTTATCTAGATTTCTTCATACAATCGAGCAATAGCAGGTGAATCACCTTTAACCCAATAAAAAAGAACCTGCACTTAAATGACTACTTCTATTAACAATATAATGCAAGTTTTAAAAACTCTGATTGTTTCGAATATTGGCCTCTATCTCGACGACTTTTCGCTTTCTTTTGTTCATACTGTTAATTGAGAATTTTTGAATATTTTTAATTTCATAAGCTCAACTTACTACAGTTAGTGAGTTCGGAAACCTCGATAAGTACGGTAGACAAAAAATGTCTATAGCTGATGGTATCTTAACAATGTCAAAGCCTAGCTCACGTTGGAAGCCCTGAGCACTATCAAACATGCAGCGGCCACAACTTTGGTGAATTCAACAAAACTAGAATTTGATTCGACTAGAAGGGTCCGGATATAGCGAAAATCACCCTCCCTTACTACGCCTTCGTGATTAGCTCTAGCCAATAATGAAACGGCATCGAAAAACTTTTTCATGGCGATCTCGTCTACACGAATAACTCCGTCATTCAGACCTTTCATTCGCGATGCATTTCAATTCCTTTCACCTTTTATACAAAATATGTGGCTCGTTTGAGTGAGCATATACTTTGCCGAAAGAGAGGTCATTCACTTCCGCAATCATACAACTCGATAAACATCAAGAGCCTCGGTAGAGTCCCGTGCCAAGTGCATTGACAAAAAAATCAGGCAACCAGTTGACCTGTGGGCCAACCCTAAAACTTCCCGCTATGTGGTAAATACGTCACAACAAATTGATACTATTGTGTTACAATACATTGAGAAAGGTTATAAGTATAGTTAGTTTTCCGTATATAAATCTTTTCCCGTATGATTTTTAAAAATCGAGTTTTTTTCAAATGTCAACATTTCTAGGTTTTGGGGAGTTATATTTAATGTCAGAAGATATCGTTTAGTCTCAATTAGATTTAGGTCCTGGTATACCTTTTCGATCGCGGCAAGAATCATTCAAATCGGTTAATTCGTTCCAAAGGTATCATACGACAAAAAAAGAAATTTTCGTCGTGCAATATCTTTCAAACTAATCCTTCGATTTTGATGAATCTTGCAGCAATCAAAAGGGCTACCCAACACTTAAATCTGATTAACTTTTGAGACTCATCGCACGAACAGTTTAGGAGATATGCGATGAAAACATGAAATTTTTTTTTTTTTTTAATCTTTCTTCTCAAAATCTAATCAGATCTAAGTCTTGATAAACCCTTTCGATCCCTACAACAACCATTCCAATCGGTCAATTCGTTCTAAAGATATCCCACGACAAAAATTTTGTTTACACACACACACACACACACACACACATACGGACGTCCATCCAAAAATAGTCGGAATAGCTTCCTAGGTCCTCAAAACGTCGACATCTGATGAAAAATTCGGTTTTCGAAAATCGGACCGAAACCAATAACTTCCCTTCGTATATGAAAATTTTCAATTTTCATGGCGGGAAGTTAAAAATACAATTATCGAATAAACCCATCAAAATTGTATTCAGGCAAGTTTCTATCCGAACAAGTTTCAATACGAGATCTAAACTCGTATTTACCATTCAGGGATGAACTAAAAAAATGTATAGGTACATGAGTAGCATATATTGAGGCAGTGGATGCTAATCATAACAGCCTTCATCGATACAATTTCAAGACAAGTTGGAGGCGTGAATCCAATTATGGAATCAAGTGAAAAGCAGGTATGTGTCAAGGTCAGCGATGGACCGGTAAAACGTGTTTTAATAATTTTAGCTTCGAAGTACGCGCTATGATGTTAATAAATTCAAGATACTGTCATCAGCAATTCTTCCGATATATCTCTAAGGAGGATTAAATTATTGTACCGGTGAAAGATATTCGAATGTAAATGTTATTGTCTGTTTCAAGACCTGTAGATTCAATCTCACTGTGAACTGACAGACAGTCCCAAAAAGATGCATAAATTTCACACAGAGGTGCAGGTTTTCTCAAGTAGGAGATCCCAGTTTCACGTACACGTTCCCTGTTCTACGAGAAGATTGAATATTGCTAAAAGTTCGATCATCGGTCATAAGATAAATACTATCGGAACCCTCGACTCGTTTTATCTCCAGATTTCAGCCCTAAAAGTAATTCTGCTTTGGTTCTATCAAGTCCTACGCGAGGATTAGGAAGTCCAGATTAGAATCGGTGGACGATTTCGGAATTCCCACGGAGGCCTCTAGGACCTAACAAATTTTCAAATAGTATTTTTTATCTGATGAATTTTCCAGGGAATATGCATTATGCACTTGAGAGTGAATAGGACAGAATGAGAATAATCATTTGCATTGGATATTTTATTAACTTACGAGGGAGCATCGGAGTGAATATAGGATCGAGTGGACGTATTATGAATGACTATATTTCAGGATACACATTTATTCAATACATAATACTATTCGTATAGTACCTCGAATAGTAATTGAAATGGATAGTGAGCCGTAAGGGACCAGTGCAGCTTGGTTTTGGAAATTCGGAGTACTCCAAAGTGCATTTATTTGTCAGCCAAAGTTTATTTCAAAGTTTATAAGCTTGCATTGGACGCCTTGAGCACTGTCAAACAAGCAGCAGCTATGGCTCCGGTAAAATCATTAATTCTGAAATTGGCTGTGTCCAAAAGGGTTTTTATAGCAATAAAATCATCCTCCCTTACTTTTCCTTCGCTATTAGCTCTGGCCAGGATTAAAACTGCATCAAAAAACTTATCAATAACAATCTGGTCCACATGAATAGCTTTTTCATTCAGGGTTTTCAGTTCATCCTCAATTTTCTCACCAAAACTTTGACTATCGCGAATAAAACGGAAGAAAAATCCAGCGTAATTAGAGGCCAGTGGAATTGTTGCGTTTCTAATTGTCTCGATTTTCCGTCTATTCACCGTATAATTATTACCACGGTCAACGGCTGCATAAATTGCCTCGTAGAGAGCGAAGACTCCGGCGTCTTCAGCGGCGAATATTTCCTTCTGTGCTTTCAAAATTTCGTCCGAAAAGCTCGGGTAGAGGATCAAGAAAGAAGAGAAAATTGCGACATGTCCGGCATCGAATTTGGCGATAACTGTATCCAAAGCGGCATCAGTCCGAGTGAAATCATCCTCACCATCATCTTGGAATTCGAGAGCAACTCTCCTGAGATAATTACTCACTGTACGAAAAGCAACTTCCGTTCCCTCGGTGTATCTATTCGTTGCCACAGTCTGCGCGTATTGAATTGCAGCCAAACCGGACACGATTCCTGTCTCATTTAGGATCGAATTTATGTAAAAGGTCCTTAGTGTACTGAATCTATGCTCTGCGTCCTTCTTGATACCGACGAATGCTTTGCACCGAAACTCTTCAATGTCAGGTACAAGAGATACGTCCGAGTATCCGGTAGCAACCGCAGCTGCATATTCTTTAATCGCGTTGAAAACTGCATTTGCAAGATGAATAAGGCCGACTCGAGATCCGTAGTAGTTGTTGTCGATAACAGCCAGCGTTTCGGAATCCTTGCAGACATCAAGGCAGACGCAAATTGAATCGTCGACACTTTTGAGTAGGTTCTTTAAGTCCGTCTGTACCCCGATCCAGTGGACTTCAATTGCGGCTCGGTTACGACTATCATTTCCAAATTTCGCCAATGCCAACGCGTTGCTAATCCGCGCAAATATATCTTCCAAGTATCGGTGTGCTTCTTCTCGGGCTAACGGAACAGCGGAGCAAGATTTTCCCAGTACCAGATGAATCGAATCGAAGGATAAGTCGACCGCATGATTCGCTCTGCCAAGTCCTCTGATTAGTTTCGAAGATTCATCAGCTCTGAGATTACAGTCGGATTCGACGATCAATCCATTCAGTCTTTCGAAAACTGGCTTAAATCCGTCCGAGTACCCGTCAATTGAAGCTTTCTGGTTGACTACGAGCTTAGATAGAATAGCCAACTGGTCTTCTGACAATCCGCAAGAAACCGTCAGGTTAGAATAGCTCTGGACAAAACTCGCGAACGCAAAGAGTATTATCAGTTCACTTTTCATTGTGGCGAAATTCGATTCTCCCGAACCGTCCTCGACTTATATAGGAAATGACGTCCATAATTAACGCGATCCCGCCTCCGTGGATCTAATCATCGAATATTTATCGCATTTTGACTGCGTCGCATTTAATCCTCGTGATCATATAACCCGCTCAAAACATGATTCACTGTCTCTGCATAATGGTTTTTATTATTTGTGAATCAATTACCATCGATAATGAGTCAAAATTTTATCTTATGGAACTTATACTGTGGGACCAGTAATAGTTGTGGTATAAATAAAATCGGTGCCCCTCTCGACTATTAATCACGAAGCAGAATTTTCACTTTTACTCCTACCATCCGTTTTTTCTCTGCAAGATCGTGGCATTTTTCCTCGCAGCGTGCGACGCGTCTTGAAAATCCTAATACCGAGAAATTGACGTCCATTCTGTTCCGCAGAGCGATCAGCGTTGTTGTTTGAATTCAACGGAGTGAAATTGTTATGTCAATTTTTTAAACTGCGTTCTTCTCGAGACGGTGTTTTCTCACATCGAGTTTGATGACTCGAAAGTATAATGCCGACGGCCTTGACTAAGGAACTGACGAATTTCAGATCTGCAGCGTATCGATTCATCATCTCGTTATACCGACAGTAATAAGGTTGTTTATATGCATTTTTACAATTCCTTATAGATTCCTCGATAGTTCGTATATTTTTCGAAATATTAGCAACGGTACGCCGCGCAGTTAAAATAAATAAGAACCGTCTTTTCCCAGAAAAATTGAATTATTAAACAACTTTTAGCAAAATAATTATTCTAAATTGTACTGTTATTTTTACTGAAATAATTAACTTACATTAGAAGTGGTAACAACATCCTTTTACATCGGTCTAGAGGTGAATTTGCGCCAAAGTCATATGTGCAATTAATTTTTGACAAAAGAGAAATTTCACATATCTCACCAATCCTATCTCCAATGCATACCTACTAGACAATGATTTTGAAAATTTGAAGGTGGGAGTGGTCGTGTATAAGAACACTGGAGTTTGTACATAACGCGAATGGGGCTTAAACGTGTAGAAATAGCCATCGTCTTTGCGAGGCTGTATCTCGCGAACGGAGCAGGCTGGCATATTGCCGCTTGGCAGAAAGATATCTTATTTGGCCTTGAAAAACATATCCAAAGTCCGCGAAAATCGAAGGTGGGGTTTTTGAGATAATCAATTTTGAAAATAATGCCTTTTTTCAGTTTTTCCCATTTGTCTCAAAAAGTTTTTAGGCAATTCGAATTAAAAAAAAAAACAACAAGTGAAAGCTGATAAAATTCCGCACATTTTGAAAGAAAAACCGTTTCGATAGGATGATTTGGGCCAAAATGACGGCCATTTGAAAAAAAGGTGCATTTTCATTTTCCCAATTTCGCCACAAATTTTTTTCCGGAAAAACGAAGAAACACGGGTCTCGTGAAATTTGATGTAGATTAACATCCTAAAGCTAGAAACAAAATCGACCGCTTCGATTTTTTTTGCTCGTTGAATCTTATATGAATTGGGCCATAATAGGCTTGAAATAAAAATATATATTTTTGTAATTGTGCCAAAATTGTATCATAGTTGAATAACAGAATTTAGGCAAAAATATTTTGTTAATCAAGGATCTTATCAATCTATACAGCTGTTGTTACGTGCCGTATTCACGATTTCATTTCGTCAATTTGTATTCGATTCTTTGATTATTACAAGCAATGAGGTTTCCCTAGTTGCATATAATATTTTATTACAGCTCATTTGTAATAATAAGAATTTTCGTCGTAATAAGCAACGGTGCCCGACACCTTGTGGTATCCCGAGTTGCATACGCGATAATTTACTGCATACCGGAAATGTGGAACTAACCTAAACTCATAAACTACTTATCGCAATTGCTCGCTGCAGCGTTCGCCACCGAGGACTCAGCGCTGCACGCCTCACTCTGTTACGTGTCATAAATTATTTTCACTGTCCCAGGAATGTCCTTTAAATTAAATTAATTTTAATTTAAATTAAAATAAGAATTCAGAATCCAGATCTAAATCAACTCACGTGCTTGTTTCACCCATCGCCGTTGGACCAGATCTTAAATTAGGACTTTAGACTTGACCACCGCTACAGAATCAATAATTAAGAGTATCTAGTCTCAAGTGTCAATCCGTGAAGATCGATTTACTGTGTACATTAGGGTGATTTTTTTTTTGGACTATTTTTATTTTTTCACTCCCCACCTAAAATTTTGTTGGACATGTCGAACAAAAAATTCTCTGAAAGTTATAGCTCTTAATATTAATATTAAGTACTTTCCCAGAGCATGAAAAGATTTTCCATCTAAAATACACGTAAGGCAAATTTTTTTTTTTTTCAAACTTCTATAACTCAGCGAAATTTTATGCTATCACATTGGTCTTGGTCGCAATTTACGCAGAATTAAGGGGGATAGTTACCCTTAAAATTTTCAAAAAATCGATTTTTCGTTTTCGAGGTATTCATATACCTGCATCCTTTCCCCGTATTTTAAGCCTAATAGGAATTAAAAATTCCAAAAATTGCCGAAGTTATAATCAAAAAAGTAAGCGCGCGCGTGCAGACGGTGGTACGGTACATATGCCAGGTACGCCCCGACCGCAGGTCTCGGAATCAAAATGAAAGTTTAAATTCTAAAATATGGAAAATTGCGCCAAAGAACTGTTTTTGTGGGGTTGAAGTTGTATAAATTGCTATGTATTTTGCTGTTTGTACATACAATGATGGAGCATAAAGCATAGCAAAATTTTTAAAAGCTTTGGATATTCTAATCGGGCCCGAGACTATGAACTGGCACAGGAGAACAGACGAGATCCGCCTGACAGCTGCTGGACATCGTGCTTCAGTGGCAACAAAAGAGGGCAGGATTGAGTTGAGAAGAAAAAGAAAGGCATCTCAGGATCGAAATAGCACAAGCGAAGGTGTATTGTATGGAGCTGGCACCGACTGAACCCCGTAAGTATCAATTTCAATGCGCAAAATGATTTAAAAGTGACACCAAACTTTAAACGCGATTTCCCACGAACTATGTTTTTCAAAACGGTGAACATGATATCTCTAAAACCGCTCCAACGATTTGGATGAAATTTGAAACTGAGGTACACAGTGACATTCCGCACGATGTATTGGGAGCAGAATTTCGAAACAAATCTCTGAAAAAAAATTAAAAAATTTGTTAGTCGAAGAATTGCAGATTTTTTAGTCGAAAAATTGAAATTGCAGATTTAATTTTCGAAAAAAAAAAATATATAAAATTTTTTTTTTCTAAATCTGCTCCCAATGCATTTTAGTAAATATATTGAAGATTATAAAACCATTTTGTTTTTTTGTTTCAGACGATTCATTCACCTTGAATCACGTTCACCGCTTAATGGTGCACCGCGCGCAACGCTGCACGTTATTTTTAATAACTTTTTTATAAATAGAGCTAAATGACTTTTTCGTGAATGAAAATAAAGTTAATAAATGGACACTTCGAATAAAAAAAATCAAGTGTCTAATTTTATTTATGACTTCAGAAACAATGTTTGAAAAAAGGCCTGTTTTATGGGTCTCAAGGGTAACTATCCCCCTTAAACGATCTTCAAAAGTGTCTATAACGGCGTAAGTGCAACTTGAATCATTAATCGTTTTAAATTGTTGATATTCCATATCATAATTTATGATATCATATCATATTTATGATATTTATCATAATTATGTAAACAATAAACCCTAAAAATTTTATACCATAAGTAGTTAAAGTTCAATATCTCAAGAAATATGAATCTGAGCATTTAGGTCTAAAAGACCTTTTTTGTAGGAAATTGAATTTCATATAGGTTCTTTTCAAGCCATAAATACGATAGGTTAGTTTTTTTGGCTCACCCTAGTGTACACTGTACATACATACATATGTACTTCGCAATAAAAATTTTGCATTTTAGATGATTTTCGTTGAGATTTTCTGGCTTGAACTGGCGATTAGATCTTGAATCAGAACCTTGATAAATGTATAGTAATGAATATGTCTATAGAAGAGGATTCCTCATCCAGACTTATTTTAAGTTACTACTAACTATTACGTAGCTTAGCTGTATAAACGAGAATTGAAATTTTGAATGCAACTGAAATTGATATTCATATTTCAAGGGTCAACGCTTCAGTATTTTCTAAACTGGTTTTCCAACTCCTTTGCAGTTGATGTTTGATTTCAGAATTTTCCAAGTACCTACCTTTAATTAAGACGATCATTACAGCGAGCAGTGCTAACAATCGTATTCAGTCATTGTTATTTTCTTTGCAAGCGTCAATGGAACACAATTATTCATATTACATGTAAAGTCGTATGAAGTGCAAAGAAGAAAAAGAGAAAAAAAAAATCTAGTAAATTTCGCAATTATATTATAAGAAACTCTTTCAATGAATTATCGCAGTTTCACTGGTGAGTCTTAACGTACGAAACAGAGACATTTATTTAGCAACTATTTCTAAATTACAGTGGTGTAATGAGCCTTACAAACTTTTTCTAAATTACTGTGATAATATCAGTGGTAATCCTCACAATCTGACTATTTTCACAATCAAAAAATTTAATGCAACTCTTTTAACTCGTGTGATGATGTTAGTGGCAATCCTCACAATCTAACTAATTCTAATTATTTCGCCAAGAATTATCCTGGAATTCTTCCAATCCGCTCCAGTCGCATTCACCCTTCTCCATGCTTGAGGGAGCGCATCTCATTTCGAAATAGACTTCATTCTACACCAAACATGATCATTGTCAACAAATTCGCCAAGATGTTCAAAACAAACGGAACTTGTTTTACGGGAAAACATATTTGCTGGTATACATATATGATTCTCAGGTGAAAACAGATGAAAAATCCCGAGTATGGAGAAGAGAGGAACCCGGGTGGAGCGAATCGGATTTTGTGAGCTATAATAAAATAAGCGAATTTAAGTGAAAATAAGAAAAGAATTGAGTTGATTGATTCGATTTTCAGATTAGAATTTTTTACGAGAACATTTATAGTTTTGACAATGATTTTTACAAGACATAGAATTTAATTTGAATCTGTCGTTTTAACTAGATTCAATTTTGAGTGAGGCTAATCGAAAGTAATCGGCTGCTTTAGCACGATTCTTAATAAAGCAAAGAAAGTAAGTTGGTCACAGGCTGTTGTAGCACTGTGCCAGGTAAAGTATATCCCATTTCGGTAAAGAGTGGTACAGTCGTTTTTTTTTTTTTTAATGTACTTGGCGCGAGACTCTACCGAGTCTCTTGATATACGTTACGTAATCAAAGCATTCGTACACGAAGAATAGTCAACAGCCAAATTTATTTAGAAAAGCTCATTCAATTATTCGAATAATAATTAATTTTTTCATTCAAAATTATCATTATTTATAACTCAATTTAACTAAGACTAATATATGTGTGATTATAATAAAAGGTGTGGATAATGAAAGATTTACAAACAGTTGAACTCAATTTGATTGTACGGGCCTCCGAGATAGCGCATCTGTAGCCGATTCTCATCAGCAGCCTGGACCATTTTTCGGAAACGATCTCCGTCGTCGGTGAGGATTTTGACCATGCGAGGCGGTAAAAATATTGAGAAGGTATCTTCTACATCAACTTTTATACGATCCCCGAATTTTGTTTTCACATTCCGCAAGTTAGTGATTTGATAGTTTTCGAATACTTCCAAGTCACTTGTTTTCTTATTTGGCAGATATTCCTCCGCTCGAGCAATCTTGTTGATTTTCGTGAAATCGATCAAATTTTCTGTAATTTTTTAGAGACGTGACAAGATAATATTCTACACCACTCGAAGATCGGTTAAATACTAATCTTTAACGCAGCGAATGAAATTTAGAATAATTGTTGAAGTTCTCATTCTTATGTCACCGTTTTCTCAAGCATATATATGCAAAGTCCAACAAGTATTCTTTTGCAAAAGCAATCTTACCTGCAGATTCTGATTCGACAGAATCGACTCGCGCCACTTTATCAATCGTTGAACCTGTATTACGTAAGATATTGCAATATTCAGACCACAGCTTCCCTTTTACCTTACCAGATTCCATATGAGGTACGTAATAAGTTTGCTGTAAAATAAGTTCAGATGATACTCAAGTTAAGTGAGAAATGCTGCAGAGACTTGTTATTATACCTTTTCCTCCGTTGGGAACAACTCTATCATTTCATCTCGCAATTGTAGAAACCGGTCCGGACTTATCCTGGAATAATTTGACATTATATTCCAATCCATTCACATCCTTAAAATAATTACTCTTTCTTTTACACAGACATGCAGAAAATAAAAATTCAATTTCTTACTTGCGCTCGGCTGAACCGTTAAGTTCAGCGTTCACTACTATTTTGACAAGGTCGGATCTCATACAATCGTTTAGACCTTTCGAGCTTGCATAGTAAGCCAAGATCTCTTTGCCTATTGGATCATTTAATACTACTCGTTTGAGTTTGTTGGGGGGTGTTGTGATTGCCGCATTCAGTGTTGATAAATCAAGTGAGTCTGAACCTTTAAGATAAGAACGCGAAAAACTGATTTCATTGCTTGAATCACACGAATAAATAACTTATTGTAGCCCTCTTCTGCAAAGTATTTTACTTACGCACTCTGGATGTTGAAGCTGTTGAAGGATGTCGAATCTTACGTACTTCGGATGCTGAAGCTGATTCCTGGAAAATATATATTCAATCACTGTACACATTAGGGCGATATTTTTTTCGACTATTTTTATTTTTTCACTCCCAACCTGAAATTTCATTGGATATGTCGAACAAAAAATTCCCTGAAAGTTATATCCCTTGATATTAATATTAAGTACTTTCCCAGAGCGTGAAAAGATTTTCCATCTAAAATACACGTAAAGCAAAATTTTTTTTTTTCAAAATTCTATAACTCAGCGGTATTTTATGCTATCACATTGGTCTTGGTCTCAATTTACGCAGAATTGAACGATCTTCAAAAGTGTCTATAACGGCGTAAGTGCAACTTACACCAGTAAGATGGTACGGGTCACTAAAGTTGATTTTTACCCAAAATTCTCGTTTTTTTGGTGGTATCTCCGAAATGATTAACTTCACCGAAAAAATGTAGAGGATAATTTTGTTGTAAATTTAATTTCCTACAAAAAAGGTCCTCTAGACCTAGATACTCAGATTAATATTTCTTGAGATATTGAACTTTAACTTACTTGTGGTGTAAAATTTTTATGGTTCATTGTTTACATAATTATGATAATTGATATGGAATATCAACAATTTGAAACGTTCGATTCAATAAACCATAAAAATTTTATTCACCACAAGTAAGTTAAAGTTCAATATCTCAAAAAATATTAATCTGAGCATTTAGGTCTGAAGGACCTTTTTTGTAGGAAATTAAATTTCCACCAAAATTCCCCTCTACTTTTTTTCGGTGAAGTTAATCATTTCGGATATAACAGCGAAAAAATGAGAATTTTGGGTAAAAATCAACTTTAGTGACCCGTATCATCTCACCAGTGTAAGTTGCACTTACGCCGTTATAGACACTTTTGAAGATCGTTCAATTCTGCGTAAATTGAGACCAAGACAAATGTGATAGCATAAAATGCCGCTGAGTTATAGAATTTTGAAGAAAAAAATTTTTGCTTTACGTGTATTTTAGATGGAAAGTCTTTTCACGCTCTGGAAAAGTACTTAATATTAATATTAAGGGCTATAACTTTCAGGGAATTTTTTTTTCGACATGTCCAACAAAATTTTAGGTGGGGAGTGAAAAAATAAAAATAGTCGAAAAAAAAATCGCCCTAGTACACATATTGTTATTCTAGGTAGGAATTAGATATGTGTTATGATATTTTACCAACGCACCTCTTTATTTTCTTGTATAAATTGGCAATATTTTTTCCAAAACTTGATCTGTAGTCCTAACTTCGGAATTAATTCCTTGACGAAATTCAGATCCAGAGCCCTGAATGCATCTTCGTCAATTTCTTCGGCTGATGTGCCAAAAAATAAAAAAGTCCTGAATCGTATAATAACGGAAGAATTTGATGGGAAAAAGAAATTTCTATAATTTTTTTTAAATTCAAATAACGTGAATTAATGTTTCTTAGTCGAATTTTTGTGCAGCAAATTTTTTTTTCCCAATCGGGTGCAGCTTTTAGAACTCTTTTGTAACTTTTAAACGATAGATGCAAAAGTTATTTGGAAGAAAGTAAGAAAACTAACTTAAACCTACATGTGAAGTTAATATGGTAATTGTTTAATTGGTAATTATTTACGACTGTTCAGGATCAGCTACAAAACTGCCTATCTTACTGAAATAAATGCATAAGCTTCGTCTGTTCAATGCAAAATCCTTCGAAACTGGCGGATAAAATGTTATAAAGACCCTGCAATTATCGTGT
Source organism: Macrophya alboannulata (assembly GCA_949628255.1). Classification (NCBI taxonomy): domain Eukaryota; kingdom Metazoa; phylum Arthropoda; class Insecta; order Hymenoptera; family Tenthredinidae; genus Macrophya; species Macrophya alboannulata. The sequence continues at coordinate 24,710,468 of OX451206.1, read as the reverse complement.
CTTAACTTACATCTGAATTTGTCCAACAGCTCGACCATTTTCCATGAGGTCAACGTATCTGCTACAAAACGGTCCGCCATTTCAGGTCAACGAACAGTATACACCACGTCTAGAAAAAAGAAGAGCCATCAATAAGCGAAAATTTATAATATTATGTAGACCCCAGAGTTATTAAAGCAATCAATTTGAGGGAAGAAAATGGAAAGAAATTTCTTGCAACTACAGGCTTGACAATTACTGCCAGCAGAGCGTCTCAACGCACCAGCTGATAGCATCTGATGTGACGCGTTGGAGACCAAGTGACAGAACGTAGCTGATGGTTTCATTGAATTTTTTTATTCGCTATGATAGACAAATGAAATAATAGAAAATTATAATGTGGGATGAATTGTTTTTATGTTCTAAGATTTCTAAAAATAATACAAAAACTTGTCGAGTTCTCACAGAGGACCGAAAAGGAATAAACATTCGTCTATCGCCGAGAGTAAAATGTCTAGAATTTTTTGAAGAAAAAAAGCTGCACAAAAATATTGATGCGTCTAGCTTTGAAGAAAATGACATTATTTCAGAATCTTTTGTGGAGAATATGAATAACAATTAACCCTCCGTCAGCAAACTGTAATTTTGATACCTCCGTCAGCAAACTGGGTCTTTCAAGGTTTTCAAGCTGTAATAGCAGTATAAAATATCTGAAAAAATTCAAGTATACTCAAGAATCTATTTCTACAATTAGATTAGTCTGATTCTTGTTTTGGTTCTCTATACAAGTCGGAGTTAGAGTACAACTGAAAATCCAGCTGTGCCTTAAAAGACCCAGATTGCTGACGGAGGGTTAAGAGGGTTGAAATCCCTGAACAAACCCATCTCGAGTACTCGCGTTTGTATATTCATTCCAAAAAAGAAAATTTTTGCCTTTCGAAGATTCGAGAATCTTTTCAGTTTGGCCGTCAAGCTCGGCACGATTCAATTCACTGCTGATCAGCCGCAAAAGTACGAGTGATGTTGTAATCTGCATGCCGGAACTGCTTCGTATCACTGCAAACACAACCACGGAGTGGAGAGGGAAACTTGACTGACCGTGTCGGCCAGCACTTGCTGGCAACCGTCCGCTGATAATAATTAACAATGGAAAAAATATTTATACATTTTCAGAGCTGAGTCGCCAACGTTCCGGAAGTTCTACTTCCTTTCTGACGAATAAGATAAAGGCTGTGGTCAAGCGGAACGCTAATTACGGACTGATTATATTTTCTGGCTCGCTGTTTAAAACAATTTACATCACTCGAGAAATATTCGATAAATGCAGTAAGTGCGAACAATCGAGACAACGCTGAACTCGATAAAAGACGACGTTCAACTTGCAGGGCATTCTTCATGAGTGAGATGCATTCATCTGAGATGATCAATAAAATTTTGATAAATCAAAATCAAAAACCATTTTGGGAGCTAGAGACTGCAGCGAACAAGTTTTTCAATTATCTCGGCTCGCGGAATTAATCCTACTTAGAACAGTTCCTGAATCAACGTCCGAAACTCTTGAAAATTGTGTATTTCGGGTACCTAAGGAATAATCTTTTAAACTACATTGATCTGTGATCCTGATCGGGTAACTGAACAAGGATCACACTTTAATCTTCTTCAGCTGTGTAAATTTTTTTTCGGACAGCTGGTGATAGAATCCGTGAGTATATTTGATCAAAGCTCCCAATTATTACCGCGAGACGTTCTGGCGGCAATAATTAGTTCGACGAATACTATCGTTTGAAAAACCGATAGAGTAATCGCGTTCTCATTACACAGCTCGACAAAAAAAAAAATTTTTTTTTGTTGCCATTGCTATCTTTGCGGATTCTTGTGAGTAAGAATAGATAACTCACAAATAAAGTCATTAGTGTACCAGATTGGCTTTAGTTTTTTTGTTATTGGGGTGCGTCTTTTCCAAATAACCTACATAAAAAAGTCTTATGAGAAGTATTTCTCCGAAATGTAATATCTTTTTTACCATTTTTGCCTTTTATGTAAATGAACTAGATACCAAAGTAAAATAATTAACATTTGGGAGGTCTAAATCAATCCAGTCGAGTCATTAGGTCACACCAATGACTCCAGTAGATTGATTTAGACCTTCCCAATATCAAAAGTTCGAGTGATAACTGCAAGATGTACAATATAAAATAATTAACAATGTGTTTTTCAATAAACTTTTCATAATCAGAATTATAATCAAATATTTCTTACAAATACTGCTTCTTACAGTATAATATTAAAATTGCGATTATTTAAAAAACTAGAGCTAATCTTGCGAAATCATTTGTAGTTCCGTAATTGTTAGCATAAAATCATCCAAGAATCACTCTCATACCAAGGGCAACAAAGTCACTGTTGACCAGTGTTATTATTAAAAAAAAAAAAAAAACTTCCTACCTTTCGAAGATTCGAGAACGTCTAGGTTTGTCTGTCAAGCTCGGCACGACTGAACTCACTGCCAATCAAGCACAAAAGTGCAAGTGAAATTATAATCTGCATGGCGAAACTGCCTCGTATCGCTTTCGGCTCAACCACGGAGTGGAGAGGGAAACTGTCCGCAGGCTGTCCGCTGATAATAGTTAGCAGTGGAAAAAATCTTTTTACTAACTGAATATAAAATTCGCAAGCCATCGGAAATAAGGAAATTCCAATAGGAGCAGTGATTTCTTCGGTAATTATCTTACTTCTCAGCTCAGAAGAAAACTTCTGGCACTAAAACATTTTGCGAACTTTTCGAACACCTGAAGTACCGAAATTTTCATGCAGAAAATTAAAATCTTGAAATGCGAGAAATCTCCATAATTAATTTTATTTTGAAACTTATACACAAAATTTTACATCGAAAGACAGAATTTTTAAGCTTGGACTATAATTTTTGGTGCCATGCTAGAAATTACTGATTCCTATCAGTTTCATCTTATGATGATATCAGTTGAAAATCAATTGCGTGAAATATGTTAATTATCTTGTACTTTGGATCGATCTAGTAATTTTATTTGCATTTTTTTTTCATTGGAACAGCAAGAACTGAATCCTTCTTTCGAAACGAAGAATTATTTTCTCGAAATTTCGAGGGATTTCAATTATATCCAATCAATTTGCAGCGATATAAATAATTATCTGACAATGAAGAACCGTCACATTTTTCCTAACGTAGAAAAAAACGACACAGAACACACTATACATCAGTCGAAATGCCTTGGAACATCACGCCAGTACAGAATATATTGCGATACCGACTTGAAAACGATTATGGCAATTATCAATGAACGCATAAAAACATTCGTATATTTATAATATTCATGTTCATTTCAGGTACACTGGACAATCGCAGCACCCACATTCGTAGCCTATACTCCAAAACGTGCATAATTTGATATTGGATCACTACTGCATGGCGGATATGGCTTGTGGCGTTCGAGGTGAAACATCACGTCCAGAATCCACCCCATGTAGTCTGAAATCTTAGTGTAGAGCGTGTATGCATTTCCGTCACATGTGTTTTCACTTGAGCCCTGATTAACGCTGAGATCAACGCTCATAATACCCATGATGTACCACAAGCCGTTTATTTGAACAAAGAACCCACCGCCACCGTCACCCAGGCAGAGATTCGTTCCTGAAATTCAAACCCGAATAAAAATTAGATTCAAATATTTCATCCTCACTGGTAGGGCGTTTCAAACTGTATTCTTCACACTTATGATAACGATCATCGTGCGAAGTTATGAGAAAGAAATAGCTGAAACGGTACCGTTATTGTGACCAGCGCAAAATTTGTCGTTTCTGATGAAAACCTCCTTTTCCGTGGGAATCTTCGATTTTTTGCACTCGAATTGGGATACATGAGGCACTGTTATGGTCTGAAGAATGTCGCTGGGCCTGCCTAAGGCTGTTTTACCAAAACCAATAAATGCCCCAGATGCACCAGGTCGGAGAACCTCCTCGTTGTAACCAGAAAAGTCCAAACAAGCGGGATGAAGCTGTATGTTAAAGAACTCGAATGGCTCTTGCAATTCTAATAACGCAATGTCTGACACGTAATAACCATATAGACCACGGTACTTGCAATGTACGTACACATCTTTTATCTGAAAGAACAGATCAGGTGAAAACCTTAGGAATCAAGCCTTAGAAGATCGGATTAAATAAGTGGTCAAGCCCATTATCGAATAAAAAGTAAGAAGAAGATTCCTCCGATTATAAGGCTAGCTAATACGAAAGTAGTACAAACGAACCGTGCCCCTCCTGACAGAGTGAAAATCGTGCAACGGAGAGTCGTAGTGACGGTGGACGTTGCTCATAAGGATGAAGAGGTTCCTGGGGTCCTCCGTGGTCCCGGTTGTGTCGTTGTAGACACAATGGGCAGCGGTCAGTAGAAGGTTGGCCTGAATTAAAGTGGCGCCGCACCGGACGTCCTTCCTAACTCTCTTTGAAAAGTTTCTCTGCACATAGAGAGTGGCATGCCACGGAAAGTTGTCGGCCTCCGTCGTGATTTCGCCGTCCACAGACAACCGAGAACGGCGTAATGTTGCTCCACAATCTACAATCATATCACGTTATGATCAGCTCGAGGAACGTCATCGGTAAGAATTTGTGGAGTCTACGTTACGTGAACGCCAAACGCCTTTTATTACACCCCCTTTCGATTTCGACATGATTCGTGAGGTTACCTGGGATACAGTTGGAGAGGTTGGGCTCCCAGACTCCGTTCATATTGCATTCCACCATCTCACTCTGAGTCAGCTGAGGAAAGTACCCGGAACGACACGATACGGTGGCCTGCGTATTCGGGGACATTGGAGAGTCGCAGTCCACCCACTCGTCGAAACGAGAACAGGTCGCTATGATCGATGAAGTATTTAGAGGAGCGCATTTGATCTCTGCAAGAGGCAATTATATCAGAAAAATGAGGTGCACACCGAAACATTGTCCAGCGCTAGCCAAGTCATAGGTATTTAATTTTCCAAACTTATGGACGTATAGCAGATATGTCTCGCAGTATAGCCATGGCTAAAAAATAGTTTGACATACCGGTGCAGACGGGAGTAGACGACCAGTTACCATCAGCTCTGCAGTAGACATCGGTGCTTGTTTCGACCCTGAACCCAGAGGCACAGCTGTAGACCAGATGACTGCCAAGTGCTAACATTGTATCCTCAGAAAGATCACAGTCCGTGCCGCCTTCGCAGAAATCAGTGTGGAGCCTCCATTCGCCGTTGGCTGGTTGTGGTGGTACCAAACAGGAATCCGCCGTGACTAAGGGTGTTCGCGGTCCCACAATTACTTGAATCGACGTCGACTTTGGGGTTGTCATCGGTGCTGGTGTCGTCTCTGGCATTTCCGTCATCTCCGGGATTAGGGTCGTTATCGGCATCATTGATGTTGATGCTGGAGTTGTGGTCGTCGTACTGAACGATGGCCTGATTTCACAAGTCACAAAGATTAACTTTTAACTCCACGTTCAATTTTTTCTACTTATCGGGCGGTGTGAATAAAGATATGAGTAAAAGCATGTTCTATTGGTCGAAGGATCAAGTAGAACCACCTACCCATTTTTATTCTATACTATGAATATTTTCATCCATTTGTTGGCTTCACAAACTAGGAGGTAAACATTTTTCGGACTCAAATATCGAGAAAACTTTAGAGATAATTAAATTTTCGCCAATTTTGTTCAGAACGTTCAGTCAAACTGATATGCACGATATTTCTGACATATCTATTTTGGTTCATTCTACATATTAAGATAGATATGAGTGGTTCCATCACATTTCGAAAGTACTACCAAAAAAAAAACTGCTGACCTATTTTAGTAGTACGTTCGCCAAAAAATTCATGAGAAGAATAATCGGAGTCCGTGACCATCACTGGTTGGGTGAAATGGGATGAAACACCTCCATATATAAATGGGAAAATTTTATTACAAATATCGACTGCATGGAGGGTACTTGAAGCGTTCTAGGTTAGAGATGACTTGCTGAATCCATGTCATATGTTTGGATGCCTTGGTGTAGAGCAAGTCGAAATTATTGCGGCACATTTTCTCACCGACATCCTTGTTCACCCGGACAAATTGGCTGACGATTCCCATCAGATACCAAATGTCGTTTATTTTATGCACCAGACCACCACCGTCGTTAACCGCGTCATCCGAGCACAAATATGTTCCTGAATCACGAATAAACACTTCTCACATATGGTCGACCACGTGTATACTCATGCATGATGTATCTAGTAGCTCTAATTTCCCAAAGAATTATGTAACGTATTTTGGTAACTAGGTACTTCAGCTTATGATACCAGACAAGATTGGAAAAACTCCTGTTTAGAGTTATAAAAATCGGTCATTAAAAAAATATCTTTCAAGAGGAATGCCAGCGTGTTAAAATTTTGCCACCATTCAAGGGATGATTGCAACGCTGATTAGTCTGTTCCTCATCCCAAAACATAAACTCTTCGTGGCTATCGTGATAATAAAGGAAGGAGATATACCATCATTGTGACTGGTGCAAAACTTGTCGTCCTTAATATAAATCGGGCTTTGGGTGGCGTTATACAGAGTCACGCACTGGCTGTTCGGTGTGTCCTGCAACATCGTGGTATGCACTGTCTGGATGGACGAAAGTATGGGCGGTCTCTGTAAGCTACGAGTAGCATCAAGAAATTGCTGGATGGAACCGGTATCATCCAAACAAGCAGGACGAAGTGTATTGGAGAATTCAAGGAGCTCATGCAATTCTATCAACGCGATATCCGCAGTGTGCAAGCTGGTCATACTTTGGAAACTGCAAGTTACATGCACATTTTTCACCTGAAATAAAAAAAACAAGTATTTAAGGTCTAAAACATGACGGTTTTGCACCTTTTATATTCTCGTTAGAATTAAAAACCTAGTACTAACGAACCCTGTGCTTCTTGACAAACTTGGAACCATGCAGTAGGGAATCGTTTTCTTGATGGGAGTTCCCCGTCAAGACGACAAAGCTTTCCAATACCTCCAGAGTATTGATATTACTTTTTGAAGTAAAGTCCAAGGATGCGACAAAGTCGGAGAGGCAATGGGCAGCAGTGAGCAGGAGGTTGGCCTGAATCACAGTAGCGTCACATCGAAAGGTGTTTTTAGTACCACCTGAAGAATTCCTCTGCACGTACAGGGTCGCGTGCCACGGAAAGGTACCCGACTTCTCGCCGGGATTTGCTACACCGCACACTGAAATCACGTAGCTATCAACTGCCTCAGTAGAAATTCATTGGAGCACACTTAATTACACTTAATCGCAGGAGACTAGACTAAACTAGTGTCGTCTTTAGTGACCTATTTCGCGCGCCTTCTGGACCATTATTGATACGAATGAAACCAATTAACAGACCTGGTACACATCTGCTAGGCTCTGGTACCCATTTTCCATCCTCCTTGCACTCCACAGTCTCTGTCTCTGTGGGATTGATCGGAAACTCCTTTCTGTACCCAGAACGACAGAATACTTGGGCTCTTGTCTTCGGACGCACCGCATCAATGTTTGTACAAGGCTTCACTCGTCCACTGGCGTACGTACAATTCGCCATCGTTGACACAGAGGCCAAGGGTCTGCATCGAACATCTGAAGAATGAGTAGCTGAGTTCACTCCAGGATAAGAATAGTGACTCTGCTTGTTGAATGGTTTGGAAGATAAGCCTATGTATGTACATGTGGTGGTATTGTAGTTATAGGAATCATCTCGACTCACCGATGCAGACCGGTTTACCGGACCACCTTCCTTGCGGTGAACAGTGAACGACGGGGTTTCCTCGAATCTTGTATCCAAGATCGCAAGTGTACACCAAGTGGCTACCGGCATTTAACATCAAGCTCACAGTCCGAGGATCGACGTACTCAAAGTCGTCGTTCTCAGAAATTCGACGGAGCTTGCATTGGCCATTCCTAGGAGGAGCTGGCACCAAGCAAGCCTGCTCCTTGCCAATTGTTACTGGAGGATTGTAACTTCTGAAAAAATTCGAATACTACGTTTATTTTTTAAGATTCCCCGATGATTCGTCACTATTTTTAAAAATCTTTCTAATGTTTGAAGATGTTCTGAACCACAGTGTCTCGCTATAAAGTTTCGATCACTGAAATTGTAGACATTTATCAGAAGAGTGAAATAGATTGCAACAAGTTGAAACATGAACAAATTGGAAAGAGAAAGAATTCCAAATCTGACCCTCCAAATCCTCCTGCGGGAGAATCTGCATGAATAACGCCGGGTTTACTTGCGGGAAAATCTTCATGTTCATTTCCAATGCGGCAGATGCCTGATGAATCCTCATCAGAGCCGTCAGCACCACAGTCGACCATGCCGTCGCACAACAGATCTTTGTCGATACAAGCACCATATGTGCACCGAAATGTATAATCTGGACAAGACAATTCGGGTTTTGCACACTGGAACTCAGTTTCGTCGCTGAAATCGATGCAGTCCACTCTTCCATCACATACCAGTTCGCTTTGGATGCACGTCTTATCTTCACACTCGAATTGGTCCTCACTGAATTGGATTTGAAGACACGAATCAAAGACTTGGATACTTGAACTATCAGTCATTCTTTGTAAACAATGAATGGTTTTTTTTATTCATCTTTTTTTCGTGTATATAGATTTGAATATCGCTTACCCGCAATTCGAAATCCTGAAACCTCCCGATAGTGCATTGCTTGAGATATGTTGAGCGTAGCAGAATGTAACGAGTGACACTGTTCAAGAGTTGATAGAAAAATGAATATTCGGGGAAAATAACGATCACATGACTTCGTTTTGTATAGAAGCTACAAAGATATATGCTAACATTTTACTCGAGTGATAAATTGGTGAACAATTTGATATCAAATATAATTCGTAAGCTTAGGACTGATAGGATCAATTAAAATTTGAATGGCGTAGACTTCTGAGAATCTGGGATAATCTACTTCGATTCTAATGAATTAGACTTTTTCTATTGACAGCCCGTACGTCATTTTTTGCTAATACTGACTTGATATGTATTGAATCTGTTCGGCATGGTTGATAGTTTACTCAATCCGAAATTGCTCTCGATATTGAGTTAAAAATTTTCAAAATCAGGTCTCAAAGTTTTGACAGCAGGTATTTCTTACGATTTGATTTTTGTTTTTCTCATACTATGTTGTGGGGCATGACAAAAAAAAAACATAGATTGATAAAAACTGCGAAAACAACAACTAGATAATTTGAATATTATCAAATCATTTCAATCTATCCTATCATACCGAATAATTCAACAGAACAGTCAACCTAAATGAGCAGACTGTCGATTGATCTGCAATCCGACACTTAGATTTGCTGAGTATAAGTTTTCGAAAAGTCTGTGACAAATTTTGATACAGTTTTCGCGGATGATCGAAGAGTCTTGTTCGACTTTATTGTTTGATAACCGTATAAACACAAAACTTCTCCCACGCTTGAGATTTTTGGTCAAAGTGTAAGCAAACATAAGACAATCATGTGAAAAAATGATTTTTAATTTTTGATAAATTTTCAATAAATTATGATTATGTTCATGATTCATGATTGTTATTTCTTTTTTCGTTCTTTTTTTTAACTTCCCGCTATGAAAATTGAAAATTTTCATAAAAGAAGGGAAGTTACTGGTTTCGGTCGGATTTTCGAAAACCGAGTTTTCATCAGATGTCGACGTTTTGAGGTCCTAGGAAGCTATTCCGACTATTTTTGGATGGACGTCCGTATGTGTGTGTGTGTGTATGTGTGTGTGTGTGTGTGTGTGTGTGTGTGTGTAACTAATTTTTTGTCGTACGATATCTTTAGAACGAATCGACCGATTGGAATAGTTCTTGTAGCGATCGAAAGGGTTTATCAAGACTTAGATCTGATTAGATTTTGCAGTCGATCGGTCAAGTAGTTCCAAAGTTATTCGAAAAATAAGAATTAAAAAAAAAAAATTTTCAGGTTTTTAGCGCATAACTCCTAAACCGTTCGTGCGATTAGGCTCAAAACTTAATCAGGTTTAAGTCTTGGATAGCCCTTTCGATTGCAGCAACATTCATCAAAATCGAACGACTAGTTTAAAAGATATTGCACGACAAAAATTTCTTTTTTTGTCGTACGATACCTTTGGAACGAGTTAACCGATTTGAATGATTCTTGCGGCGATCGAAAAGGTATACCAGGACTTAAATTTAATTGAGACTGAACGATATCTTCTGACATCGAATATAACTCCCTGAAACCTAGAAATGTTGATATTTGAAAAACCTCGATTTATGATTAAACATCAGACGGAAAAAAATTTGTATATGAGGTATTCCATGCCAAGTGAACCAATCGTTGACCCTCACCTCTTCAAAAACTGACGCCGATTTTTCTGGTGATGAAGGAGTGGAAAAAAATATTTCTTGAATTTTTTCAGAATTTTCGGATGACAGCCGATGTTCTATATGATTTTTTTTCTCTTTTTTTGGTTTTTTATGCATAACTCCCGTTCTTTTTCATCGATTTCCATCAATGAAAAACGAAAATTTTCGTTTTTCGGTCGACTTTCAGAATAAATTTTTTTCATGTTTTTATTCTCGCTTTCTCATGCCTAAGACGTGAAAAGTTCGAAAAAATAACAAAAAAATTGAGTTTTGACCACTTATGACGGTCTCGATTTTTTTGAAAAAAATTACCAAGATTCCTACTCTCAAAACGATTTTTTTAAGCCGTGCCAAATCATGGGCAGAGCACTGGATCCAATTTATTTCGTGGTTTTTCTGTAAAATTTTTCTCATTCTCTATATCGATGTTGACATTGAATGTTCGAAAAAGTTATTAAAACATCAAATGATCATAATTTTTGCTCAAAATGGCACTAAATTAACATCAAAGATTCATCGCGTTCGTTGTGGATCATTTTTATCCTTTAATTCAATCATTATTCTTATGAAAAATGATCCACAAAGAACTCGATGAATCTTTGATGTTAATTTAGTGCCATTTTGAGCAAAAATTATGATCATTTGATGTTTTAATAACTTTTTCGAACATTCAATGTCAACATCGATATAGAGAATGAGAAAAATTCTACAGAAAAACCACGAAATAAATTGGATCCAGTGCTCTGCCCATGATTTGGCACGGCTCAAAAAAATCGTTTTGAGAGTAGGAATCTTGGTAATTTTTTTCAAAAAAATCGAGACCGTCATAAGCGGTCAAAACTCAATTTTTTTGTTATTTTTCCGAACTTTTCACGTCTTAGGCATCAGAAAGCGAGAATAAAAATATGAAAAAAATTTATTCTGAAAGTCGACCGAAAAACGAAAATTTTCGTTTTTCATTGATGGAAATCGATGAAAAAGAACGGGAGTTATGCATAAAGAACCAAAAAAAGAGAAAAAAATCATATAGAACATCGGCTGTCATCCGAAAATTCTGAAAAAATTCAGGAAATATTTTTTTCTACTCCTTCATCACCAGAAAAATCGGCGTCAGTTTTTGAAGAGGTGAGGGTCAACGATTGGTTCACTTGGCATGGAATACCTCATATGGAAAACTAACTATACTTATAACCTGCTTTAATGTATTATAAACACAAAAGTATCAATTTATTGTAACGTATATTTAACATATAGCGGGAAGTTTTAGGGTTGGCCCACAGGTCAACCGGTTTCCTGATTTTTTTTTTTTTAGTTCACTTATTCACACTAAAGTTCTGCTCTGTGCGGACTGCAGATGGACAGAAATCGTGCATTTACCGATCTATCTGTTAATCAATCTATAATTTATGTGACCCGTTCGATTCAATTTCTATATGATTGTACGAGCGAGAATATTGCAATATTTCACTACTATCACTAACTCACCAAACAGCCATAAAAAGTTGAAAGTAGATTTCGTGGCCACGAATGACATCGTGATGGTCAGCGTGTCATGCAGAGACGTGAGAATATCGATATACCACTAACAACTCGTCTGTAGTTTCGTACCATCCCACTTCTTAACATTAATAGTAACCTGTCTCACATAACATTTCAAGTCAAGTTTCAGAATTGTATGAAAAATATTCTGGTGTAAAACGCCGCAAGCTTTGCTGAATATGAAAGTTCATTGCGCATCGCTAAGGTCTCGTCGGGATCAACCTTGACTACCATTATGGGAAATTACTGTCTTCTTGCATCATCACCAAGGTGGCACTTGAATAACCCTGAGTTTATTGATCAACTTTCACTGGGAATCTCCGCAGCGATTTACGTGGATCTTGTATTATCTTCTCAAATTTGCTGTCTATTGCTGAACGCCTCTGAACTTTCCACTCTCTATACGAATTTCTAAATTCACGCGAATCATTCAGATGCGCATTTTAAATATAAAATGTGTTATAAATTCAACGAAAAACAGAAAAGATTTGAGACAGAGAATGAATGTATTTCTTGAACAAATTTACAGATAGTTTCGAATAAATTAAAAACAATTTTTTTCTCACGAATTCTGCCAGTGTCCATCGGGTCAAGGTTTCTGATATAGAATTTTTGAGAGTTACTCAGGGAAAATAAAATTACAATTATAATTAATACACGAAGTAAATATTTTGAATCATTTATTTGAAAATGTTCAAATTTTTTCGTGATACACTCTTGCGAGCTTTTCTTTAAATATGTCGATCAATATTTTGACAGATTATTTCAGATATTTATTATGCATTTCTGGAAGATTTTCGTTTACAATATTTTCATGAACTATTTGAAAATATTTAGGAGAATATTTTTGCGACGTTATTTCGTTATATTTCCAATAGTTTATAATATTTTTGAATATTTCATACTGTGGAGGGGTTTTTTTCTCTATGACTACGATGCATAAAAAAAGAAGCCAGATCTGTAACGATTTATGATTCATGCATAACACGAGGAATTTATAACCCAGGAAAATATATCAAATCAAATCACAGATCATATGTTATTTTAAATTTATTACTTACATCAAAGACGTTCCATTAGCTCACATTCAAAATACATATTTACTAATTGAATTCAATCATTTATACAACTATTTATTCAATTCAAATAATACGCCCAACAGTCACAAAAATTTTCGCACAGAAAAATCTTGACTTGGTTTAAAACTTGATCGGTATTACTTATGGCGAATATCTTAACAGATATCTTCAATATTGACGATTCCAATTCTAAGATTTGCCAGTTGACATGCGACTTCGATGTTGTTCGACACACAGTTAAAGATATTTTCTCGTAACTTTTCTTGTCCAGATAAATTTTCAACACAAAAATTACTCGTTACCGAATATTTGTTTATCCTCAATCGTAAGATGCGAGATTGTGAATTTGTCCAATTATTAAAAAAAAAACTGACTTTCACAAGGAATATACACAATGTGCGTCGAACGGCGTGTTTCTATACAGAGTGCTTCTTCTTCTTCTGATCCTAAGGCTTATCTACAGAGAGCTAGACTCGCTGGCATACAAGAAGGGGAAACTTCCTCGTCATCTTGTATGAATACTGCGCAAACGAGTGCTTTGAAATGTATGTACATTTAATTCCTGGTTGGCGCTTATTTTGAATAAAGAACAAGTTACGGACCTCACAGTTCGTTCTAATACTAGAATAAACAAAACAACAGGATATTAGTATTATTTTTTGGTCGACTGAAAAAGATACAGTGCACTCGTCGAAGTGCTATGGCACATGACGATAGTACACGATATGTTGTGACACTTAGTTTGATAATATTGCTAAAAGATAAATGTATCGAAATATTTTCACGCCTGTATTACATATTACATGCATACATATTTCGGGGTGAGTAACCACCACAATACACAGGCATTCGTGGCTTGTAGCATCAGACGCGCGAAGACTATAATATAGGATCACGACTACATGGTGGATATGACTTGTATCGCTCCAAGTGGAACATCACATCCAGGATCCATGCCATATAGTCGGAAACTTTGGTGTAAAGCGTGTAAGAATTCCCGTCACACGTGTTCCCATGGTTGTTCCCATTGACGCTGAGATCTACACTGACAATTCCCATGATAAACCAAAGGCCGTTTATTTGAACAAACAGCCCACCACCACCATCACCCAGGCAGACCACCGTTCCTGAAATTCGAATCTGATCTAAAATGACATTCGAATGATATAACGTCTATGTTCTCTAAACGTCTGATAATTCCATGGCCAAGGTATATGAAAGGAAGGACTGGAAGTACCGTTATTGTAACCGGCGCAGAATTTGTCGTTGTTGATGAAAACCTGCTTCTCCGCAGTTATGTTAGAACTTTTGCACTGGGCTTGGGATACGTAGGGCACTGTTACGGTCTCCAGAACATCATCGAGTACCCCTGTGGTCGTTTTCCCAAAACCAATAACTGCCCCAGACGCACCAGACCCGAGTACCTGCTCATTATAACCGGAAAAGTCCAAGCAAGCGGGATGGAGCTGTATATTGAAGAACTCGAATGGCTCCTGCAATTCTAACAACGCAATGTCTGCGATGTAGTTGCCTCCCAAGCCCTCGTACTTGCAATTTATGTGCACATTCTTCACCTGAAAAAAAGACGCAGGTCAAAAGCCTGGGCAGTTATGATTTGAAATATGGAGTAGCATTAGCAGATCAAAAATGCCTGCTGATATATCGATACCGCATCACAATAACTTCAGAATCAAATAAAATTGTCGAGTACGTTCATCCATGAAAAGTATCAAAGAAATGGTAAAAACGAACCATGCCTCTTCTGACGTAATGGGGATCGTGCAGGAGAGAAGCGTAATGACGATGAATGTTGTTCATGAGGATAAAAAGCTTCTCAGGATTCTCCGTGGTCTTAGTTTTATCGTTGTAGACACAATGGGCAGCGGTAAGTAGAAGATTGCCCTGAATCAGAGTGGCACCGCACCTAATATCCTTCACAGACCTTTTCGAGGAGTTTCTCTGCACGTAGAGGGTTGCATGCCACGGAAAGTTGTGAAGCTCCGAGGAGATGTCACTTCCCTTAAAGATCGTAGGCGGGCGAAAGGTTGCCCCACAAACTAAAATCACATTGCATCAATGTGAGCAGAATGGGAACGGTGAAAATATTTCACGCTGCTGATCGTTAGAACCGTATCAACCATCGCTAATATTCTTCGGTATAACTGACCTGGTACACACGTTGAGAGTTCAGGCTCCCACGTCCCGTTCTTATTACACTCCACAGTCTCGGTCAGGGTCTGTTCAGCCCAGTACCCGGCACGACACGATACTTTGGCCTGCGTATTTGGGGACACTGGGGAATTGCAATCCACCCTTTCACCAGAACGGGAACAGGTTGCAATCATTGTTGCGGAATTCAAAGCAATGCATTTGATCTCTGTAACACAATTGGTGAAACTTGAAATTTGAAAACCATGGCTCTGATCAGCTCAAGAACTGTGTCCCATGATTGTACCTTGCAATACACATAGCTATGGCTTGAAATTGTTTTTTCTCACCACTGCAAATTGGAACGGGCGACCATTCTTGGTTGGCTCTGCAGTAGACGTCAGCGTTTCCTTCGAGCCTGTATCCAGAGGCACAACTGAAGACCAACTGACTGCCCTGCCTCAACCTAGTGAGCTGGACTAAAGATGACTCAGGAACTTCACAATCCGTGTCTCCTGAGCAGAAATCCCGGTGAAGTCTCCATTTGCCATTGTCTGGTTGGTCTATTATCAGACAGGAGGACCTCGCTACAGAAAAATGTTCATCGTCTGATACTATCACGGAGCTTGTTGGAGCTATTATCAGCGGTATGATTGGTATTTCGATTATCGTTTCAGTCGTCGTTTCCATTGTGGTTGTCGTTATCGTTGCACTTTCTGTTGTCGTTGTAGTTGAGGTGAATCTGGGTGGTGGTGCTCTATTCCGCAATCGAAATGGTGGCCTGTTTTTAGAAATCAAGTTGTAATTCGCTTGGCAATTTCCAAATAATCTGAACTGTAAAGTGTGAATGAAGCACGGATCGGATATTTCGTGGATCCCTGTTTCGGTCTGCTTTATATTAAACCGTTACAGAATCGCGATCATAGTACAACGCGAAGAGGTACTTACAAATAACGGCTGCATGGAGGGTACTTGAAGCGTTCAAGGTCAGAGATGACTTGCTGAATCCACGTCATATGTCTAGACACATTCGTGTGGAGTAACTCGGAAGTTCTATCACATAATCGCTCGCTACCATCGATGCTGACGCTCACTGCCCGGTTGACGAACCCTATCAGGTACCAGAGGTTGTTTATTTCATACACCAGGCCACCGCCGTCATTCACCACGTCGTCAGCGCATGGATCTGTTTCTGAAAATCGAATCAGACTGAAGACTATGCATGATACGTTTGACCTAAATAGTTAGAAGATCAACAAGTTTAAGATTAGAAAATTCTGGTGAGCTTAACAGCTTGACAGTAACCCTGATGGATCTGGAATTTGGCACTACGACAAACCCAACTGGTCCTAAATTTTCTTGATCGATCAACAGAATAAAAAATAGCGCTATACCGTTGTTGTAACTAGTGCAAAACTTGTCGACGTTGATTTGAGTCAGGCTTCGGGTAGCGTTGGACAAAGTCGTGCACTGGCTGTTTGGTATGTAGGATACTGTTGTAGTCTGCAGCATCCGGCTGGACTCATTTGTGGGCGGATTTCTGAAACCAGTGACTCTCCCGTTCGCACCAGTTTCAAGAATCTGCTGGTTGGAGCCAGTTTTGTCCACACAAACGGGAAGAAGTGTGCTGGTGAACTCGATGGGCTCCTCCAATTCAATCAATGCGATGTCCCCTGAGTAAATCCTGGGCGAGATGGCTCGAAAATTGCAATCTGTGTGCACATTTCTCAGCTATAAAAAACACGAGTATTCATGGCAAAAAACAAATGACAGTATGGTACTACCAAAGCATGATTTATGATTCCTCTCAGCACCAGAAATCCTCCAAATTTCCGGCCAGCAACGATCATAGGATAATGGAACAATATAAAACAAATCAGAGCAGAACTGAATGAGCCAGACAAACCCTGTGCCTCCTGACGAACTGAGGATCATGCAGTGGAGAATCATAGTCCAGATCAATGTTTCCCGTGACGACGAAGAAGTTCTGTAGTATTTCCGAGGTCGCAGCAGTACTATTGAAGATATTGCCAGAAGACGTACTGAAGTCGTAGAGGCAATGGGCAGCGGTGAGCAGAAGGTTGGCCTCAATCACGGTGGCACCGCAGCGAAAGATTTTTTCGGTACTATTCGACGAATTTCTCTGCATGTAGAGCGTCGCGTGCCACGGAAAAGTACCGGTGCTTGTCGTGGTTCCTCCCGTCGTGAGCGTATTCTGAAGCGGACTTGCTATACCGCAGACTGAAATCACATTGGTACTAACTTTCTTAGAAATAATTTCTTCGATCACGTTTAATCATGGCTAAGCCATGGAATACTCCGAATCCATTAGTTCGGTAGTATAAAGGGAGAAAAAAAATATTATCTCACGAAACATGACCAGGTTTTATGAATATTTCAATTCGTTATTCATGGATTGTCTCACCTGGTGCACATCTGATAGGATCTGGAATCCACGTTCCATCCTCGCTACACTCAACAGTTTCTCTCTGTGTAGTCGAAGACTTCATGTCTTTTCTGTATGCTGGACGACAAGATACTTGAGCCCTCGTCTTCGGGCGCACCGGATCAATGTTGCTACAGGGTTTCACTCGTCCACTGGCATGAGTACAATTTCCTATCGTAGACAGGGAGCCCAAAGGCCGGCATCTGATCTCTGTAACACATGAAGATCAGACTCAGTTAAGACTCTCTGTCAGAGTTGCACAACTCAAAAATTTCAAGTGCACGGATCAAAATAATATATTCTTCAGCACGGTGCTGAAAATCAGATTTCTATAATAATGAACAGTGCAGTCAGGAAACTCTCGAGGTTTTCATTAGCCAATGCTAATATCGTGGTGATCTTCAAAGTCCAATTTGTCAAATATTCACACTTCACATTATACTGCAGTGCTCAAAAATTGGGTACGTAAAGTAGTGTTAAGTCAGGAATTCTCTCGACTTACCAATACAGACTGGCTTACGGGACCATCTTCCCGATGGCAAACAACGGACGTTTGAGTTCCCTCGAATCTTATAGCCAGCATCACAAGTGTATAATAGGAGGCTGCCAATTTTCAGTTCCTGGTCAACAGGAGGTTCGACAAACTGGAAGTCATCGCTGTCAGAAATTTGACGAAGTTTCAATTGGCCATTGATTGGTTTGAATGGCACCAAGCAAGGCCTGAGCGGCTGCTTCGGTGGCGTTGGAAACATGCTGTAAAGATTTAGACCCAAATATTTGTAATTTTCCAAGAGGGATGCTCCTAATTTTTCTCAAAATTTTCTGAATTAAACCTAATTCAATTGGCAAAATTTCACCACAGATTTCTGTAGTCTTTTGAAAATATCCTTCGATTTTTTTTTTGTCTATGAGAGATATGAAAAAAAGAATGAGATAGTATTATGATCTAACTGCCCATATCCGTTGGGATCTTCTTTCCGACAGACGCCCAAAGGATCCTCATCCGAGCCATCAACGCAGTCAATCGTGCCGTCGCAAACCACACCATCGTCAATGCAAGCGCCATAGGTACACCGAAACGCATAATTCGGACAAACCAGTTCAGGTCTGGAGCATTCGAATTCAGTCTCGTCGCTTGAATCGGAGCAGTCAGCTCTTCCGTCACAGAGAAGTTCGCTCTGGATGCACTCTCTGTTTCGGCACTCGAATTGACCCTCACTAAATTGAATTTAAGGGTATATTCAATCAGGATAACCTTTCTTCGATTAAGTTTTGAAAAATTAGATCAGGGCATGCATTAGATACGGGTGATTTCTACAAAACCCGATATAACTTCGGGCTGCATGGTTGCTAATATCTTCGAAACTCTACGATTTACACTCACATACCTACATCGGAAGAAAGCCCGTGAAATTTATCTAGATCTTTAAATTTCTCCGTTTTGGTTGTGAGGTACTCTTATCAATTTCCAGTCATTTTCAGTATCTCAAAAAAGAGAAATACTTTCTTTTGCAATTATTAGCATGCTTTGACGAATTTTCAGTGAATCGTTCATTGAAAATCTGAGATTTCTTTAGTCAAAATGTATCTTTTGGATATTTTATCTTTCAAAATTATCTCAGAGAAAAAAATTAAACCAGCATTCGAACAATATTCGTCGAATTACTAGAATAATGGATAAGCATGACATTGGCAAACGAGTGAGTTCAAAAATCCAGTAAAATTATACGGGTTCTTCCTCGATTTATATCACCATATCCTAAAGTTACGTGAATATATCAGCAGCCACGAGATCCAAAACCATGTCCATCGTATAAAGGAATGATCTACATGTATTTCAAAGTTCACAGTAACATGTCAATAAGATTGCTTACCCACAAATCGAAATGTTGAGATCATCTATCTGTGCATTGTCTGAGACATTTTGGGCGTAGCCGAATCCAGTAAGAGACACTGTTCAAAATAAGTTCAGACAAAAATCAATTATCTCTAAGAATAGTAACGACGTATCGCCTATCCCTACTGAAAAAGTTCATGTGATAAATTACATAATGTTATGAAAGAGTTCTCAATGTAATTTATCATATGATTAGCCTTGTGAATTTGCTAGAATATATAAGAAATCACATAATAAATTTGATAAGCACGAATCATCAGATATAACGTGAAACAAATTACATGATAAACTATACGATTGACCATATGATTTTTGATATAGTATATCTGATGATTTGTGCTTATGTGATTAATTATGTGATTTGTTATATATTTTAGCAAATTCGCAAGACAAATCATGTGATATATTACATTCAGAATTTTTTCATAACATCATGTGATTTATCTCATAAACATTTTCAGTAGGGATTACATTCTCCTACAATAATTAATGGTAAAACACAACGGATCGAAAGGCTTTCGACAGTGTAAAATAGGTACTTTGGCGAACAACGTTGTAAGTGCCATTTTTAAAAATGTCTTTTTTTTTCCCCTTAGCTTTTTGGAGATTTAAGAATGTCGGAAAATGCACATACGGTTTCGAATCAATGTTCAAAGACGGTTTTTCTTATTTACTGGAAACTCTTACAAAATGCCACTCACAACGTTTTGGAATAGTCTCGGAATGGGACCGATCACAATTTAAGAAAGTCTGCTTGATGGATTGCATAATTAATTCACACTCTTTGTCGCATGAGTGACTTTTGCTAAAACTGGTTTGAGCTGAACCTGTTTGGCATGGTCGAAACATCGGATAAAAATTTATCCGTCGCACTGTAGGGAAAGAATCGCTAAAATTGTAGGACCACTATGTAACAGGTTGCATGTGTTGCCCATGACCTCATTCACGCCGATGGCAACCAGTTAAACACGTTTATACGGTTTATTTTCAACTTTTTTGTAGCTTGCAGCGATCTTGGAACTCTCACTGGATGCATGCGCATCGAATTACGGCATCATGATCAATGCAGAAATATTTCGATACAAGGAAAATTCAGAGAACAAGGTCCTTAATCTGGTCCCCTTAATGATACATACGTACATGGGGAATTCCACGCCAACTCAACCTAGGTCTGACCCTTGACCTCTCCGATTTGGCTCGCGATTTTTTATACGACAGTTTAGACTCTCGAAGGCACTGATTGTGAGTTTTTTTTTTTTTTTGGAACCTTTCGAAACGATTTGAATTATCTACAAGTTTTTAAAACGACCATATTGATTGGGACAATTGAAAAATTTAAAAAAAATCTTAAAAATCCGGTGTTACGTATAAAAACGTTCAAGTAACCGGCGATAGTGGACTCTTTCTTTCAATTGAAAAAAAAATTTTTGTCGAAAAAGACCCAGGTTGAGTTGGCGTGAGATTTCCATATCTTCGAATTTACAATTTTTTACATTAAATTTCATCACTATGTCAAGAATTATTACGCAACTGTTTTTTAGTAGAAAAATTCAAACTAGTCCAAACTTTTATTTTGGACCTTGACGCAAAACCCTGTGATAAAATATTACGTTCTTTACTGATTAAGTTTGATTAAAGAAAAAATTATCGCTACATTTTCAATTAGCAATAACAGCCAGGATACTTGTACGATTTGTCATTACGAAATATGTGTTTACTGTATCGTTGAGAAGTCTGCGGTAGAACTTATCGCCGTCCTTGCAACTGACCTCGTTCATTTAATTAATTTGGTCTTCAGTTGAAACAGGATTATACTTTAGTTTGCTGCACAACTTAATTCTGTTATCAGAATTATCAGAGGATAGCTATATCAACTTCTGAGATGTACAGATCATCGGTAATAAATATGGAAAAATCATGTGTGAATCACATCATTTTTTTTTTTTTTTGTTTTTCATTAAGAATTGTGAAACGTGAAAATTTATCGCTGTAAACTGGAAGATAATCGCGCGAACACTGCTCATAAATTTATGTTTATTACAGTGAGTGAATTTTTCTCTTGTTAGCTATTGGCAGTCCGGTAGAAATCGTTGTTTAATCGTGAAGTTTTCAACTCATTCATCACTCACTCACTACAAATGAAAGTTACGGTCACGGCACGTGTAAGATCGCTGTTGACTGGTTTACGATTTGTTCGATTGGTTCGACTCGATTAATTATCATTTGTATGATTGTAATTATAAGCACACTGCGATGTGTCATGATGTCTACTGACTTACCGTACATCCATAAGCAGGCTAAAGTGAATATCACTGCAACGAACGACATCGCGATCCTCACTGCATTATACAGATGTATAACTGTTATGCACTTTCATGGCTCCCCACCAAACGTTGTGCTTCGGTTAAAAGTATGCGACTCCGTGTACGAAGATTGTGGTCGAATTCTCATGAATTAAGGTATTTCCGCGGATGCAGATCCGTAGAAAAATTCCAATACGTAAACGGTGCTGAGGATTTTGACTTTACTATTTCCTTGTCGACTGCAGCAGTGTCGGAAAAAATGTTCATGTCATACCTAGCTGCTACTTAGCTCAGTAAACCACAGCCGACTGACACATACGATTGAAAAGACGTCAAAGAAAAAAGTAATATACATACAGGTTTCCATATCTTTCAGCAGGCAGTCAGGGAGATGACGATTTTTGTAATTTTCCCTACCTATGTTTATGGGAGAAAATAGCTTCGAGCGGTGGTCTTGCAGATGGGAAACTCGTTCCATGTCATAGTGAAATTTAATATTTTGCATTCTCCGCCAAATTAGGAACCTTTTTAGGTGACCTCCTCCAATGTTGGATGCATCGTGTGACGTGGGATAGCACTGGTAATATAAGTGCTCCCACGCCAAATTATTTATAGCCTTTATCGTATAGTGGCGTAGCAATAGCGTTCTAAATTTTTACGATTTTCATAAATTATCGTGAATTCTTCTGTCACACAGAATTCTCAATTCAATCGTCAATATCGGTTGCAAGAATATCGATATTCACAGAAAATCGATATTTTCTACCCGAAACTACAGTCGATATGCAGGCACAGTACACCGCGGGTATTAATCAATTTTATTTAATCAACAAGGTCCTTGGGGATGGAGAGTTGGAAACGTAGGAGCCAAATTAATGAATGAAAAAGCCTCCTGTTGTCAATATGTACACATTAAATAAATAAAGGGGCAGGTTAAGGTCTACCATACTATGAATAAATCGAAGACTTTTTGAAGCGATTTTATTAACCCTGCAGAGTTGAACGCGTGTATTTGTACTCCAGCGGAATCTGGCTCCAGGAATTCATTCAGGTTTTAGAAATCCACGTCCTCACTTGCCCCCGTTGTGAGCGCGCTGGACCACCGCGTAGAACGAATAAGCTGACCGAAGAATCTGGAAGATTTCGTATCATGAGTCGGAAAGAACCTTGAACTTCGATTGCTTCCAGCAATAGACACTCATCGCGACATTTCCGACTCAGCATCTGACTTCCGAAAATTTGAGAAAACTGTATTCGATGTTGCAGAAATACCCACCATGGAAAATGTCTCTAATGAAAGTCCAAAAAGTCCGCCAACCATCAGCTGCATCGGACGTTGCATTCGGCACATCATAATACGCAGAGTGTTTTTGAATCTTGGAGAACATGACGTCCACTGACAGTGAAAAGCCGCGGTCATCAATTCGGAGGTCTGTGAAAAATGTTTAGTCAATTTTTTGAACGGTAAATTAAAAAGCAATGATGAATTTGCATAGATTTCTGATCGACGCTAACCTTGACGATTATCCCGTTTCCATGCCAGCAGTAACAGTATATTTGAAACAACATGCAACCCTGATACAGCAGCATCGAATAGAACTGTAAGCTCGCTGGTGACGTCTGGAAAATCAATTTGAATGATGACATGATCACGTCGTCGATTCATTCAGAAGATTACACCAAACAGATATGCAAATCAATGGTGCAAAAGCGACCTTGAGTTTCAACGGAACTTAACGCGTTCACTTACCAAAGTCAGCTCGAAACACGTCAAGCAAAGTATGGTACTACTCACAGCGAACTGTACAAGAATCCCAATGCCAAATACGTCCTGAATTTCGCGTGCAAATCTGTGAAATGAGATTTCGAACGTTTGGATTACGGCATCGTGAAACAAAAGGCCTGGTAAAAATTGTACTGTGTCTTCATCAGTCGAGTACCATCGAAACGGACTGACTCTTTTGAATTACCTGACGATAGCATTGTGATGTTTGATACAACGGACGATACGTTCATGCATAAAATCGTTTTCAGTACGAGGAGATTCGTTGTGAACAATTTCGACCGTATTCTGATCCACTTTCAGGACTTTCGATTTATGATCGACATTTTCAGTAGCAGTAATTTTTACGACGGAACTCAAATCGGATAAATCGTGGAGCAGCATGTCAAGCTGAGCTCCAGCCAGTGCCATAAAAACCGATGCAAATGTGTCCATCATTGCATTCATGCATGCGTTCATCTCAACGGACATGATCTGATAAACATAAATTACCGAGAAGATCGGCGAGGTGTTTGTGTCGAATGGAAACCATCCTTTGAGAGGCAAACGTCGTACCTGTATCGATTGAAATGAGAATAAAAAGCTGAATAGAAAATGATGGAACGACGGTGATCATATCTATACCTCGATTCTTTCCAACAATGGAACGATTGCCCAGGCCATAACAGTGGAGGTGCACATAAAGCAGAATAAGATGTTGTCTCGGTGTGCGAGCCTGATGGTTGACTTGAGAAACATACGGTGGGATATATTTCGGGGGATAAATTTTTTCTGGCAGGAATCCGCGACGAGTTTTTCGATCCGTTTTCGACGCATCAAGATGTTCACAAGCTTAACAGCATTTCCTACGTGGGTCAGGAGCAGGAACAGAATGTCTATTATAGCTTCCACATCGCCCCATATCGTCGACACGTAAATTACTTCCGTTAAAAAGTACATCAGTGTCATAAGTGACATTATCACAGTGCCGTAAAGGTTGTAGATGAATCTGAAAGTCAATCTTATCAATCGTTACTCACATTTCACCACTTTATCGACACGATCGTAAGTAAACGGGGTGCCTTGTACATATTTCGTCATCGCAAAGTACCTCGGATTGCAAAAAATGCCTAAGACCACCTAGAAAGCAGGTTTTGGCACTCAAAGAAAAGTTTCAAAGGATTTTCGAAAATGGATATATGTGACCGTCATGTGAGCTGGATTCCAGTTGAACTGCCAAACCAATTTGGATGAAATTTGCATAGAATACTGTTTCTCGCGTCAAGATATGCCATCAAGCTTTTGAGCCCAATTCCTCTTCCGTTTTCAAGCTTCATCATATGATTTATATCATCGGAGAAAAAATTGTGCAGAAAAAAAAACGTGCCTTATGCAAAAAAGCGAAGCTTTTTGGCTGAATCCGGCTAGTTTCGTCCGGTTTTTTAGTTTCTCCTACTTCGGATCACCAAAAGAATTTGTACAATTTCGGAAGAGGAGCATTTTACTCAAATACAAACCTGAGTCTAGGGTTGCTTATATCCAGTACCCAAGCACCGGTCAAGCGAAGGACCCATAAGTTAACAGCCAGAGCATCTTTCGGGCTGATCTCTTCCTCCATGTCGACTAGTAGATGACGATGTACCTTCTCCGGTTATTGAGGTATGACAAACGGGGTATAGCAAAGGACTGACTTGTCCAAGTAAGTGCTGAAGTAAGGGGAGGTGGAGTCTTACGTGATTGGAATAGTGAAGTAGTAGCAAGGACTGTCGTCTTTGCTTTATTAACAAGTAACGAGTGTGCTGTCCCACGATGGGCAAAAGCTTATAGATGTTTTGTACGTATACAGAAGCAATTGTATAGGTAGAAATAGTTATCATCGTCCATATTTTTCTATATAAAGTTGAATAAACGGTGGCAGCGAGAATCTCATTTCACGGGTTTCTTATAGCAAGATACAGAAAACGGAAAAAAATTTTCCGCGAGTCTAGTTAATCGGAATTTATAGGTCAGTGTCGTACGGGTAATGACTACGTTGCGTCAGGAGAGAACCTAGGTACTAATTATCCACATCTACGTTATCGGTACTTACCTTATCATGCCGCATTGTTCGCGAAAGATTTAATTGCCATTCGCTCGACAGGTGGATCTTCATTATTCACTCCGAAAGTTCGCTTTCTCTGGGAAATCATCGGACTCAACAGCATTCGAATACACACTTACCTATACTTCATGGCGCTAGAAAATTCCTCAAAGATTTTTTACAACAAGAATTTTTTTAGATTTTAAAGAAACTCCGTTGTTGGCCACTATAGTTAGTGAACGGAATGCCTTATACATTCGTCATCGTAAAAACGTCGGATTGAGAAGAATTCTAAATTGTAAGACCATTAGGGAAATACTTTTTGGCATCAAAGAAAAAAGATTGCAAGTATTTTCGAAAACGAATATTCCAGTCGTGCCGCCGGACCGATTTGGATGAAATTTGCAAAGGATACTGTTTCTGTCACGAAGTCTACTTTAAAAGTGCCCGCACAACATATAAAGGTATCATTCGAAGTCTTCACGATCTTCGAGTATCCGAGGGAAATTTTTTTTTGAAAAATTATACTTTCATACTTTTTCGCACAAACCATTGAATTTATGGCAATATGTCGAATACAGAATTTATACGAAATTCAATCCTCTACAAAAAAGTTTCTTACGACCATAGCAAAATAGTTAACCGTTTACGAGATATAGCGATTTTAAATTAGTATGACAAAAATTAATTTATCAAGAAGAGCAATCAATATAATTGCTACCATAAGATTATTGAAAAAACATAACACTTGGTAACATTATCAGTCGAATTGTTAAATGGCTCATTTATTTATTGAATTCAAAAAGTGCTTACAATAATTCATGTATATTAGGGTGTGTCATTTTGGAGAAATTTTTTTTTAAACTTACAAACAGGTTGTATACTTGGAGGAAGGTAAAATGAGAAGCCTGTTAAAATTTGAGATCTTAATATTAATATTAAGAGGTGTCTCATCGCGAATTTCTATTTCCCATTTAGATAACACGAGAAATTTTCGAGTGGCACACTTCAATTTTTGTATCTCAAGTACTAATCTACTCGAGAGCGATTCTTTATAGCTACTTTTGATCGAAATTGAACGCTCTGCAAAAAAGGTCTCTTGGCCTTTTACGATAACTCTAGCTGTTTTCAAGTTGGTTGTTGGCTATCAATGGTAATATCCCAATGACTAACTTGGAAATACCAACTTCCAATATCTTTGAATGAAAATACAGTTCGAGACAAGAAAATATTATGCTCTTACTTTTGTCAATATCATTTTTTTTTTTTTTTTTCGCTGAGTTGTATGCAATTCAAATTTTTTACACGGTCGAGATTTTTCAAAAATTCATATCTAGAGAACGGATTGAAATAAAAATCTGAAAATAATCATTGAGGTTACTTTCAATGTATGCTTAAAGATGAAAAAAAAAGAGTCCGTCAAATAAAAAATCTTCGGGGAAAACCGACCGCCGCCAGATTACGTGACAGGTCATCGGGATCATGTCACTGTCAATCGAGTACTAGCTGCGATGCAATTTCACGTAGGGGAAGATAGCCTAATGTTGATAACCCGGTCCAAGTGTATTCATCATATACCTAATCAGCTAATCTTGCAGTGCAGTCAATATGTCAGTTAAAATTTATAGCCAGGCGCTATGCAACAAAACAAATGAAACTGTGTTATTGCTTGCAGTTTTCATATTTTTTATGTTGAACGATATCTTTATGTCGATAAATACAATGTGTACTTTTTTGTATACAGCCACAGTTATGTACTTTTTGCTTATGATCTAAATGTGGTATCCCGGCAAAGCGATTCGGGAAATTGGCAAACTGCATGCTTGAATTTGTTCATCTTCATACATTTTGCAATTTAATTGTATATTGTTATTTTGTTATTGGATGGTGAATAAATATGAGAAATAGGGAAACCCGCGTAATCGGGGACCTAGAACTGTAACAATGACTGCGATTTGATGGTTTTGGAAGATTTTCTTGAATAGATTTATCTTGAACGAATTGAGTATTCTAATTCATTTCTAATTTCACGATGTTTTCGACAGGCACCCTACGGAAATAATTTTCAGAATGAGTAAAATTTCCGAAGTTCAAATTCGCCTTAGTTAGTATGCAATATGGCCAACGAAACGAAGAGAAACATATGTAAGCGTGGTTCAAATTGGTCCTTCGAAACTGCAGACCAACATCTGTTAAAAGGATCGTGATTCAAACGGGTTTAACCCTCCGTAGTCACACTTCTGTAGAATCACGTAGTAGTCACACTGGGGGTCAAATTGACCCATCGTCATTTTCAAATGGCTGCCGTACAAAAAGTATCCGTTCGATTTTTTTCAAAAAATTATAGAACATACTTTGAACATTGCAGAACATGTAGCAACAGTCGATTTGGAGAAAATTCAATATTAACATGTCTAAAAAAAATCGTGAATATGTGAATGTGCAAAATATGTAATTTTTCAGTAAAATATTCGTAACTTTTTCATTTTTCAGTTTTTTTTTTTTTTTTTTCGAAAAATTTCAGGGTGATACGCACGAGATATGATACTTTGATGAAAAAAAAATAACTTAATAGTAGGGGTTTCAAAATAGTACATTTCAGTACGAGTATGGAAAGGCTTTTTTGGCGAAACGAGAGGTTTACGGCACGAGACGAAGGCTAGTGCTGTAACGAGTTTCGTCAAAAAGCCTTTACGTATAAGTTACGATCATTATTTTTCATCCCGAAAGCCGAGAAATCGCAACGAAGTTGCGATTTTGAGGTTAGAGTGATAAAAAAGGTATTTATTCCATCTAAATACAGATATTTAGCCCCAAAGTTGAAGCTGGGTCAATTTGACCCATAAGTGACTGTACGGATGCGGTTAATGGGTTCGAATGAAATGATTGCATTTGTTCCAGAAAGTTCAGACCTTCTTACATAAAAGAAAAAATATAGTATTAATCTTTTTGGAATTTCATTTCGAGTATCATTTGATTTATTAGCACAAACAAGGCTATTCGACAAACAATGAAAAGCGGTAATCTGTTTCACTGCGAGATGAGAGTGAGGGTAAAAAGCAAATATTTGAGACTAACCAGAGCGGACACTATTCCTCAGACTCAATCAATAGCCAGCGATCGCACGAGAACGGGAGTCCAAGGAACGGAATTTCTTCTTTCGTCTGGTAAACTTCGTGAAGTGACCTATATACATCGAATATCAGTACGACGATAAGCGTGGCTTGAACGATATTTCGTAAGAGGTGATTGTTAAGTTTTATAGTACAGTCGAAATAAGATTTCACCTGGAAGTAATTAGGAGGAGCGATTTTTTTTCCAAAACCAACAAAACGATAATATTATAAGAACCGGAAATTATTTTTTTATTTTTTTATTGTCAAGTTTATCGTTTTGTTGAATTTACACGAGAACTTTGGACTGTTGTCTTTGGATGAATAAAACGTTGGTTGGAAAGTGATCACATCTGATTCAGTACACTACGAATAAGCGCGCGGTACCAATCCTTCAAAGCCCTCCACAGCCGTTAGGATAAGTTTCCGACCATGGGTGTCTCACCTCAAAATGCTTGTCTAGGCAGCCCCTACACACCCTAGAAGTATGTCGAGAGTTGACATAAACACCCTGTATACGTCTGGAAATATTTCTTCTCCATCAAAGGGTCACTTGTAATCTGAGCTATTCTCAATTTTCCTTATTCTTCATTACTAAATGGAACATATATTACACGTAAATTCCCGGAATGCGAAACGGATCCGATTAGGAGATATAAATCGAATTGGTCAATCATTGATAACCAACAACCAACTTGTAAATAGTTAGATTTATTGAAAAAGACCGGGAGACCCTTTTTGTAGAGCGTTCAATTTTGAACAAAAGTAGCTATGCAGAATCATTCTGAGTGGATTAGTAGTTGAGATATAAGAATTGAAGTGTGCTACTAGAACATTTCCCGTATTATTATTCGAATGGGAAATAGAAATTCGCGATGAGGCACCTCGTAATATTAATATTAGAATCTCAAACTTTAACAGGCTTCTTATTTCATCTTCCTGCAAGTATACAACCTGTTTGTAAGTTGAAAAAAAAAGTTGTATGTATGTAATACAAATAATAACAATAATTGAAAATAGCTCAGATTTAGACCGGCCTTTTGATGAAAAAAAAAAATATATAAAAACGTGTCTCGGAACGTTTTAATCATTGGAGTGCAATTTTTTCTGGAAGGCCTCTGGCCATGAGGAATCGACGTTTTTAAACTTCGAATTTTTATGCACCAGAAAAGAGAAATCGCATGCGTTGGAATGGGGATGATACTAGCCTGACGTCACGCACAGCATATAAAGGGATTTGTGACAAAGCACCCGTCGCGTTAGAAACTTTAAAACAATCTCATTCGTTTATCGATCTCGCGCTAATAGTAAGCCGGAGATCAACGAGTAAACTTTCAATTTCTGACGCGCTTTGACCTCAGGATCGACGTGCAGTATCTCCGTAATGACTAATTGACAGTCCGGCGGATGGTGCGGATGTCAACAAATAAACCGAGATAGGAACAGGATTTTTTCGGTTAGGAACATGAAATCTGAAGAAAAACGCCGTGAGCGCTACTGGGATAGATGTGTACCATTGATGAAAGTTGGCGGGAGCCGTGGGTGGAATATCTATAACTATTCAGGACTCCTTTCCTTGCTAGCCCTTACGTTGCTCTGTGGTATGAGCATAGCTGATCCCAGTACCTGCACGCTTGGATCGAACACAAATAGTAAGTAAGCACAATGTTTCACGATCTGTTGAGCTATGATACTAAGGATCGTCGGCTCGTTTTTCGAACACCGAATTTTACCCAACAGGTCTTAAATGTGCCTCGAGCCAAAGCGAATCGCAATTGGTCAATTATCTTGGCGGGGTCAATCGTCAATGAGTAGGATGAGCCTTGAAATTCATGAATTTTTTCTCACGCAGATGAATGCCCCCATAACTCAGTTCGACGGAACTTCGTGGTAGAGTACGAATCAGCGAATCTATTGAACTGCGACCGTAAGTGGAGTAAAACATATCCACGGATTCGTGGCGGTAAGTTGGTGCTAGTCGTCAATAACGAAACAGTGAAGCCGGATTTAGCATACATCAGAAAGCACCTGATTCAGCTCCGCTTGCATAAGTTAGCTCCTTCGATCCACACGTATGAATGCAGGCTGGAATCAAACAACAGTGAGCAATCCGAGATTCTGCTGCACGGCACGATTGCCGTTAGGTGTAAGTATATGCATTATGCACTACTGTATATACCACGTGACAGGTGTATTAGATTTTTGATAAATTTCACGGAGAAGCCGACGGCAGGACTTTCACTAGTATATAGACAGTATAGAATCATTGAGTTGTATTATTAACATTTCTATCCAGTTAAACCTGAAAGGCCCCGCAGTTTCAAGTGCATGTCACACAACTGGGAAAGCCTTATCTGCACCTGGGAGCCCCTGCCCAACGCCGCTCCAACGCGCTTCTCTCTCAGGTTCGAACCACATGACAAAGGTGCTGGTGGATCATCCGTTGCCTGCCCCAAGTCCCAGAATGATAGCGAGATACCAACGAACAGATGTCTCTGGGACGCATCTACGAATCCCCCTTACAGACGAATGGAGGAATATTATACATTCGCATTGGACGCCGAAAACGATTTGGGAACTTACAGCTTCGAATACAGCTTTCATCACTGGGCACACGATAAGTGTCCGAGAGGACGTTGACGAGCGTGCAGCTTCAAAGTACGGATATGACAAGGAATTTGGAATTTTTTAGTGGTCCCATCGCCTCCTGTCAACTTATCGGTCCTCGATACAACGTATTCGAATGTTCAGCTGTATTGGAGCGTACCGGTTGCCTTGCACGACTTTCCTCCAGGCCTGCATCACAGAGTCTCTTATCAGAAGCTATGGGATGGTCAAAAAACTTGGCATGTGAGGAACAGACAGGGACATTGTTATCTTTGAGTTGTTATCTTTTTATACGCCTAGAGCAAGAATCTGTTGAAGTGGGCATGTACGCATTGCATGTATTCCGCGAGAGTTGACATTTTTATGTTATTCCGTCGGCAATTCGAACTCAGTAAAGATTTGTTTGAGTCCAGAATTCCTCTCTATTCGTTAATATCATGTGACTAGACTGCTCATTGGTTCGGAGATAGGTGGCAGTAATGGTCGATTCTATCATTTAGACTTGCAAAATTCATTGTACTGAGAACAAGATGATTGAACGATGAACATATCCAAACGATTGGATATAAAGTTACGGTAATATTTTACTAATTGATCGGACGAACATTTTCGGTCGTCTCTCATTTCACTTCGGTGTTGACGACGGCTCTTTTCGTTTAGCAAAAATTAGATTAGAGTTTTTCAACAGATTTTATTACTTAGCGTCTGAAGAAATCATTCATCGTCGTTTAAACTATTTCAGACGATAGATATTACGAATGAAACGCATGCCACTGAAATATACTTCAAATTACCTGATTTGGAGATCCCAGGCACCCTATACCGGGTTCAAGTTTCCACGAAAAGCTCGATGACTAATGACGAAGACCTATGGAGCAAATTTAGCAGTACCATCTTATATCTTTCCTCACCTTCATCAGCTGAAAATGTGAAAATTGCAATCGAGCAAAGTTTCTCTAACGGGAAGAACTTCACCGAGAAATTAATGAAGCAACGCGAAGAGGCTTTCGATCGTACGATAGATAGAATAGAAGGCAAACTCAATTCCAGTATCACCGATTCCGTAAATCAAGTATCTAACCTAAAGCTGAACGTATCTGCGTTAGAGGCCAAACTCGACTCTGTTTTGAAGGAAATAGGCCAACTTCGTAAAAATCTAACGCAATGCTGCTTTCACGAGTCTATGATCGGAAAAGACGTGGACATTCATTAATCTAAAAACATTTTACTGAGGATTCATTTTTCTTTTGCAAATCTATTATATTTGAACATTTTATCTATTCTGTTGCTTTTTACACCGCGATCGTACACTTTTGTCCAAACTTACATAACTTTACTTTAATATTTCTACTATATCCACCATGATTAATTATTTTTAATAACTGTAGTTGTCGATTATGCTATGCTTCAGTTTGTATTACATTTACACATATAATGTATAAGTACACGATGTATATACTATAAAATAATCATTTATGTTAACAAGCCTTAGATATTCTTTCATTCATGGCTTGTTTTTTGTGTGTTAAAACGCGGCAGAATTTAGTCACCGTTAGAGATGGCTTTTGCCACCATCGTCGAGTAGCAAAAGCTTGCAGACAAGTTTACAGTAGTTAACAATACAAGGATAAACTAAGAAATTGAACAATATGCGGCGACTAAATGTTATGAAAATAGTATATTGTGCAACAAGTGCGGGAAGTTGGCGATTACTGACGAGTGTGAATTTTGCAGCACGAGTCAGTAATCGTCAACCCGCACGAGTTTACACATCCTATTTTATGTGACACCAGCATGGGAAGTGAGACTTTCGGTTGTAAGACTATCAAAAATCGTCTGATTAGAATAAGTTCGGTTCCTGACGCCACAACCAGCAACGCCACAACAGACCAAGGGGGGGTTTGGGGGGGCGAAGCCCCCCCAATAGGGTCCGGGGCGAAGCCCCGGTGGGGCCCAGGGGCGAAGCCCCGGTGGGGGGGTTCGGGGGGCGAAGCCCCCCGAGGCGTCATAAAACGAAATTAAAAAATAATTTAAAAAAAAATCACAAATCAGTCTGAACTAATATAATAATACACTGAGATAAAGATTTATTCATAGCTAATAAAGATTTATTTACCGTTCTCGCCTTTTTCGAAACGAGATTTCAAACACATTATATATAGTCGAAAGGCAGCGGACGTGATCGTAGTCGTAACTCAACACGCCCGATGGCGCTAGTTACGCTCTAAAAGCGTGCGGTAATAAACATTAACGCACTGTTTTGCGTGCGTTAATGAAAATAACCACACGGTTTGGGAATCGGCCATTTGGCGCACCATTTTCAGCGCGCAAAGTCAAACTTCCCATGCGGGTGTTACATCAAATAAATTACCTACAACATTTCTGACAATATGTAAAAATAATTTGAAACTTATTCATGCAGCATCCTTAGTATTGAATAAAACAAAATTTTCGTTAACCTCGTTTAATAATATACCAAAAATATTTTGAACATTTTGTGTTAGATAAAAACAGATCGCAGTTTCTGTTCGCAGAGCTTGGTTCTGAAATTACCACCACGCTCTCACGATAAATGTTCTGGTGGCACTTTTCAAGTTCACAACTCACGATCTAATCTACTCAGAAGGATTCTGCATAGCTACCTTTGTTCGAGATTTAACGCTCTACAAGAAGGTCTTTTGATCTTTTTCGATGATTCCAACTGTTTCCAAGTTATTACGT
The DNA here is from genome assembly GCA_949628255.1 of Macrophya alboannulata. NCBI lineage: Eukaryota > Metazoa > Arthropoda > Insecta > Hymenoptera > Tenthredinidae > Macrophya > Macrophya alboannulata. The sequence goes on along the minus strand of OX451206.1, from coordinate 24,676,377 downwards.
GTTATTATAATATGGTTACTAACCATGACTAACTTGTGAACAGTTAGATTCGTCGGAAAAGACAACCTTTTTTGTAGAGCGTTCAATTTCGAACAAAAGTAGCTATGGAAACTTATTCTGAGTAGATTAGTACTTGAGATATAAAAATTGAAGTGTGCCACTAGAAGATTTCCCGTGTTATTTAAATGAGAACGATGAGGCACCTCTTAATATTATTATTAAGATCTCAAATTTTAACAGGCTTCTTTATATATGTACTCTTTCGTTTTATGATTTCATTCTGCTGACCACCTTACGGTCAAGCTTAGATACAGTTCAGTTGTTGAGCTAGTCTAATATTGGCAACACGTTGTGCTACTCGCTCTTCCAGCATAAACTTACATCCCACTTTTGTATTCGAAATTGTATCGTTCTACCTATTTACTTATCCGAACGAAGACGTTATTAATTCGAACTGAATTTAACCTGCGTATTCTCTCAAAATGAGATTACGGTTATCTTAGAATATTTGGACATAAATTTTTGAACTTCCGTCGGTGATGAAAAATAGAAAAAATTGCAAGTAGATGATCGCCAGGGTCTGAAAGATCCGAGTTTCGGCTCAAGAATTTTAGAATTTTACTTTAATGCGAAAAAAAAAACCTTTCAAAATTATTTCGAGTAATTTTTTCCAATATCGTTCAAGGAAAATACAGTTCGTGACGAGAAAAAATTATGCCCTTGCTTTTGACAATATCATTTTTTTGCATTTTTTTCCGCTGAGTTGTATGCAATTGAAATTTTTTACAGGGTCGAGATTTTTCAAAAATCCATATCTAGAGAATGGATTGAAATAAAAATCTGAAAATAATCATGGACGTTACTTTCAATGTTTGCTAAAAGATGAGAAAAAAAAAGTTCGTTGGATGAAAAATGGTTGGGAACAACAGCTTGTCGAGTTGGCATGAAATTACCCAATAATATTTTCGTGCGGGTAATGACCCACCGCCAGATTACTTAACAGGTCATCGCGATCATGTGACGGTCAGTCGATTACTTAATGACGCAATTTTACGTAGAAGAAGATAGCTCAATGTTGATAACCCGGGCAAAGTGAACTCATCATATACCTAATCTTGCAGTACAGTCAATATGTCAGTTAAAAATTGCCAGGCGCTATAAAACAAATCAAATAAAACTGTGGTATTGCTTAGAGTTTTCACATTTTTCATGTTGAAGTTCGATTTAGCGCACGGGTTTGAGTGCGCAAAATGCCCACTTCCCGCAATGTGCAGAATCGAGCTTTTCACACCTTCTTTGAAAATAGAAAATAGAAAATCTGAAAAATTATCCGGATAGAATTTTTGCCACGTACTGTACGTGAAAAAACTTTAGGTCTTATCGGAAATCATTGCAATCAAGACTTCAGCGCGTGTTGGGAATTCTTGGAAAGATCCACATCTTTACGTATTCGGATGAAGATTAAGCGATGATCTGTTTTACTGCGAGATGTAGGTGAGGGTAGATAGCAAATATTTGAGACTATCCAGAGCGGAGACGATTCTTCAGTCTCAATAAATAGCCAGCGATCGCACGAAAACGAGAGTTTGAAGAACGGAATTTCTTCTTTCGTATCTGGTGAACTTCCCGAAGTGACCTATACATCACATATCAGTACGACGACCAGCGTGTCTTGAACGATATTTCGTAAGAGGTGAGTGTCAGGTTTTATTCTTATACCCACCGATAATAGACCACACGTACCATATATAAGCTAATTTATAAATTCCCGGTGTGGTTTTGTACCTGAAAATTTTCGACTATTTTTTTCCATTAGCAAAGGTTGATAGCCGTGGAAATGAGGCAAAAGCCCCCTCAATATAATTTTCTTTAGTGAAATTTCATGCAATTTTTGATATTTCACGTTTATAACGTTTCTTTGAGAATATCCGAGAAGTTAATAGTCTCACAGAAAAATTTTCGATACGTTTTTCAATGTAAAATCCGCTCTTTTCATTGAAAGTATTTTCATGCACCGCAGACAATCGGAAGTTGAAAATACATATGATTAAACCTTCTTCCGCAATTCCAAATTCGATTTTTCTTTTCTTCGTTCATCAACTTAAAATATTCCCTCAAATGAAAAGCCTGTTAAAATTTGAGATCTTAATATTAATATTAAGAGGTGCCTCAACGCGAGTTTCTACTTTCCATTTAAATAGCACAGAAAATGTTCTAGTGGCATACTTCAATTTTTATGTCTCGAGTACTAATCCACTCAGAATGATTCTGCATAGCTACTTTTGTTCAAAATTGAACGCTCTACAAAAAAAGTCTCTTGGTCTTTTTCGATAAATCTAGCTGTTTCCAATTTGGTTAACCAATCAACGAGTAAACTTTCAATTTCTTACACGCTTTGATCTCAGGATTGACGTGCAGTACCTCCGTAATGACTAATTCACAGTCCGGCGGATGTTCACGAATGAACCGAGATAGGAACAGGATTTTTTCGGCTAGAAACATGAAATCTGAAGAAAAACGCCGTGAGCGCTACTGGGATGGATGTGTACCAATGATGAAGGTTGGCGGGAGCCGTGGGTGGAGTGTCTATAACGGTTCAGCACTCCTTTCGTTGCTAGCCCTTACGTCGCTCTGTGGTATGAGCATAGCTAATCCCACTACCTGCACGTTTGGAACGAACACGATGAGTAAGTCGGCACATTGTTTCACGATCTGTTGAGCTATGATACTAAAGATCATCAGTTCGTTTTTCGAACACCGAAGTTCGACTAACTGGTCTTAAATGTGACTCGAGCCAAAGCAAATCTCAATTGGTCAATTATCTTGGCGGGGTCAATCGTCAGTGAGTAGGATGAGCCTTGAAATTCATGAATTTTTTCTCACGCAGGTATATGCAACCGCGGTAACTCAGTTGAAAAAAATTTAGTGATAGAGTACGAATCATCAGACAGGGCGTTGCGGTGCGTCCGCAAGTGGAGTGAGACATATCCACGGGTTCGTGGCGATGATGCGTCAGAGTTGGTGCTACTCGTCAATAACGAAACAGTGAAGCCGGATTTAGTATACGACAGAAATAAGGACCTAATTCGGCTCAGCTTGGATAAGCTAGCTCCTTCGAACTACACGTATGAATGCAGGCTGAAACACATCAACAGTGAGCAATACAAGATTCTGCTGTACGGCACGATTACCGTTGGGTGTAAGTATATGCACTACTTTATATACCACGTGACAGATGTATTAGATTTTCGATAAATTTCACGGAGAAGCCGACGGCAGGACTTTCACTGGTAGACAGTGTGGAATCGTTCAGTTGTATTTTTATCATTTCTTTCCAGTCACACCTAAAAGGCCCCGCGGTTTCAAGTGCATGTCATACAACTGGGAAAGACTTATCTGCACCTGGGAGCCCGTGCCCAACTTCGTTCCAACGCGCTTCTCTCTCAGGTTGGTACCAGATGACGAAATTGCTGATGAATCATCCGGTGCCTGCCCCAAGTCTCAGAATGAAAGCGAGATATCGGCGAACAGTTGTCTCTGGGACGCATCCACGAATCCCCCTTACAGACGAATGGACGAAAATTATACATTCGCATTGGACGCCGAAAACGATTTGGGAACTGACAGCTTCGAATACAGCTTTCATCACTGGGCACACGGTGAGTGTCCGAGGGGACGTTGACGAGCTTCAAAGTACGAATGTGACAAGGAATTTCGAATTTTTTAGTGGTCCCATCGCCTCCTGTCAACTTATCGGTCCTCGATACAACGTATTCGAATGTTCAGCTGTATTGGAGCGTACCGGTTGCCTTGCACGACTTTCCTCCAGGCCTGCATCACAGAGTCTCTTATCAGATGCTATCGGATGATCAAGAAACTTGGCATGTGAGCAACAAACAGGGACATTGTTATCTTTGAGTTGTTATCTTTTTATACGCCTAGAGCAAGAATCTATTGAAGTAGGCATGTACGCATGTACGCATGTTTACGCATGTTTGGCAAAAAAGTAGATCAGAGTCTTTCGACAGATTTTAATACTTAGCGTCTGAAGAAGTCATTCATCGCCGTTTAAACTATTTCAGACGATAGATGTTACGAATGAAGCGCATGCCACTGAAATATACTTCAAATTACCTGATTTGGAGGGCCCAGACACCCTATACCGGGTTCGAGTTTCCACGAAAAGTTCGTTGGCTGATGAAGACCTGTGGAGCCAATCTAGCAATACATTCTTTTCAACAACTTCGCCACGTAAGTTGTCGTGTGTCGGGGTGTAACGAGTGTCCATATCATATGACCTGCGTGGAGTAATTTATATCGTTACATTTTCCTAGCGCCGAGTCGACCGCCGATAACCGACGTCGGAAGTTTCGAGGTTGTGGGAAACAACTATGACAACAGAGATGTCTACATATATTGGCAATGGATTCTCGGGCCTTACGAAATTGAAGACAATTTATCATATAAAGTCGTGCGCGTCGACGAAGATGGTCATAGATTGGATCTGCAGCCCCACGAGATAACCAAAACTTACGCTAAGTTTACAGGAATCGGTTCCAACAGCGTCAGTTTCAGAATCGCCGCGGCCAACTACGACGGAGCAGACCATTCCACAGCTACGGTGCACGTCCCCAGCCAATTGAAAAGTAAGTTGTGCCGTTTCTCTTCATATATTTGCACAATACGTACGGGATTTCGACTGCTGAGATTTCTGAACGTTGATGATTTTTTTACAGTACCGCGGAAACCGGTTGTCTTTACGAAAATTGCGGTCGACGAAGGTATCTACGAATTATCGTGGGATTCGACGAAAAACCCTCGCATCACAAACTACACCATATTCTGGTGCGAGAACGCCAGAGATAGACCCTATCAATGCTCTGTAAGTACGCTTTACCATATTGTATCTGGCTGCGGGCGATTGTCCTCTGCTGATGCAAGGCACTGTAGGCCAGTCACCATTTCGGAAAACACGTTTCATCAAATATCTCGTGAACCGTGTATCGTACGACAAAAACAGTGGAGATCGTTTTCGTAGATAATGAAATTCTCTACAACTTTTATTGAAAACTTTTTTCTGTATAGCGCATAGATTTTTATCTATCGTGCGGCAAACTTTGCCCAACATCATGGTTATTGCTAAATACATAGTTAGCGATCGGTGAAACAGTCAAAAGTTTGGCGCGCTATAAATAAAAACCTATGCGCTATACAGAAAAAAGTTTCGAATGAAAGTTGTAGAGAATTTTATTATCTACGAAAGCGATCCTTACTGTTTTTGTCGTACGATACACGGTTCACGAGATATTTGATAAAACGTGTTTCCCAAGATTCCGACTGAAGCTCAACCCCTCCCGTCCCGCCAACTTGAATTCATATTCAGGGGACACCCGCGAACATTTTTCAACAAGAAAATCAATTCTGTAGAAGATTGCAGAAAAAAAGTACCCGGTGACTGGCCTACTATCCCTCGTGTTCATTGAATACTCCGTCCGTTACGCAACATCCTGCAACCACTACCTCGAACCGCTATAATTGATAATGCGAATTTCATTCTCAACAGGGATACATTGACTGGATACACGTGCCTGGAACCACAAACATATACAACGTGACAGTCCCGGACCCGAAAAAGGTTTATCAATTCGCGATAGCTGCGAATACGCCTCAGGCCAGCAGCGGGATGGTGTGGTTCTCGAGTACGACGAGTCTCGTTAACGATGTGGGAAAGCCGAAGTCGGTACAGATCATTCATACGGGGTCGGAACTGATCGAGGTCGGATGGGAGCTAGAGTATTCCGGTCGCCTCGGCACCGTCGAAGCTGTAAACGTATATTATTGTCCGATCCTACCACTGCAGTACAAATGCGCGGATCCGAAAATGAACAAAACCGTAACCACGAACCCGCAGCAAACCTACGGCGTCGTATCTAGCCTAAAACCAAACACTACCTACATGTTGACCGTCGCGGTTACGTCGAGGGACGCAGAGGGACCCCACAGCGAGCCGCTCTACTTTACGACTCTCGAGGCGGGACTGAAGTCATCTTCGATGGGCACCGCGCGGGCCGATGCCTATTCGTGTCCTTCCTCACCTTCGTTAGCCGAAAATGTGAAAACTGCAATCGAACGAAGCTTCTCCGACGGGAAGGACTTCATCGAGAAATTAATGAAGCAACGCGAAGAGGCTTTCGATCGTACGATGGATAGAATAGAAGGCAAACTCAATTCCAGTATCATCACTTCCGTAAATCAAGTATCTAACCTGACGCCGCCGACCGTCTCTGCGTTAGAGGCCAAACTCGACTCCGTTTTGAAGGAAATAGGCCAACTTCGTACGAATCTAACGCAATGCTGCTGTCAAGAGTCTACGATCGGACAAGGCATAGACATTCATTAATCTAAAAACATTTTACCAAGGATTCATCTTTCTTTTGCAAGTCTATTACGTTTTAACATTTTATATCTTCTGTTACTTTTTACACCGCGATCGTACACTTTTGTCCAAACTTACATGACTTTACTTTAGTATTCTTACTAGGTACATCCTTCATGATTAATTATTTTTATTAACTTAAGCCGTCGATCATACTATGCTTCAGTTTGAATTACATCTACGCATATAGGTATAAGTACACGATGTATACTACAAAATAATCATTCACGTTAACACGCTTCACATATTCTTTCATTCATGGCTTATTCTTTATGTATGTTATAACACGTGGTAGAATCTACCGTTACAGGTGGTTTTCGCCACCATCGTCGAGTAGAGAAAGCTTGCAGACAAGTTTACAGTAGTTAACAATACAAGAATAAACTAAGAAATTGAACAATATGCGGCGACTAAATGTTATGAAGAAATGAATTACCTACAACATTTCTGACAATATATGCAAAAACAATTTGAAATTCATTCGTGCAGCATCCTTGGTATTGAATTAAACAAAATTTTCGTTATTCTCGTGTAATAATATACCAAAAATGTTTTGAAGATTTCGTGTTAGATAAAAAAAGAAACTGCGAAGAGCTTGGTCCTGTAATTACCACCATGCTCTCAGGATAAGTGTTCTGGTAGCACTTTTCAAGTTCACATCTCAAGATCTGATCTACTCAGGAGGATTCTGCACAGCTACAAGATTTTGATCAAGATTTAACGCTCTACAAAAAGGTCTCTTGGTCTTTTTCGATGATTCTAATTCTGTTTCCAAGTTATTATCTGTTATTATATGGTTACAAACCATGACTATCTTGTGAACAGTTAGATCCGTCGAAAAAGACAACCTTTTTTGTAGAGCGTTCAATTTCGAACAACAGTAGCTATGGAAAATTATTCTGAGTAGATTAGTACTTGAGATATAAAAATTGAAGTGTGCCACTAGAACATTTCCCGTGTTATGAGAAACAGACATTCGCGATGAGGCACCTCTTAATATTGATATCAAGATATCAAATTTAGACAGGCTTCTTTATATACCCTTTCGCTTTATGATTTCGTTCTGCTGACCACCTTACAATCAAGCTTAGATACAGTTCAGTTGTTGAGCTAGTCTTATATTGGCAACACGTTGTGCTACTCGCTCTTCCAGCATAAACTTACAACCCACTTTTGTATACGAAATTGTATCGTTCTACCGATTTACTTATCCGAATGAAGACGTTATTAATTCGAACTGAATCTAACCTGCGTATTCTCTCAAAATGAGATTACACATCTTAGAATATTTGGTGTGACGTCGGGGTTACTGATCCCCCTGCGTCACTGAATAGGCACTGCTTACCTTGTCCAAATCTTGTCCGTACCACGATGTTCAGGATCCCCGGGCCGGGAAGGAGATTGTTTATTGAAATGAATTATAGACACCTTGTTTATAGGGAACTACACAAGCCTTTATTTTCTATTACACAACACTCTGGTTCTTGGTACTCTGATGTTTTTTATAGCACTGGTGTGCATCTACAGGCGAGCGGCGGCTTCCCCTCCACAAATCTGGAAACTGCTTAGTTGCAGTTACCACGGGCTGGGCAGTCCCCGCTCGCCATCAGGAATACGTGCGAGCCGGGGACCGTGAGGTCTCCGGACGTCACACCTCCCCCCTTATTTTAAATGTTGGACCATGTCCTACATTTACTATCGAAAGAACTACTCATGCCTACCAAATATATCTAGAAGGTAACTACTACGTTACATGGCTAATGGTATATTATGTTATACAATATTTTGTAGTGTATTTCTATTTATCATATCGCGTATTCTCACACGCCTCTCTAGTTCGGATTTGGCATGATGACTTCTGGAACAGAAGTTTCACGTGTGGAGACTAAGGGTTTGGCGTGGTTGAATTTTATGTTGTATGTTATATTAGAATTTTCCATGGTATTCCTATTTCTAGTTTGCTAGGAGTACAGTTGAGAACCCTGTGTTCTATAATTTACTTTATCTCATTGTTCTGTAATGGGATGCTCGTTTCTACGACGGCCGTCGACCTGCGAAAACTGCAAGATCGTGTTTGTTTCAGGTTCTCGACTGTACTTCATTATTTCTCTTACTGTATGTAAAAATAATAATATTAACTAATATAATTTTTTTTTATGAGACTTCGTTTACTTTTGAAATCTTTAACTTATTCATGTGCACTACTTTACTTTTACTTCCTATCTTAATTTGTACGTTGTGATTGCCTAGGATTTCCAAGACTTCGTGAGGCCCCGTGTATTCAGTGCCAAATTTCCCTCGTTTGGGTCGTTCGTTAAGCAAAAATACTTCGTCGCCGGGCTTAAGTTTCAGTGGGTTAGTTCGTTTATCGTAATAACGTTTATATTTTTCCTTTGATTGTATGAGGTTGGCCCTCGCGAGATCTTGGATATCCCGTATCTTATTGCATAGTTCGGTGAGATAGTACTGGTACGTTTTATTCTGTTGTTTATCCGTTACCTCATGACTGGAGGGTAGCCTGGCCTGCCTACCATATATTAGCTCGAAGGGGGTATACTTGGTGCCCTCGTGGATACTTGTATTGTAAGAAAACATGGCCAGGTCTACCCATTCGTCCCAGTCATCTTCTTTACTGACGTATTGCTTCAAATACTCCGTCAGCACGTGGTGAGACCTCTCTATCGACCCGTTAGATTGCGGTCGAAACGCGCTGGTTCTACATTGTTTAATTTTGAATTTCTTAGCTATCATTCGCATAATTGAACTAGTGAGGTTGGTGCCCTGATCCGTTAGGATCTGTCTTGGGGCCCCGTGCTTACAAATGAGTTGTTTTACGAGCGCGTCAGCAATTCGGGTAGAGTTGGCCTGACACATCGGGACTGCTACGGAATATTTGGTCAATAGATCTTGCATGGTTAGGATGTACTGGTTCCCTGCTCGGGTAGTAGGCAATGGCCCTACTATGTCCATAGAAATCTTGTCAAATCCTGATTCAGGTGTGTCGGTTATTACCATGGGTTGCTTCGTCTTTATCCTAGTTAGTTTGTTTATTTGGCATTCCCTACATCTGGCTATATAGTCTTGTATGTGGTTCTTCATATTTTCCCAGTAATAATTATATCTTATTCTATTGAAAGTCTTAGTAATGCCTTTATGTCCGCCTAGTGCGGAGCTGTGATATTCTTCGATTATTTGAATTCTTTCTGGGGGCTTGGGTATTCTTACTAAGTTTTTGCAAATCAATATTGAACAAGGGACGTCGCTAAAAGTGTTCTCAAGGAGAGTCCGAATTTCCCCCCATTGCATGTTACCGATATTAGCTGTTTCTGCTATTGCTACCTTATCTAGGTGTAGTTCATAAACAACGTCTAGGAGTGATCTAAGGGTGTCAGCAAATATCTCTCTGTCTAAAACAGTGTTTGTTGTTTCTTTGATCGGTAGTGCTAGGTAATATCTAGTTCCCATTTTTGTAACCCTTGCCCTTCCTAGAGTCGCGTTGGTGATATCTGGTAGTTTGTTAGTATTTCGTAGATCCGATGCTCCTTCGTCGCACGGATCACCCTTACAGGTGATGAAAAACGCGCAATTTCCTTTCTGCATTGAAAGCCTATCTCTCGTTTCTGTAAATTGTCCGATTAATTCAGGATCAGGTTCGTTGTCACTACTATCGATATCGTTTATGTCTTCGTCGGGTGACCCTGGGTCGTCGATTTCGGTAGCCGAGTCTGTTATACTATTTGTTCTGATATCGTTTTGCATTTGCGAAGTTGTTGGGATACTATTATCGTGTGCGTTCGACGTCGGGCCGGTCTCGTCATCACGAGTAGCCTGTTCACTGCGAGGCGTGACGTAACTATCATCTGTATCTGGGTCACTGGTGACTGACTCGTCGTCATATGTATCATCTGGTGTCTTGTTCGCGTCAGCTGTTAGGTTTGCTGGTCGTGTGCCATGCAAGGAATATATTCTGATCTTGAATGGTCCCGTGAATATGGCTGCTATAAGGGTCTTAACCGTGTTCCAATCTAAACCATCTATTCCGCAACCTATCCTAGGCATAGCTAGCTTATAATTCCCTAATTTGTCGCATAATGATCGCAGTGAGTTTAGAGACTGTTCTAAGGCTGCATATGTCGGTTTATCGTCACTTCTTTGTTTGGTGATGAGGTAAAAGACGTACCTATCTTTATCTTTTAACCAGGCGACTTCTCCTATCTGCTTTTTTTGTCTCCTGAGGCATTTTACTCTTCCGAATTTAGTTTTGAATTCTAGGGCTATACCGGCTCCCATGTTTAAATCTGCTGCTACACAGTGTGTCAACGAGTAACTCGGGTCTACGGTAAACAAATCTCCGGTTATCTCTTCTATTCCTCGAGAAGTTCCTTCCGCGATACCACCAGCATTTCTAGCTGTCGTCAGTACTTGCCGTGTCGGGGCGGGGTTTCTTGAAAGTGCGTCAGCATTAGAATTAACCGTACCAGCCTTGTAGACTACCGTATACTCATATTCAGCAAGCTTTAGTCTCCACCTCATCAGACGCGACGTTGGATCTTTAACGGAGTTTAACCAAACCAATGGTTTATGGTCTGTGACCAGGGTGAATTTACTTCCGTAGATGTAAGGTCTGAAATAGTTGACGGCATGAACTATCGCGAGGAGCTCTTTTTCGGTTGTTGAATAATTTCGTTCGGCTGGGTTGAGTAACCGCGAGGTATAAGCTATAGGTAAATCTTTTCCTATAATTCCTTGGCTGAGGACGCCCCCTATTGCATATCCGGACGCATCCGTTGTTATAATGAAAGGTTTAGTAAAGTCCGGGTACTGAAGTATTGACTTGCTGCACAATTTAGTCCGTAATTCGTTAAAAGCCATCTCATGCGCCTCCCCCCATTCGAATTTCATCCCCTTTTTCAGTAAGTTAGTTAGGGGTTTAGCTATTCTTGAAAAATTTGGTATGAACCGTCTATAATATCCTGCAAGCCCCAAAAATTGTTTTACGTTTTTTGCTGATTTGGGTCTCGGGAATTCCCTGACTGCCTCTACCTTCCCTGGATCCGGTTTAACACCTTTTTCGCTAATCACGTGTCCCAAATACACCACTTCTCGTCTTAGAAACTCGCACTTATCGGGTTGGAGTTTGAGGTTTGCTTCTCTAAGTCTCTTGATTAACGTATTGAACTTTATTTCGTGTTCCCTAAGCGAACTGGAGTATATTACAACGTCGTCGAGATATACAAATAGCTCCGTGCCTTGTAATCCGAGAAGCACTTGGTCCATCAACCTTTGGAAGGTTGCGGGAGCATTCTTTAAACCAAATGGCATCCGGTTGAACTGCCAATGCCCGTGGGGGGTCGAAAACGCAGTTTTACGAGCGTCTTCCGCCTTCATGTTAATTTGGTGGAAGCCTGACGCCAAATCGAACACCGAGAAATATTTAGCGCTTCCTAATTGATCCAAAATTTCGGCGATGTTCGGGAGAGGATAAGCGTCTCCGACCGTCTTTTCGTTGAGGACCCTATAGTCAATCACCATACGCCATCGTTTATTGCCCTTTGAGTCTGCCCTTTTAGGCACTATCCACACCGGAGAATTATATGGCGACGACGAGCGTTTGATAATGTCGTTCCTCAACAGTTCACCAACCTGTTTATTGATTTCTTCTTTGTGTTTGGGAGGGAAACGGTATTGCCGCGCATTAATCGGGATTTCATCAGTAGTAGCTATCGTGTGCTCGACTGCCGTAGTAGCGCCTAAAACTTCACCTGGTAAATGAAATCTATCCTGGCTCTTCCTTATCAAATTTTTTATGCTTTTCCCTTCTTCTTCGTTTAAGTGGTCTAGTCTTAGCAGTCCTATTATCTTCTCGTATCTATCTTCTCCTATTATCGTGTTTACTCTACCGTTGTTTACTGTGTGCTCGGTCCCTAAGGCCGAAGCTAACAGCGGTTGAGTGCCTTGACTGTAGGCCAATAACTCGATAGTCGGTACTATCAACTCTACATCTTCCTCCCTAGTGTTTATTATTCGCATTTGTGCCTTTCCACGAATATTACTTACTAGAGCTTCACCTAAGTATATGCCTTTACCGGCTTGGAGTTTGGGGACGTACCCCTCCTTACACTCCCTATTTTTTACCTTTACGAAGAAGCTGCTATTCGTACGGGCCGGAATAACCACTGTTTCCCGGTTTATGAAGAAAAATCGGAACCCGTTTATCTCTACGAACTCCTCTGTATAATTAATTGTCGCTTTATGCGCACGGAAGAAACTTGAGCCGAGAATTCCCTTTTGTATTATTGGAAAGTCGTCGCTTACCACGTGGAACACGACCGGTGTATTGGATATATTTATGTTAATGCTGCCTAGCGTCGAGACGTGATTGTCGGTTATGCCTGTCAAGTTGAAAATTTCCTGTTTGTTAATATCCTCCGATTTTGTTAGCGCTCCGATTTTTAGCAAATTAAGTTCGGATCCTGTATCGATCATTATTTCCGTTTCACTTATTAAATCGTGCGACGTTATTTTTATTGTCGGGGCTTGCTCCTGGGTGTTTATTCTGACTGCTGCGATTCTTCTTCTTCCGCTTGGATCGGAAGGGCGGAACGCGTCTGGCCGGACTCTCGCGGATGGTTCCTCGTTCCGGACGGCCCTTGACCGTTTCCCTGATTCTGTGTGGGGCCCGGTCCATCTGTTGGCAGGGGTCGATCCCCTCCTACGCGTTGACGCCTATAACACTGATCTATAGTGTGCCCCGGAATTTGGCAGTTGGCGCACCTAGGACGCTGATCGTTCGATCGGTTATCGCGATCTCGATTTCTTGGGAATTTATTGGGGCGGTCGGACGATGGGTTATCGCGATTATATGGCCGATTACTTTGCCGATTATCACCTCGGCCTGGGTTACCGTTATCGTTCCTGCGGTGTTGCCGGTCGCTTGTTGCCGCGTTCACGTTTCTTTCATCGCGCTCGGAGTTCGAATTGCTATTGGAATTTCGCATCGACCTTCGCTTGTAACAGTCTTCAGCTATGTGTCCTGGTATCTTACAAAATGAACATCTCCTTACCCCGTTACTCGCTCTGCTAAGTCGTGCCCTTTCTTTTTCTTTGTCAAAGGTTTTTCCGAGTTCTATCGCTTTTTGATATGCTTCGCTTAGTGATTTGTAGCCCTCTAATTGGAGCCCCATTCTATATTCCGAACTTAGTCCTTCTAAAAAACCGTCGATAACCTCGGCTTCTATATCGTCTTCTGCCGCGTAGTCCGTATACCCGCGCGTTCGACGTTCACAGTCCAAGATAGCGGCGTGAATATCTTTCGTCCGTCTAATAAAATCTATTATGTGTTCGTTCGGCCCTTTGTATAGTCTCCCTAATTCGCCGCGGTGCCAATTGGCTGATTTAGAAGGGCCGAATATTTCCGTCAATCGGTCCAATAGGGGTGACAGTGACGTGAAGTTCTCGTCTTCAATCACATCGTAGGCGCGCCCTTCAAGCTTACCCTTTATAAGTCTGGTAAGTTGTAGTTCAAACCCATGGGGTGACATTTCCTTAGCGCGTTTGCAAGCCTTAACGAATTGTGATACTGGGATCTCTTTTTCGTCGTAAGTCGGTACTACCTTGACAGCATCTCGTATGGCTCCCATCGATTCTGAGTCTCGCACGGTGTGTGGCCGGTCGGGGTTTGCTAGGGCACGTATCTGATCCCTAAGCTCGGTTATTTGATCGTAAACGTCTGTCGGCACTTCTGGAGATTGAGCCCCCCCTCTTGATTGCTCTGCGACGTGTGGTGGCGTGTCCCTAGGTGCCCTCATACCAGTAAGTTGGTTTTCTAAGTCTTGTATTCGCCTGTTTAATCGTAAATTTATGTCGCGCTCTTTCTGAATTTCGGTTGATTGCCTGCCGCGATCGCGATCCATTGATTCCATTTTTTTTTGAAGCGACGCGATTTCCTTATTTTGTGTCTCCTCCTTTTCTGAGGATAGCGTCGCGCCCATTGTAGTCTTGATGCGATCTTCTAAATTTTTAACCGTTTGTCGGAGCTCGTCTCTCTCGAGGCGTAGTCGCGCGGCTGTGGCTTCTAGAGCGTTGATTTTTTTACCGAGTTCATTTTGATCATTTGAAAATTTTTCCTGTAATTGTGTAAGCTGATTTTCTAATATTGAATTCCTTTGGATTAGACTATCTTTTTCCGTTTGTTCAATTTCGGATTCTTTACTTAATAGGATCATACCCTCTAGTTCCTTGATGCGATTCTGCAATTGTGATATTTTTGCTGCGCTTCCTCTACTCTCTTCCAGGAATTTAGCCCTTTCTAGCTCCAACTGGGCTGCCCGTCTATCTAAATGTTCGCTCGCGCACGCTATTTCGTCTTCGGTAAGGGGAGGATTTTGATCCCTGCTTGCTTGGTTCGAACGCAAGTTTCGTGCTGTCATTTTGTTTCAGGATTCCGTAACGATCTAGGTTTGGGTCGTATCGCACCGCTGTTCACCACTTTATGTGACGTCGGGGTTACTGATCCCCCTGCGTCACTGAATAGGCACTGCTTACCTTGTCCAAATCTTGTCCGTACCACGATGTTCAGGATCCCCGGGCCGGGAAGGAGATTGTTTATTGAAATGAATTATAGACACCTTGTTTATAGGGAACTACACAAGCCTTTATTTTCTATTACACAACACTCTGGTTCTTGGTACTCTGATGTTTTTTATAGCACTGGTGTGCATCTACAGGCGAGCGGCGGCTTCCCCTCCACAAATCTGGAAACTGCTTAGTTGCAGTTCCCACGGGCTGGGCAGTCCCCGCTCGCCATCAGGAATACGTGCGAGCCGGGGACCGTGAGGTCTCCGGACGTCACATTGGACATAGATTTTTAAACTTCCGTCGGTGATGAAAAATGGAAAAAATTGCAAGAAGATGATCGCCAGAGTCTGAAAGATCCGAGTTTCGGCTCAAGAATTTTATAAATTTGCTTTAATGTGAAAAAAAACCTTTCAAAATTATTTCGAGTGATTTTTTCCAATATCTTTCAATACAGTTCGTGACGAGAAAAAATGATGCCCGTACTTTTGACAATATCATTTTTTTGCATTTTTTTCCGCTGAGTTGTATGCAATTGAAATTTTTTACAGGGTCGAGATTTTTCGAAAATTCATATCCAGAGAATGGATTGAAACAAAAATCTGATAATAATCATGGAGGTTACTTTCAATATTTGCTAAGAGATGAGGAAAAAAAAGACCGTCACATAAAAAATGGTCTGGGGCAACAGTTTGTCGAGTTGGCATGAAATTACCCAATAATATTTTCGTGCGGCACGCAGAAAAAGAATCGTTTGGATCTAGTAAATTTTGTTTCATTCAACTAAATTTGGCGGTCACGGGCCGCGAAATAAATAACTGTTTGATCTAACAAAATAATTTTGTTCACTGAACTCTACCTATCAAATAAATATCTAGTTGACTTAAATTATTCTCTAGTTATTTCGATTCATTGATTAGTTGATTTGATTTTTTGAATTTGGTTGAAATAACTTATTGTTTAATTATTTCGACTCATTCATTAGTTGATTTGATTGTTTAAATTTAGTGTAACGAAATCATTGTCCAATTGAATTCACAGCGCATGATTTCCTTTGTTCTTCAACGGTTATTTTAATTGTAAGTAACTGATTGAAACGATTGCATTCAGTCATATTTTACATTGTCTTGAATCTAAAAATTTATAAATTTTATTTCATGGCGAATTCGATCTCATAAACTGCGTTGGTGCATCGGCTATAGAGTTTCTAATGCCTTGCAAAGTACGCGCTATGACTCGCACTCAAAAGTTAAACGTAACTATGATGAGCGTTGGTGCATAGGTCTAGCCGACACCGCGTAAATTTACTCGTGAGAAATTAACATGCAGTCGAGCATCTATCGGCGTGGCGTGGTACTTCGATATGAACCAAGTTATAATAACATCATTACTCAGAATAACAAATTTCATATGCTTGCTTCAAATTGAAATCCCATTGATATTCAATTGTTTTGGGTTTTATTCCGAATGAATTACACATTTGCAGAAACAAAATATTCTGTTCACCAAACCACTTCTGACACACTTTGACTCAGTTGACACAAGTATTTGGATCAACTAAACATTAGTCAAACCAAGCACCAGTGGAGTTCAGTCAAATAATTGTGTCGACTGAATTATTCACTTAATTCAACTGAATCGAATTAGTCAAGAATACAAATTTCTAGTTGATTGAAGTATTTATTGGTTGATTCAAAAAAATGTCTTCTGACCAAATATATTTAGTTGGTTCAACAAATCCTTTTTCTGCGTGGGGTAATGACCCGCCGCCAGATTACCTAACAGGTCATCGCGATCATGTGACGGTCAGTCGATTACTAACTGATGCAATTCCACGTAGGGGAAGATACCTTAATGTTGATAACTCGGGCGAAGTGAACCCACGATATACCTAATCTCGCAGTACAGTCAATATGTCAGCTAAAAACAGCCAGGCGCTATAAAACAAATCAAATAAAACTGTGTTATTGCCCAGAGTTTTCACATTTTTTATGTTGAAGTTCGATTCTGTGCATGAGTTTGCGTGCGCAAAATGCCCACCTTCGACATTTCGACAAACGATTAAAAATATAAAATTACACTGTGAAGGACTTGTACCTCATTGTATTACTAAAATGTACCTCATTGTAGTACTAAATTGGATCTTTGGAGAGAAAAATATGAACGCGTGATTCAAATTGGTCCTTCGAAACTGACCAACATTCGTCAAAAGAATCGCGATTCAAACGGGTTTGATGTGGGTTCGAATGAATTGATTGTATTGGTTCCGGAAAGTTCAGGCCTTTTTACATAAAAAAAATGGTATCAATCTTTTTGGAATTTCATTCTGAATGTCATTTGATTTATTAGCTAGAAAATATAAAAAAATGTCACGATAAAATTTTCGCCACGTACTATACGTGAAAAAACTTCGAGTCTAATCGGAAATCATTTTAATCAAGACTTCAGTACGTCTTGGGAATTCTTGGAAAGACCCACATTTTACGTATTCAGATGAAGATCAGGCAATAATCTGTTTGACTGCAAGATGAGGGTCGGGGTAGATAGCAAATATTTGAGACTATCCTGAGCGGACACGATTCCTCAGCCTTAACCAATAGTCAGCGATCGCACGAGAACGGGAGTTCGAAGAACGGAATTTCTTCTTTCGAATCTGGTGAACTTTCTGAAGTGACCTATACATCATATATTAGTACGACAATAAGCGTAACTTGAACGATATTTCGTAAGAGGTGAGTGTTGAGTTTTATTCTACCCACCAATAATACACCCTACGTACCATATATGAGCTAATTCATAAATTCCCGGTGTGGTTTTGTACCTCAAAATTTTCGACTATTCTTTTCCACCATCAATGGCTAATATCCGTGAAAATGAGGCAGAAGCCACCTCAATATAATTTTGTTTAGTGAAATTTCATGAAATTTTTGATATTTCAAGTTTATAACGTTTCTTTGAGAATATCCGGAAAGTCGATAGTCTCACAGAAAAATTTTCGATACATTTTTCAATGTAAATTTTCCGCTCTTTTTATTGAGAGTATTTTCATGTACCGCAGATAATCAGAAGTTCAAAATAAATATGATTCAACCTTCTTCCGCAATTCCAAATTCGATTTTTTTTTGCTTCGTTCATCGACTTGAAATATTCCCTTTGACGTGTGAAATTTGCAGATTGGGAAACCATATATACAGGGTGTTCCAGACCACCCGTACACCCCTTTTAAAATCTAAAATACACGATTTAGCGAAAAATGCTCCAGATAAAAGTTGCTGAGCTCTGAAGGGCACACATTATGATGACCGTGTCTGTGACCTTGGAGATCGTCTTCAAGGTTATTTCAAGGTCAACTTTGTTTTTTCAAATAGAAACCCATATTTTCAGTCCCGGATTCAGAAAGAACGGAAAATTGTACGTTTAGATCATGTATTATACGTGGAATTTGTTCTACTTCTATGGTGTTGTACACCCGTTTGTAATGAAGAAAATTGCCCATTCTAAGAAACTGAAAAGTTATTATTAAAATGGTTGCCCTCTATCGAATAGAGATATTTTGCGTTACCGGTTACCCTACCAGAATCATACCGCATGAGGTATTTTTATTGCGGATTTTGAATATGCGCAAAAAAAGCAGTACATCAATTTTATCCTGGTTGAACATTTATTTTATTTTAATTAAATTTCATGACAATGACATGTTATAACTTTAATTAAACGACGATGACATAATCAACATATTTCGATATAATGACATAATAAATCACAATATTATTAATTTGTTTTTTTTTCTTTTCGATGAATATGAATAATCAAAGAGAATGGAAATCCTAGATCAAGTGCTCAAAAATAGCTCCATTTTGTTGGATCGGAGCCCTTACCCTTCTTAGAAAACAATCAACTGCTCGAAGAACTTCTTAGAATGGTAAATTTTCTTCATTATAAATGGGTGTACAACACCATAGGAGTTGAACAATCCCCACGTGTAATACATGATCTGAACGTGGAATTTTCCGCTCTTTCCGAATCCGGGGTTGAAAATATGAGTTTCCATTTAAAAAAACAAAGTTGACCTTGAAATAACCTTGAAGACGACATCCAAGGTCACAGACACGGTCATCACAAAGTGTGCCCCTCAGAGCTCAGCAACTTTTATCTGAAGCATTTTTCGCTAAACCATGTATTTTAGATTTTAAAAGGGGTGTACGGGTGGTCTGGAACACCCTGTATGTGACTATATATTTGGAAATAAGAAGCCTGTGAAAATTTGAGATATTAATATTGATATTAAGAGGTGCCTCATCGCGAGTTTCTATTTCCCGTTTAAATAACACGGGAAATGTTCCAGTAGCACACTACAATTTTTATATCTCAAGTACTAATCTACTTAGAATGATTCTGCATGGCTACTTTTGTTCGAAATTGAACGCTCGATAAAAATGGTCTCCTGGTCTTTCTCGATAAATCTAGCTGTTTCCAAGTTGGTTATTGGCTATCAATGGTAATTAACCAATAACCAACTTGGAAATAGTTCGATTTATCGAAAAATAGCAAGGGACCTTTTTTGTAGAGCGTTCAATTTTGAACAAAAGAAGCCATGCAGAATCCTTCTGCGTAGATTAGTAGTTGAGATATAAAAATTGAAAGGTGCCACGAAAACGTTTCAAGTGTTAATTGAATGGGAAATGGAAATTCGTGATGATGTAATTAGGATCTCAAATTTCAACAAGCTTCTTATTTTACCTTCTTGCAAGTATACAACCTGTTTGTAAGTTGAAAAAAAAAAGTTGCCCCAAAATGACACGCCCTACTACGTATGTATGTAATACAAATAATAACAATAATTAAAAATAGCTCGGATTCAGACCAGCCTTTTGATGGAAAAAAAATACAAAAACGTGTCTCAAAACGTTTTAATCATATAGGTATGTAATACTCCCTATATCGCCAGTCCCTGTAAGTGGAAGCTCTGGGAAGCTCCGGCGAGAAAGTGAGAGAGACAGTGTTCCGTGGTCTGTAATACGCAGCCGTGGTCTGTGATGCGCAGCCTAGGCGCGCAGGCGGTAGCGAGTTGTATCCCTACTATTCTCATCGAGAAATTACTGGGCATGCGTATCACGAACTAAGTCCCCGTGCGACAAAGAGGGATAGACATTGTCTGCACCGTAACGATTCCGAGTTTCTCTCGACCCCAACTGGCAATATAGGGAGTATTACATATCGACGCCCGATACGAATAAAAGCACGTTTCAGATTCCGGGTGGAGAAGAGCACGTTTCGAATTCCGGGTGGAAAAGAGCACGTTTCGGTTTCCGGGGGGGAAAAGGCACGTTTCAGGTTGACTCGAATACTAGCACGTTTCGGGTTGACTGAGCTCACTTGAAACGTGCTAGTATTCGAGTCAACCTGAAACGTGCTCTTTTCCACCCGGAATTTGAAGCGTGCTCTTTTCCAGATGGAATTTGAAACGTGCTCTTCTCCACCCGGAATTTGAAACGTGCTCGTTTCCACCCGGAATCCGGAACGTGATTTTATTCGTATCGGGCGTCGATATATGGTTTTAATCATTAGGGTGCAATTTTTTCTGGAAGGCCTCTGGACATGAGGAATCGAGGTTTTTGAACTTTCAAATTTTTATGCATCGGAACAGAGAAATCGCATGCATTGAAATAGGGGTGACACTAGCGTGACGTCACGCACAGCATATGAAGAGATTTGTGACTAAGCACCCGTCGCATCAGAAACTTTGAAACAATCTCATTCGTTTATCGATCTCGCGCTAATAGTAAGCCGGAAATCAACGAGTAATCCTTCAATTTCTTACACGCTTCGACCTCAGGATCGACGTGCAGTATCTCCGTAATGACTAATTGACAGTCCGGCGGATAGTGCGGATGTCAACAAATAAACCGAGATAGGAACAGAAATTTTTCGGTTAGGAACATGAAATCTGAAGAAAAACGCCGTGAGCGCTACTGGGATAGATGTGTACCAATGATAAAAGTTGGCGGAAGCCGTGGGTGGAATATCTATAACTGTTCAGGACTCCTTTCCTTGCTAGCCCTTACGTTGCTCTGTGGTATGAGCATAGCTGATCCCAGTACCTGCACGCTTGGATCGAACACAAAGGGTAAGTAGGCACATTGTTTCACGATCTGTTGAGCTATGATACTAAGGATCGTCGGCTCGTTTTTCGAACACCGAATTTTAACTAACAGGTCTTAAATGTGACTCGAGCCAAAGCGTATCTCAATTGGTCAATTATCTTGGCGGGGTCAATCGTCAATAAGTAGGATGAGCCCTGAAATTCATGAATTTTTTCTCACGCAGGTAAATGCCCCTATAACTCAGTTGGAGAAAACTTCGTGGTGGAGTACGAATCCTCAAACTACGCGTTGCAGTGCGCCCGCCAGTGGAGTAAAACATATCCGCGGATTCGTGGCGATGATGCGTCAGAGTTGGTGCTACTCGTTAATAACGAAACAGTGAAGCCGGATATGGTATACGACAGGAATGAGGACCTAATTCAGCTCTTTTTTGATAAGCTAGCTCCTTCGATCCACACGTATGAATGCAGGCTGGAATTAAACGACAGGAACAGCGAGCAATACGAGATTCTGCTGCACGGCACGATTGCCGTTGGGTGTAAGTAGATGCACTACTACTGTATATTCCACGTGACAGGTGTATTAGATTTTCGATAAATTTCACGGAGAAGCCGACGCCGCGACGGCAGGACTTTCACTGGTAGACATTATGGAATCGTTCAGTTGTATTTTTAACATTTCTATTCAGTTAAACCTGAGAGGCCCCGCAGTTTCGAGTGCATGTCACACAACTGGGAAAGACTTATCTGCACCTGGGAGCCCGTGCCCAACGCCGTTTCAACGTGCTACTCTCTCAGGTTGGAACCACACGACCAAATTGCTGGTGGATCATCCGTTGCCTGCACCAAGTCCCAGAATGAAAGCGAGATATCGGCGAACAGTTGTCTCTGGGACGCATCTACGAATCCCCCTTACAGACGAATGGAGGAAAATTATACATTCGCATTGGACGCCGAAAACGATTTCGGAAATGGCAGCTTCGCCTACAGCTTTCATCACTGGGCACACGGTAAGTGTCCGAGGGGACGTTGACGAGCGTGCAGCTTCAAAGTACGAATATGACAAGGAATTTGGAATTTTTTAGTGGTCCCATCGCGTCCGGTCAACTTATCGGTACTCGCTACAACGTATTCGAATGTTCAGCTGTATTGGAGCGTACCGGTTGCCTTGCACGACTTTCCGCCTGGCCTGCATCACAGAGTCTCTTATCAGAATCTATCGGATGATCAAGAAACTTGGCATGTGAGCAACAAACAGGGACATTGTTATCTTTAAGTTGTTATCTTTTCATACGCCTAGAGCAAGAATCTGCTGAAGTAGGCATGTACGCATGGCATGTATTTCGCGAGAGTTGACATTTTTATGTTATGCCTTCGGCAATTTGAACTCAGTAAAGATTTGTTTGAGTCTAAAATTCCTCTCTATTCGTTACTATCATGTCACTAGACTGTTTATTGGTTCGGAGACAAGTGACAGTATCAGTCGATTCTATCATTTAGACTTGCAAAATTCATTGAACTGACAACAAGATGATTGAAGGATGAACATATCCAAACGATTGGATATGAAGTTACGGCGTTGACTGAAGATCTATAAAGACGGCTCACCTAACGGGGAAG
This sequence comes from Macrophya alboannulata, assembly GCA_949628255.1. NCBI lineage: Eukaryota > Metazoa > Arthropoda > Insecta > Hymenoptera > Tenthredinidae > Macrophya > Macrophya alboannulata. The sequence continues at coordinate 24,653,644 of OX451206.1, read as the reverse complement.
TGTGAGCCGGGAAAATGGGCTCGGGGATATGAATAGTGTCTGAATTTACCGACCGAAATAGCATTACTGCATATCTATATATTCGCACACTATAGATACAGGGTGATTGGTTTTAATCGATCCAGACCGATATTCCCCAAACCAAGAGAGATATGGGAAAATATTTCAGACAAAAGTTGCAGGGTTCAGAGGGGGAAAGAAGTTGGCGGTGTCGGATTTGTCTGCGGAGGCGCTGCTGAGGTCAGGAGAAGGTCAACTTTGTTTTTTTCAAATGGAAACCCATGTTTTTCATAATGTAATTCTGTTCCACTTGAAAAATCAAACGAATTTTGTATGAAACATTTTATTGTCAGACACCAATATTTTATGATATTCAGCTGAACAACCAGAGATTTTTGAACTTTTGAAGACATTTCACCTCTAAACTATCAAGGTCAGAGAAAAAATTCAAGAGACAAAAAGTGCGTAATTTCATGCAAAGATTCTTGGAGAATAATTGCAGATTTTTTTTCCAATAACTTTTTATCGCAGCTTCTTCAATGGCGTGAAAAACATCAAAAACTGTCGAAAAAAAAATCTGCAATTATTCTCCAAGAATCTTTGCAAGAAATGAGGTACTTTTTGTCTCTCACAATTTTTCTCCAAACTTGATAGTTTAGAGGTGAAATGTTCTCAAAAAATCAAAAATCTCTAATTTTTCAACAGAATATCATGAAAAATTGAGGTCTCACAGAAAAACGTTTCGTACAAAAGTTTTTTGATTTTTTAATGAGAACACAATTAAGTAACGAAAAGCATGGGTTTCCGTTTAAAAAAACAAAGTTGACCTTCCCCTGACCGCAGCGGCGCCTCTACTGAAAAATCCGACACCGCTAACTTCTTTTCCCTTCTGAACCCTGCAACTTTTGTCCAAAATATTTTCTCATGTCTCTCTTGGTTTGAGAAATATCGGTCTGGATCGATTCAAACCAATCACCCTGTATACTACAATGTTATTTCTGCCGGTAAGTTCCGACGCTGTTTCGTCCCCAAGCCCACTTCAGGCCCACTTTCTCGGCTAACGAAAATGCCCAGGGTGAGCTGTCTTTAAATTCTTCAGTCAACGGTTACGGTAATATTTTACTATTTGATCGAACGAACATTTTCGGTCGACTCTCATTTTACTTCCGTGTTTACGACGGCTCTTTTCGTTTAGCAAAAAATTAGATCAGAGTCTTTCAACAGATTTTATTACTTAGCGTCTGAAGAAATCATTCATCGTCGTTTAAACTATTTCAGACGATAGATATTACGAACGAAACGCATGCCACTGAAATATACTTCAAATTACCTGATTTGGAGGGCCCAGGCACCCTATACCGGGTTCGAGTTTCCATGAAAAGTTCGATGGCTGATGACGAAAACCTATGGAGCAAATTCAGCAGTGCCATCTTATGTCCTTCACCTTCATTAACCGAAAATGTGAAAATTTCAATCGAGCAAAGTTTCTACAACGGGAAGAACTTCACCGAGAAATTAATGAAGCAACGCGAAGAGGCATTCGATCGTACGATGGATAGAATAGAAGACAAACTCAATTCCAGTATCACCGATTCCGTAAATCGAGTATCTAACCTGAAGCTGACCGTCTCTGCGTTAGAGGCCAGACTCGACTCCGCTTTGAAGGAAATAGGCCAACTTCGTGAAAATCTAACGCAATGCTGCTTTCAGGAGTCTATGATCGGACAAAACATAGACATTCATTAATCTAAAAATATTTTACTGAGGATTCATTTTTCTTTTGCAAATCTATTATATTTTAACATTTTATCTCTTCAGTTACTTTTTACACCACGACCGTACACTTTTGTCCAAACTTACATGACTTTACTTTAATATTTCTACTATATCCACCATGATTAATTATTTTTAATAACTTTAGTTGTCGATTATGCTATGCTTCAGTTTGTATTACATTTACACATATAATGTATAAGTACACGATGTATATACTATAAAATAATCAGTCATGTTAACAAGCTTTACATATTCTTTCATTCATGGCTTCTTTTTTGTGCGTTAAAACGCCGCAGAATTTAGTTACCGTTAGAGGTGGCTTTTGCCACCATCGTCGAGTAGCAAAAGCTTGCAGACAAGTTTACAGTAGTTAACAATACAAGGATAAACTAAGAAATTGAACAATATGCGGCGACTAAATGTCATGAAAAAATAAATTACCTACAACAATTTGAAACTCATTCGTGTAGCATTGTTGGTATTGAATTGAACAAAATTTTCGTTAATCTCGTGTAATGATGAACCAAAAATATTTTGAAGATTTTGTGTCGGATAAAAAAAGAAACTGCGAAGTGCTTGGTTCTGTAATGACCATCGCGCTTGTAGGATAAATGTTCTGGTGGCACTTTTCAAGTTCACATCTCAAGATCTAATCTACTCAGAAAGATTCTGCATAGCTACTTTTGTTCAAGATTTAACGCTCTTTAAAAAGGTCTCTCGGTCTTTTTCGATGATTCTAACTGTTTCCAAGTTATTATGTGTTATTATATGGTTACTAACCATGACTAGCTTGTGAACAGTTAGATTCGTCGAAAAAGACAGCCTTTTTTGTAGAGCGTTCAATTTCGAACAAAAGTAGCTATGGAAAATTATTCTGAGTAGATTAGTACTGGAGATATAAAAATTGAAGTGTACCAGTAGGACATTTCCCGTGTTATTTAAATGGGAAACAGACATTCGCGATGAGGCACCCCTTAATATTAATATTAAGATCTCAAATTTTAACAGGCTTCTTTATATATACTCTTTCGCGTTATGATTTCGTTCTGCTGACCACCTTCCAATCAAGCTTAGATACAGTTCAGTTGTTGAGCTAGTCTAATATTGGCAACACGTTGTGCTACTCGCTCTTCCAGCATAAACTTACATCCCACTTTTGTATTCGAAATTGTATCGTTCTACCTATTTCCTTATCCGAACGAAGACGTTATTAATTCGAACTGAATTTAACCTGCGTATTCTCTCAAAATGAGATTACAGATATCTTAGAATATTTGGACATAAATTTTTGAACTTCCGTCGGTGATAAAAAATAGAAAAAATTGCAAGTAGATGATCGCCAGGGTCTGAAAGATCCGAGTTTCGGCTCAAGAATTTTATAAATTTACTTTAATGTGAAAAAAAAAAAACCTTTCAAAATTATTTGGAGTGATTTTTTCCAATATCTTTTAATGAAAATACCGTGTGTTTGTGAATTCACGCTACAGTAAGTCCAGTTGCGGATCGTCGGACGGGTACAGTCGCCCACCGCGTGCTTAACCACGTTACGCGAATTTGTCGCTACATTCAAAAAGTACGGCAAAGCGTGCCATTGAAGTATTGAACTCCACAGCTTATGATCACGTGGATCGAACCTAGCGGTCAGGCGGTGAACTATGTCAACAAATTCGCGTAACGTGGTTACCCACACTGTGGGTGACTGTACGCGTCCGACGATTGGCAACTGGACATACTGTAGCGTGAATTACCAAACACACGGTACAGTTCGTGACGAGAAAAAATTATGCCCTTGCTTTTGACGGTGTCATTTTTTTTTTTCCGCTGAGTTGTATGCAATTGAAATATTTTACAGGGTCGAGATTTTTCAAAAATTTATATCCAGAGAATGGATTAAAATAAAAATTTGAAAATAATCATGGAGGTTACAATCAATGTTTGCTAAAAGATGAGAAAAAAAAAGTTCGTCGGATGGAAAATGGTCGGGGACAACAGTTTGTCGAGTTGGCATGAAATTACCCAATAATATTTTCGTGCGGGTAATGACCCACCGCCAGATTACTTAACAGGTCATCGCGATCATGTGAAGGTCAGTCGATTACTAACTGACGCAATTTCACGTAGGGGAATATCGCCGAATTTGATAACCCGTGCAAAGTGAACCATATACCATCATATACCTAATCTCGCAGTACAGTCAATATGTCAGTTAAAAATAACCAAGCGCTATAGAACAAATCAAATAAAATTGTGTTTTTGCTTGGAGTTTTCACATTTTCTATGTTGAAGTTCAATTTTGCGCACGGGTTTGCGTGCGCAAAATGCCTACTTTCCGCAATATGCAAAATCGAGCTTTTCACACCTTCTTTGAAAATAGAAAATCTAAAAAAATATCCGGATAGAATTTTCGTCACGTACTATACGTGAAAACAACTTTGAGTCTAATCGGGAATCATTTTAATCAAGACTTCAGTACGTCTTGGGAATTCTTGAAAAGACCCACACTTTACGTATTCAGATGAGGATTAAGCAATAATCTGTTTTACTGCAAGACGAGGGTGAGGGTAGATAGCAAATATTTGAGACTAACCAGAGCGGACACGATTCCTCAGACTCAATAAATAGCCAGCGATCGCACGAAAACGGGAGTTCGAAGAACGGAATTTCTTCTTTCGTCTGGTGAACTTCATGAAGTGACCTATACATCACATATCAGTACGACGATAAGCGTGGCTTGAACGATATTTCGTAAGAGGTGAGTGTTGAGTATTATTCTACCCACCAATAATACACCCCACGTACCATATATGAGCTAATTCATAAATTCCCGGTGTGGTTTTGTAACTCAAAATTTTCGACTATTCTTTTTCATTATCAATGGTTGACATCCGTGAAAATGAGTCAGGAGCCACCTCAATATATTTTTTTTTGGTGAAATTTCATGAAATTTTTGATATCTAAAATCTAGCTGTTTCCAAGTTAGTTATTGGCTGTCAATGTTAATTAACCAATAACCAACTTGGAAATAGTTAGATTTATCGAAAAATAACAAGAGACCTTTTTTGTAGAGCGTTCAATTTCGAACAAAAGTAGCCATGCAGAATCATTCTGAGTAGATTAGTAGTTGAGATATTAAAATTGTAAGGTGCCACTAAAACATTTCAGGTGTTATTTGAATGGGAAATAGAAATTCGTGATGATGTAATTAGGGTCTCAAAATTTAACAGGCTTTTTATTTCACCTTCCTACAAGTATACAACCCGTTTGTAAGTTGGGAAAAAAAAAATTTCCCAAAATGACACACTCTACTACGTATGTATGTACTACAAATAATAACAATAATTAAAAAAACAAAAAATACAAAAACGTGTCCCGAAACGTTTTAATCATTAGGGTGCAATTTTTTCTGGAAGGCCTCTAGCCATGAGGAATCGACGTTTGTGAAGTTTCGGATTTTTATGCACCAGAACAGAGAAATCGCATGATTGGAATGGGGTTGACACTAGCGTGACGTCACGCACAGCATATGAAGGGATTTGTGACAAAGCACCCGTCGCGTCGCGTCAGAAACTTCAAAGCAATCTCATTCGTTTATCGATCTCGCGCTAATAGTAAGTCGGAGATCAACGAGTAAACTTTCAATTTCTTACGCGCTTTAACCTCGGGATCGACGTGCAGAACCTCCGTAACTTCGAGCATATATACCTGGAGGGAGCAGGATTGCTGAAAAGCGAGAAGACGAAGAGGGAAACAATAGAAGGATACATTCTCTCTTTAGCGCGTTTGGTACAGGACTAACTGGTCACGTGGATCAAATTTTGTGACCAATCAGGTCTTCGAAGATAGATAGAGGGTATCCTGCGCCTCAGTCTGTCTCCACTACATCTTCCACTTATGGGGAAAGATAGACCGTGCTCCCTCCAGGTATATATGCTCGAAGCTCCGTAATGACTAATTTACAGTCCGGCGGATGGTTCACAAATGAACCGAGATAAAAACAGGATTTTTCCGGTTAGGAACATGAAATCTGAAGAAAAACACCGTGAGCGCTACTGGGATAGATGTGTACCAATGATGAAAGTTGGCGGGAGCCGTGGGTGGAATGTCTATAACCGTTCAGGACTCCTTTCCTTGCTAGCCCTTATGTTGCTCTGTGGTATGAGCATAGCTGATCCCAATACCTGCACGCTTGGATCGAACACAAAGCGTAAGTAGGCACATTGTTTCACGATCTGTTGAGCTGTGATACTAAGGATCGTCGGTTCGTATTTCGAACACCGAATTCTAACTAACAGGTTTTAAATGTGACTCAAGCCAAAGCGAATCTCAATTGGTCAATTATCTTGGCGGGGTCAATCGTCAATGTGTAGGATGAGCCTTGAAATTCATGAATCTTTTCTCACGCAGTTGGATGCACCCACTCAGTTCGACTAAACTTCGTGGTGGAGTACAAATCATCGAATCAGGTGTTGAACTGCGCCCGCCGGTGGGGTAAAACATATCCACGGATTCGTGGCGATGATACGTCAGAGTTAGAGCTACTCGTCAATAACAAAACAGTGAAGCCGGAAATACTACACAGCAGAAATGAGAACTTAATTCGGCTCCGCTTGCGTAAGCTAGCTCCTTCGATCCACACGTATGCATGCAGGCTGAAATTAAACAACAGCGGGCAATACGAGATTCTGATGTACGGCACGATTGCCGTTGGGTGTAAGTATCTATACTACGGTGCATATATACCTATATGCACTACTGGATATACCACGTGACAGGTGTATTAAATTTTCGATAAATTTCACGGAGAAGCCGACGGCAAGACTTTTACTGGCAGACAGTGTGGAGTCGTTCAGTTGTATTTTTAACATTTCTATCCAGTTAAACCTGAAAGGCCACGCAGTTTCAAGTGCATGTCACACAACTGGGAAAGACTTATCTGCACCTGGGAGCCCGTGCCCAACGCCGTTCCAACGCGCTACTCTCTCAGGTTGGAACCACACGACCAAATTGCTGGTGGATCATCCGTTGCCTGCACCAAGTCCCAGAATGAAAGCGAGATATCGGCGAACAGTTGTCTCTGGGACGCATCTACGAATCCCCCTTACAGACGAATGGAGGAAAATTATACATTCGCATTAGACGCCGAAAACGATTTGGGAAATGGCAGCTTCGCCTACAGCTTTCATCACTGGGCACACGGTAAGTGTCCGAGGGGACGTTGACGAGCGTGCAGCTTCAAAGTACGAATATGACAAGGAATTTGGAATTTTTTAGTGGTCCCATCGCGTCCGGTCAACCTATCGGTCCTCGATGCAACGTACTCGAATGTTCAGCTGTATTGGAGCGTACCGGTTGCCATGCACGACTTTCCTCCAGGCCTGCATCACAGAGTCTCTTATCAGAAGCTATCGGATGATCAAGAAACTTGGCATGTGAGCAATGAACAGGGACATTGTTATCTTTGAGTTGTTATCTTTTTATACGCCTAGCGAAAGAATCTGTTGAAGTCGCCATGTACGCATGGCATGTATTCCGCGAGAGTTGACATTTTTATGTTATTTCTTCGGCAATTCGAACTCAGTAAAGATTTGTTTGAGTCCAAAATTCCTCTCTATTCGTTAATGTCATGTAACTAGACTGCTTAATGGTTCAGCGATAGGTGACAGTAATAGTCGATTCTATCATTTAGACTTGGAAAATTGATGGAACTGACAACAAAATGATTGAACGATGAACATATCCAAACGATTGGATATAAAGTTACGGTAATATTTGACTATTTGATCGAACGAACATTTTCGGTCGACTCTCATTTCACTTCGGTGTTTACGACGGCTCTTTTCGTTTAGCAAAAAATTAGATCAGAGTCTTTCAACAGATTTTCTTTCTTTGCGTCTGAAGAAATCATTTATCGTCGTTCGTACTATTTCAGACGATAGATATTACGAATGAAACGCATGCCACTGAAATATACTTCAAATTACCTGATTTGGAGGGCCCAGGCACCCTATACCGGGTTCGAGTTTTCACGAAAAGCTCGATAGCTGATGACGAAGACCTATGGAGCAAATTTAGCAGTGCCATCTTGTGTCCTTCCCCACCTCCATTAACCGAAAATGTGAAAATTGCAATCGAGCAAAGTTTCTCCGACGGGAAGAACTTCACCGAGAAATTAATGAAGCAACGCGAAGAGGTTTTCGATCGTACGATGGATAGAATAGAAGACAAACTCAATTCCAGTATCACCGATTCCGTAAATCAAGTATCTAACCTGAAGCTGACTGTCTCTGCGTTAGAGGCCAAACTAGACTCCGTTTTGAAGGAAATAGGCCAACTTCGTGAAAATCTATCGCAATGCTGCTTTCAGGAGTCTATGATCAAACAAGACATAGACATTCATTAATCTAAAAATATTTTACTACGGATTCATTTTTCTTTTGCAAATCTATTGTGTTTTAACATTTTATATCTTCTGTTACTTTTTACTCCGCGATCGTACACTTTTGTCCAAACTTACATGACTTTACTTTAATATTTTTACTCTATTCACCATGATTAATTATTTTTAATAACTCTAGTTGTCGATTATGCTATGCTTCAGTTTGAATTACATTTACGCATACAATGTACAACGATGTATACTACAAAATAATCATTCATGTTAACAAGCTTTACATATTCATTCATTCATGGCTTCTTGTTTATGTATGTTATAACTTGGCAGAATCTAGCTACTGTTAGAGGTGGCTTTGGCCACCATCGTCGAGAGACAAGTTTACAGTAGTTAACAATACAAGGATAAACTAATAAATTGAACAATATGCGGCGACTAAATGTTATGAAAAAATAAATTACCTACAACATTTCTGACAATATGTAAAAATAATTTGAAACTCATTCATGCAGCATCCTTGGTATTGAATCGAACAAAATTTTTGTTAATCTCGTCTAATAATATACCAAAAGTATTTTGAAGATCTTGTGTTAGATAAAAAAAAAATGCGAAGGGCTTGGTTCTGTAATTACCACCACGCTCGCAGGATAAATAAATCAATTGCTTATTTTTGATGCCGTAGCAAACTTTTGAATACACTCGGTCTTTTGAATCTGCACCAGGATGAGTTTGGAATACATTCCAAACTCACCCAGTCCCAATTTTGAAATTTTTAGTCGAAAAATTGCTCCTGGTATCAGGAGAACATCTGACCCGAGGAGGTGTGCTGAAATTTTTGGCGGTAAAATTTTGGCGTACAGTAAGCATACATGCAGTTGTATAGCTATATAGCTAATTCACTTACCTCATTCAATACCTGTAATAAAGAGTGGCAGGAAGGGGAGAGTGGAAAATAACGAAGTAATTAATTATAGGTATATCTGGGAATTTATTTCTCAGCCTCTTTGAGGGCCACTGACCCTCTGTTCGGTTTCCTATAGGCAAACGTTAGTCAAGAGTGGGGGAACCGGGGTTCCAGAGTATATTAGCTGCCAGTCGTTGATCAGCGTTGCAGCGTGCAACACCACGTCTGACGTCAGAGAATTATAACGCAGCACAACACATTTTTGACTTCTGTTTAATGCTGCCTGCTCCATCTATGAAGCAGACTTTGGATGATGTATGTACATACTACTCTTACCGGCAGTCATGCCATATACCGATTTTACGGGGCAAAGTAGTTTGTCCCTTCGACCGCGAGATGGTGATACCATTTTAGACTCCGTTGGTGGGGCGAGCAGCGACCTTGAACTTGATCAACTGCCCTGCTGTAGCAGGGTCAGTGCACTCAGTGGCTCCCGTGGCGTCAAAGAGTTCGCATGGGGGTTGTGTTAACGAGATTCAAAATGAATACTCCGAACTGATATTTACTTATATATTTATTTATTTATTTAAACCAGATTACATAGTAACAGTCCAATATAATACTGTATCCTGCAGAGATGCAGAGCATCTGTTCGCAGTCCGGCCACTTAATCCTAACCTGAGACAAAATACAAATTACGAAAAATATTGATTTGCATTGTTTCAATGGCATTGTTATTGCACATCGATTATTCTTATATAATTTCGGATAATCAATTTGTAGATTTTGATTTTATTATTTTTCATATAATAAAAGTCATAATAATGATTTTTTATTTAAGTGCATATACATATGGGGCATTCCACGCCAACTCGGACACCATTTGGCTTTTGCATCTCAGATTTTTAACTTCCCGTTTCTCTGATGTCAGAGAAAAGAGGAAGTTATTGTATTCACCCCGAAAATGGAAAGTTGAGTTTTCACTAGATCTCGACGTTTTGAAGTCTAGAGAATCATCTCCGATCATTTTCAGATGGACGTCTGTGTGTGTGTGTATGTATGTATGTATGTATGTATGTATGTGATCAATTTTTTTGTCCGACGATATCTCGAGAACGAATGATCAGATTTTTATGAATTTGGTATCAATCGACGCGGATTTTCCGAACTTAGAACTGATTAGATTCTGGATTTGATCGGTCCAGTGGTTTTTGAGATATGCAAAGAACAAAATTTTGAAACAAATAATTTAATCCACGATATCTCGAGAAAGGATCGACGGATTCCAATAAAAATTGGTTCTCAAGGTTTTCTGGACCGTTGATCACGAATACATGGACAGATTTTTTCAACCCCTCTCATCTGAAAATTGCCTACCAATAATTATTTTAGGAAATCGTCATACATCTGTTTTTTTGTTTCCTTGAAAAATTTGGGCGGGAAGTTTTAGGTCTGGCCCATCGTGGTCAGCCGATTTACCTGCTTGTTTTTATAATGTCTTATGTTATAGTATCGGCTGAGAGAGCCCTCCCTGATTATTTTCAATTTTTTTCGTCGAGCCGTTTCCGAGATGTCGATTATTAAAAAAAAAAAAAACGTTACTTTTCTTTTAAATACCCATAACTTTGCGAAAAATGGGCGGATTGGGTAGTTTTTTTTTTGTTTGAAATTTCTCTCTTTAAACACACTTTTGGAAAATGAAATTGAAACATTTTTCGAAACCGTATTTTTTCAAAATTTACAAATTTTTTGAAAAAAAATTTTGATTTCCAAAAAACACGTATCAATCAATTTTCTTGAAATTTTTTTCGAAAAAACTGTCACGCAACTTTCAAGTCTAGTCTGATAATGGGATAATGATGGGATCTATTGTTTTTCGAATTTTCAAATTTTCATGTTTCAGTCATCAGTACCTAAATGACCTTCAAGATTTCTGCATCTGCAAAAATGAACTTTATCAAACTGTAGCTTTCAAACAATCCATCTGAGAGCAAAACTCTACTGAGATTTTTTCTTCCTCTTTTGATTATCTAGTGGCGGTATTTTTTAGTTTTTTTTTTTTTAATCGACGAAAACCCCGATTTTCCATCGATTAGTACTTTAGCACGACGTAACTTCGGAACAATGCATCTGAGAGCAAAATTCTACGGGGATTTTTCCTCCCTTTTTCGATTATCTAGTGGCGGTATTTTTTAGTTTTTTTTTTTAAATCGACGAAAACCCTGATAAAATCAGGGTTTTCGTCGATTTAAAAAAAAAACTAAAAAATACCGCCACTAGATAGTCGAAAGAGGAAGAAAAAATCTCAGTAGAATTTTGCTCTCAGATGTATTGTTCCGAAGTTACGTCGTGCTAAAGTACTAATCGATGGAAAATCAGGGTTTTCGTCGATTTAAAAAAAAAAAACTAAAAAATACCGCCACTAGATAATCGAAAGAGGAAGAAAAAATCTCAGTAGAATTTTGCTCTCAGATGTATTGTTCCGAAGTTACGTCGTGCTAAAGTACTAATCGATGGAAAATCAGGGTTTTCGTCGATTTAAAAAAAAAAAACTAAAAAATACCGCCACTAGATAATCGAAAGAGGAAGAAAAAATCTCAGTAGAATTTTGCTCTCAGATGGATTGTTTGAAAGCTACAGCTTGCTGAAGTTCATTTTTGCAGATGCAGAAATCTTGAAGGTCATAGTACCTAAAGTAAATAATAACTTTTTCCAGGCCCCCCAGTAATAGTTATTGTCATCTATGAAATTAAACTGATATAACTTAATCATTTAACGGATAATTACCGTTAATTTTTAGTCAAATATATTACATCAATTTTAATATTTGACCGTAGTCAAAGATTGGAATTGATGACAAAATGTGCCAACTTTTGAACATCATTCAAATAGAGTTTTGTCTTGTAGATATCGATTGAAAAAAAAAAAAAAACCAAATAAGAATTAATACAGTGATCATATTTTATAATATATTTAACTAAAAATTAACGGTAATTATCCGTTAAATGATTAAGTCATATCAGTTTAATTTCATAGATGACAATAACTATTACTGGGGGGCCTGGAAAAAAAGTTATTATTTACTTTAGGTACTGATGACTGAAACATCAAAATATAAAAATTCGAAAGAATAGATCCCATCATTATCCCATTATCAGACTAGACTTAAAAGTTGCGGAATGAGTGACAGTTTTTTCGAAAAAAATTTCGAGAAAATCGATCGATACGTGTTTTTTGGAAATCAACATTTTATCCAAAAAATTTGAAAATTTTGAAGAAATACGGTTTTGAAAAATGTTTCAATTTCATTTTCCAAAATTGTGTTTAAAGAGAGAAATTTAAAAAAAAAAAAAAACTACCCAATCGGCCCATTTTTCGCAAAGTTATGGGTATTTAAAAAAAAAGTAACGTTTTTTTTTTAAATGGACATCTGGGAAACGGCTCGACGAAAAAAATTGAAAAAAATCAAGGAGGCCTCTCTCAACCGATACTACAAGATAAAAAATTATGAAAAAAATCGGAGATGCAAAAGCCAAATGGTGTCCGAGTTGGCGTGGAATGCCCCATATACAATGCTGATATTTCATATACATTTTTAAAATAGTTGCATTGTAGTGTATTATTAGTAGTATGTAATACAAGTGTAATTTATATATTAAGATGACCTGTATCTCAAAAAGCAAATAAAGAGACTCGATCAGATGCAATGGGTACATATTTATTTTTGAGAAAATAATTAGTTGTCTTTTTGCAAATTTTTCCCAGTCCTAATCGACCGCACTTTCCTAACTCGCCCAGTCCTAATCGACTGCGTTTCCTAGCTCGCCCAGTCCTTTGAAATTTTAAGTCAAGAAAATTGCTCATGGTATCAGGAGAACATCTGACCCGAGGAAGTGGGCTGAAATTTTTGGCGGGAAAAATTACGACACACATGCATGTAAGCATGCATCTATGTCTTCGTGCACGCTGCTATGTCTATATGTGTACTAAAAGCTAGGGACAGTTTGGAAAAGCGTTTCTACAAATATTTTAAATTTTAGGTCGAAAATTTGCTCCTGGTATCAGGGAGAACATCTGGCCCGAGGAGGTGTGTGTTTGGAAAGTTTTCCAAATTCACCCAGTCCCACTTGAGCTCTTTCACATAACAGACTCTATAAAAACATGATTTGGGGGGAAAAAGACGTGGGATCTCGTAAAATTTGGATTCACAGGACTCAGGCATGTACAGTGTGAAAGTTAAGTTTGATTTTTCAGCTCCCGGTCGTTTAATCAGCCGAAAGACTGCATTTTAGCACAACCAAGCCATGCCAATCTTAGATCTTTGATAAGACTCACCCTGGATGTGAACTTATCTTGTGTATGATTCGAAATATGAATAGTTGAAAATGTAACTTTTTTGAGAATAAGCCTATTTCGGTTCGCCGAAAATTTTTTATTGTAACTTGTTGCTGATATCGGTCAGCGTTAACATCGGTTATAAAATACGGTTACATTACCATCCTTCAGAGGTCTGAAGGGCACTCAATCACCAAGGAAGAGGTTCTTGAAGATATCCGATTTTATCGGATTCAGTATATATGGCAGAAAATTAGAATGGAAAAGAAAATTCAAGTACGAAAAATTGCAAAAGATTCTTACCTGATGTTCGCGGCACAGGAGCAGCTGTTGAGTAGAAATCAAGTGGTGTAGACTTGGATGATCATCAATGCCGATTTGAAGATCGCACATTGGATAGGGTATTCATTGGTGGATGGTGACAGGTGCAGAGAAATAATAGAACTCTTTATTTATGGCAGAAAAATAAATACTTTGAACTTTAATCGATTTGAATTACAGGTAGAGTCGTAGATTTATTAACGACAGTCGGTTACAACCAAACTCGACCATAAATTAATACACATACTTCCGATTCAATTTCCTCTAACAAAAATTCAGTCTCCGATTTTCATAGGGAATTTACCCATAGATATAGACCATTTAACCTGAATCAGCCCGTACAACCGCACTTACAATTAGAAAAACATTTAATCAAATATACAGATGCTTACATACTAGTTCCAACAACTTACGATAACAGTTTTATTTTTCACTTGTACAAAATTACAATAAAATATACATTAATTTAATTTATTTTGGCTACTTTGTTTGGTATTTTTTTATTTTTATTTTTAGGATTTCTATTTGTTATATACCTATAAAGGCAGTCGAGGTTTCGAATCATAATTTTGATAACTACCGACCAATTGAGTGTACATACAAATGAAATTTTTCTTATTGTATATTTCAGTAGTTCACGGAAAAATAATTTAGTCATATTTTTTCGTTTTTCATTTGGAAAAAAATTGGCGTTTACACAACGGATTGAAAAATATAACATTGTGACATTACCCATGCTAAGATATATCTATGCTCGTATATAGCAAAAAATACTGTAATTCAATTGCTGTAACTTTTCCAATTATTATTTTTAACGGAAAAGAAAAAATACGACCAAATTATTTTGATTTTCTCTACGTTTTGCGACTATAATGATTGAAAAAATTTTTTTTTTTTTTTTGTACACCCAATTATATGAAAACTCTAGTTATATTATTTCCATAGTTAAATTCCATAGTCAATTATTTATGTACTAATTATATCAATTACACAAATTAACTATCAACCCGATCACTGTATCGCGTTTTTGTGCACCACCTAAATGCAGGGGAATAGAACGAATCGAAAACGTCTTCCTAAAAATCTGAAAAAATTCATGTATCCTGCATGAGGCTTCTGCTTTACGATAAGATTTTAAAATATAGGGGTTGCCGGATTAATTCATTGTACGAACAGCAATAACCAAGTGAACTCGGGAGAAATGGGGAAGCTTTGACATTTCGGGCCTGGGTCAAATCGACCCCACGATGCAGTGATCGGGTTAATCATTATCCTCAGCAATGATCAAGTTATAAAAATTATATTTTATAATACACCTTTGGATTCAGCTTTAAATACCTAACGCATATACCTATTCAACTTCGTACGGAAGATATTCTTCTGAGCGGAACATACACATGCGTATACATTCAACTCATCACACTCGGACTATCCCCTACAGACCTTATCTTATGATACACAAGAGCTCGAAAATTTATATTGTAATATACACTAACAATAGACTCATTCCTTTGATATACTGCAGAATCACCGACGAAAATTCGATAAGTTAACAAGGCGATTAAAAGAAGCAAATTCAAAACTTCAGAGTCCTTAGCCTGTGTGCTTTCTTTATCGTACTTCATGACACACGACGAATCTCGAAAAGAATTAATTAGAATTATGTCAAGTATTTGGTATAACAGATCCAAGTATCAGACTATAACACCTTTCCCTGTAATACGAGGATTTCAAGAATTCATTGACACTAAACTAATATCGGTTGATCTTCAGATGACCAGAGCTCCTGCTGGAAAAGATGAAAATCACCCTGACCCCAGCCTTGACCAAAGTTTATGCCTACTTCTGTGGATTTCTGTCAAGAGTGAATATTATGGAAAAACATTACCTGTACAAAACATATGTGAAGTTCTTATTTCAATTGTCAAGTTAGGTAATGCTACCATAAAAATGTTAAACAAAGTTCGGAATGACGTTACGAGGAACCTGGATTAGAAGTATTATTTTTTGGGAGTCGTATATCACTATTTAATTCTCAATTTGACCATCATATAACAGATGAAAACATCAGTGTGATCTTTGATACGTATAAAGCCTATCCTGCCACTTATCGCACTGAGACTTTTTCTATTAGTACAACAAGCTGCATTTGCTGGATTGACTGCTTTTTGCACGACTGGGAAAGCAATCGGAGTATGTTGGATTATACATAGCCCAATACAAAGAATTGTGACTGTATGCACTAGGCTTTCAAAAACGACTCGACGCGAAGAGTATCGGATTTAATATAAACATAAACTATCGATTGATAGGGATAAGAACAAAGGTGACTTTCTCTGGTAACTAATATTCTTTTAAGCTTTGTAATTAGCAGTCAGTCTTTAAGAGAGCTCCATAAGTTTCGGACGTTCTTCCTCGTGCGCATATAAAATAAATATCACAATTGATACTTTAATAAGTATTGCATTTGAAGTTATTATGAACCTCATAACTCAATAGAGTATTTGACGATTTAACTCTGCGATACGAGCCATTGCAGGTAATCGATTCTATGGATTCAAGAAAGATTTAGGTGTTGCTAAATCTACAAATTACAAATCATTGACATGGATAATGAAGGAACTCATTGTCACAGTAAATGGTGATATAAATTTGAGAGCATACAAAGGTTGGGGTGTTTTATCAATTGCAAAGACCTTAGCCTGCGTGCTTCCTTTATCGTACTTCATGACACAAGATGAATCTCGAAAAGAAGAATCTTGATACAGATCCTACCCCTTTTACCTGTAAACAAGAACCATTCGACAGTACATTCTTCTTCAGTTGTTGCTGAACAATTACCCTTCGAAGACGCTAGTTATTACTTGGAGATTGCTAAATCTATACTCGATCCTAAATACATACTGCCGATACTTTCTGACGACATTCTGAACGTGTTGGACCAGTGTGATCAACAGCAACCAATATCCTCAACAGAGTAACTCCGGGTACATAAGGTAAGCAAAAGTAACTTTAATTCACTTAAAATTTCCTACCGTATACCATTTCGACGGCTGAGCGGAACAACATCGTATCTCAGAATTTGGTTCAACAATATCGTATCTCAGAATTTGTTCCAAAAACATCGTATCTCAGAATTTGCTCCAAAAACATCGTATCTCAAAATTTGGTTCAAGAACATCGTATCTCTGTGTATAAGATATAGGAGATACGATGTTCTTGGACCAAATTTTGAGATACGATGTTTTTGGAGCAAATTCTGAGATACGATGTTTTTGGAACAAATTCTGAGATACGATATTGTTGAACCAAATTCTGAGATACGATGTTGTTCCGCTCAGCCGTCGATTTGTTTTTTTTTCGATAAAGAATTTTCTCCAATACTGCCTGTATCCCGATACATGTGTATTTGAAAGGGAGTCTCCTTTATCGGTAACCCTTTCCTCTGACAAAATAATATAACATTGTCATTGGTCATCTGGCGTATTTAGAGTACCACTTTAGTGAAGGTTGAATTCAATAGTTATACGAAAGCCGGTATGATTAGACGAGATCCTGAAGGATGGACAACGATGACGAGAATATTCTCTCCGTTGAACACTAGATTTATACGATCCATTGTACATACTTTGGTACTTTATCGATATTGGTAGCCCACTAAACTACTGGGTGTACGTCTAGATCGTACGGAAAGACAAATTTCAGTTGCTAGTCCTTGGATTTGTTCACGAACGTCCGCTTCGACGTGACATGAAAATTTCAGGGCATCGGCCCGGAAAATACCAAGTTAAATCGCCGTTAAAATCGTAAATAGCTTAGTTTGTGCCGCGTGTAACGATCGATGGACATGGAAAATAAACAAGTGTTAAAATTCACGAAATTTTTTTTCTTTCTGTCTCGGAAAATATTCCTCAGAATTTCATTTCGATTGAAGATGCGTTAGCAGTAGTCCCGAATTTTGACGGAAACCCGTCGTCGGACGTGCGTAGTTTTATTCAAGGATGTAAAGACGAGCGAGATGTGGTACCGCCACAGATAGAACTCAGTCTCACGAGAATAAGATATAAAATTTAAGGTGAAACCAGACGCGTACTCGAGGACGAACGATTTTACACGATAGACGAATCGACGTCACGAATTAATGAAATATGTGGTCCCACGAAATCAGTAAACCTATGTCAGGGAGGACTAGGTAATCTATTTCAGAAAAAAGACGTATCCGTAGTAACCTACGCGGCTACGATTCGCGAAGCAATTTCAAATATAATTCAAGCATTTGTGCAAGAACGTAGAACAAACGATTTTGAAGTATTTCAAAGGAAGAAGGAAGAGGCAGCTGAGGCGAGTATTCCTACGAGGATTAAATTCGGAAATAGAAGGTAAAGGAAACTGACCTATTGCTACTAGTATAAATGGACCTATAAAAATCAAAATCAAATAAGGAAACTGAACAACAATGCCTGGAGGAAGTACAACAATGGACGTTGAGGAACCTACTACAACTTCTAGCCTGAAGCGCAAAATTGTTGATCCAGACAATGAAAACATCGAATTAGTGGATCCCAAAAAGCCCAAGATAGATTTGAATAAAGATCTTAAAGGCAAGGTTATGAGAGCAATTGTCGATGCTCACAAAAAGATTCACTCGAAGATCATGTGAACAATAATCGACCCGAATATGCTAGACATAAATGTAGGTGAACAAATCAATAACATTTTTTTCACTGCATACACAGTCTTAAGACAAGAACACAATCAAACTGGCGGTAATATGATAGCCAAGATTGGTCAGACCTCTTATAAAGTAACTTATCATGGAGATAGCCACACAAGTGAGATTGGTGCCATACATGAAATAATCAAAGAATCCTTCAAAAAACAAGGGATTCCTTTTGCTAAACATGCCCCGAAGGTAAAGAAAACTATCAATCGGACGATATCAATTTTTAATCCACGGGCCGTATTTCATCGAGCCTTCGCGACCTGGAAGGTAGCAATTCGGACTTATCGGCGCACGAACGGGAGACGAGACGTGCGAGGAGGAAACAAGTCAGCTTCGAGAGTACAACCGAGAATTCAAGTGGCAACTCTGGGGACCAGGCCCCAGCGAAGAAGACGAGCAAATCGAAGGCGAACAATCTTGGAATGAATTTGCTAGAAATAATGGTACTGGCATGGATATCTCAAGGATCGATAGAGGTACTGACTCTGATGATAGACGAAGCGATAGTAAACGCGGGCTTACAATCCAAGATCACTTACGCAACAGCCAAAGCTCTGATGAAGCGGGTGTGTCGAGAGAAAAACCCGAAACTTTTGAAAGTGATTGACTACGAGCACGTTCGAGATAAAATATGCGACGAAGAGTCGTTCACGAAGTATATGGTCGATCGGAGCAAAGCGATAAACCTAGTCGATATTGATATATATGGAACAAGATTTTCTAGATCTAGATTGTCTATATATCCTCTACAATGAATTGATGTGTTAGGCCAGGTTATTGAATTGTGAAACGCTAGACCGATGATGCGCTTCACAGAACAAATACACAGAAGTTAGCTAAGTACCGCATTAAATAACAAAGTGGTACAACGAATTGGAATTCCTATGTTGCATATTACGATACGTAGGTTGTTACGCCGAAGAGATGCTACTGGATTACGCTGACACCCGAAAGAAGATCCTCTGAACGATCGGAGCAGTGTTTGTGAATCGGTATGTATACATACATGCATAGCCTTGAATTTATATCGAATTGATTTTCGTCGAGTATCAATCGATGAAATAATGAGACTGCAAACGTCGTTACTCTACGTGCTTGCCGAGTCTCTATTCTTGATGTGAAATGACAGTGATTTCAGCTTGCAAAAGTACTTCATTTTCTACTGTGAATTGAAACAGTTCATCTGAACTAAGAAGATAAATTGAATTGACTGGAATCAATTCTTTAGAAGAAATATGATAATTGCAATTTTGGATACCAGCTTCATCAATTGAATCTTTATCCTCGATATGGAGTGACAGCGATTTCAGCTTGCCAAAGTATTTTATTTCCTACCGTGAATTGACACAGTTCATCTGAACTAATAAGATGAAATAAATTGACTGGAATTTTTTACCAATTCTTTAGAAGATATATATGATAATAGATTGTAATTTTTAATAACATCATATACACCAATAACATCACTACAACATCAATAACAAATTGTAATTTTTAACGGCCATCTTAGCCGGTGTCTTATCAGCATCCTTCAACTGGGTAGGGGTGCGGGATATGGATCCTAGTGTGTTCAAATCGTGGTTTGACAGCCAGTGGGCCGGTGTTAAGTGTGTGAAAGGGTCCATCATCATGCTACACTGCCGGACTAAGGGAGTTTGTCTCCGGTGCTACCTAACGACGTAAGCGGCGTCGGGCTTGTGCCTATATCTATGTCTTCCCACTAACGTATGTTTATCATTAATTTTATTTCCTTTTTATCACTAAGTTTCTTCCGGTCCCTTTGCAGAATCTCTACCGAGGACATTATAGGCTGTGTCGACGTGCATCGCACTGTCGTCGGCACGTTGCTGCAGGTTTCGACAACTTCTGGCAGATGCAGTGTCTCCATCAGGGTGTTCGCGGTGCGAACGCATGCTCTTCCTATTGAAGCACGTGGCCGAGAAAGTCTATTTGAATTCTTATTAAAACGAAAATTCAAAATCTGTAGTGATTGTGTAACAATATACGGTTCCTAGTTTGTTGATCTAATTATGCGTGTTTCATTGATCGGAATCCCTGATTTCCTTGGCTATGTTACCTTAGTCACGTCAAGGTTTATTCGGTTCTGTCGCCAGTTTTCCACACCTACAAACCTTTACATCTTAACTTGAACGATCTAAAAGCTAACGGGATAGCCCTAAAAGAGATAATCAAACAGGCGACAGAAATCTCTACACACCACCGCGATAAACAGGAAACAAGTAGTTTAAAAAGCGCCCTCGCGTTTGCCGGAATAGGACTGGGCTCGTTAGGAATAGTGTATCTCCTATATAGATTCTCCGCGTTCAGTGCAATTTTCAAGATTGTAAAATCTTGTCCGTGTAAGAGACGCAAACACAACAGGCGTACCAGAAACACCCCTTACAAGTCGCCAATAGAGCTTGAGATAGTACACCCGCACTCTAATACAAGAACTCGAGATTCAATACGTAATTTTCCCACAGAAACACTTCCACCACCCCTTCCCGCTACAGAACCCGTAACAACCGGGGAAATACAACACACAAAGTCCCTAAAACCTCAACCCTTGGCCTTAACCCTAGCCCAAGCACACCCGTTGGAACGCACAGAAATTACAAACTTCTCTTAAATAAGGTTCGGCAAACACCTCTTGCAAGCAATCAATGGTATCGCCTAGGTTAATGGACACTAGACAGTGCCAAACACTTCGAGAGTAATCCTAATCTTGTGTACCGAAACATTTGTACCATCTCTTTACAAACGTATATCAATAGAAACCAAACATCAGAACACTAGTATAATTCTAACAGAAATAGATAAGAATATAAGCATATACCTATAAGATCAAACAGGGTAGGTTAATGTAGGGATAGAATCATTAGAATTGAAACATACCTTTAACTTCAATCTTATTCAAGTCTACTTTTAAAAGTTCGAATTTTACTGACCTGGTTAGGTCAAGTATATCAAGGAATTTCTGTTAATTAAGTAACCTTTAGAACACAGAAGATCGTAAACGTAGCGATGCACCCGCTCAATAATGTCTTGTACATTTCGGGAATACCCTGGTTGGGCGAGTGTACCACAAAACTTTCAATTACTCTTGTTACCTTTTCTCCTCTAAATCTAGGAATAATTCACAATCACGCAATATCATACACTTTACCATATGTACTATCGGACCTAATAAAGGCTTATGCCACACTACTTGGTCCATTCACTACACAATTCACGCTACACAGGTGTTACATCACACCAGCTATATCATTTGAATTTTTGAAAAATAATAAATGAAAAATTTATAAAAGAAACGGAATTCGTGCAGATGCCAAAATTGAATATCAATAACCCGAATCTGATAGTCATTATGTAGAAGTATTATAAATTGCAGAGTCTTTAGCTCCTGTGCTTCCTTCATCGTAGTTCGTGACACAAGATGAATTTCGAACAGAAATAATTAGAATTATATGTCAAGTGTTTGGTATAACAGATCCAAGTATCAGGCTATAACACCTTTCCCTGTAATAAGAGAATTTCAAGAATTCATTGACACTAAACTAATTTCAGTTGATATTCAATGACTAGAGCTCCTGCTGAAAGAGTTGAAAGTCACCCTGACCCCAGCCTTGATCAAAATTTATGCCTACTTCTGTGGATTTCTGTTAAGAGTGAATATTATGGAAAAATATTACCTGTACAAAACATATGTGAAGTTCTTATTTCAATTGTCAAGCTAGGTAATGCTACCACAAAAATGTTGAACAAAGTTCGGAATGACGTTAACGAGGAACTTGGATTAGACGTATCATTTTTTGGGAGTCGTATATATCACTATTTAAATCTCAATTTGGTCATCATATAACAGATAAAAACATCAGATTGATCTTTGACTGAGACTTTTTCTGTTAGTAAAACAAGCTGTATTCGCTGGATTGGCTGCTTTTTGCACGACCGGGAAAGCAATTGGAGTATTTGATGATTTTCCATGGGGCAAAGTATGCAGAATGATACCTGATGAAGTAGCTAACTTTAACTCTGCGATACGAGCCATTGCAGGTAACCAGTTCTACGGATCCAAGAAAGATTTAGGTATTGCCAAATCTACAAATTACAAATCATTGACATGGATAGCGAAGGAACTCGTTATCACAGTATTTGGTGATGTAAATTTGAGAGCAGTTCATCCGCGGATCTGGGAGAACTATCGTTATGGATGATTGGTTTACAACGATCAATTTATTTGTCATACTGAACGAAGAATATGATTTGGAATCAATCGTCACGATTCGCGAAAAAAATAAGAAATTTCCTAGTACCGAGTACACCCTGTACGATATTGCTATAGTGATAATTTACTTTTATCATCGTAAACACCCATGAAAATATGCTTGTACTGACTCTATCAAGCATAATAAAAGAAACTTGTAACGTGGCCAAAATAAAAACATAAAATTTATTAATTTAAAGGCCCCATCCGCGCGCACCCTCAGTGAGCGCGGCTGGGTACCTCGCTAAGCGCTAGCGCCATCCCACGGCGCGGGGACATAGCCTCACGGCTAACCACTACACAGGTCCCTCGTCAAATCTCTCTCACTATTAAAGTACATATAGAAGTTAAATATCAAACCGGGAGAAAATCCTTTTAATGAGAAACTACTTGCTTGCATATATGTGTATCTGAGTGAGAAGCCAGCGGGACGCTTCGGCCATCGCTTGTCTGGTGCACTCCGATACATGTATTTCATTTTTTATTATTTAATCGCTTCTGATTCAATACATGAGCTAGCGGGACGCTTCGGCCATCGCTCGTCTTGGGTATTGCTTTCTACAAGCATTAAAAGATTCTAATTACTCGGTGTAGTAAAGAATTATTCAATTCACATTAAACTCAAAATTCATAGTTTCTCAATTAGACTTAAAATCACTTACGCTTGACCATATTTTCAATAAGATATATTACGCTTCTGATTCAATACTTGAGCTAGCGGGACGCTTCGGCCATCGCTCGTCTTTGGTATTGCTTTCTACAAGCACTAAGAGACTCTAATTACTCGGTGTAGTAAAGAATTTTCCCATTCATATTAAACTCAAAATTCATAGTTTCTCAAGTAGATTTAAGATCATTTACGCTTTGCCAAACTCTCAATAAAAATATTACGGTGCGAATCGTTAGGGTGTATTAACCTTAGAATTAAACTACTCGCGATAATAAGAAGAATTATCTATTAAATAATATTTGTCCGTTCACACTTTACTTTCAATAAGAAATATTACGAATCGTTAGGGTGTATTAACCTTAGAATTATAATATCATTTCTCGCAGTAAGAAAAACCATTATCAGTCATATAATATCTGTTTATTAAATATTACAAGTACACTTGATAGAATTAAGGAAAACCTTTGTCAAATCATATCAGCACACTTGATAGAATTAAGGAAAACATTTGTCAAATCATATCAGCACACTAAATAGAATTAAGGAAAACATTTGTCACGTCATATTAACCATTTCCAATATCCTGAATAAACTTATCATTTGTATTAAAGTGTCTGACCTGAACTACCTCCCTTGTTTCATAATTTCACATGTCAGTATTATTATTTTTCTTAAATTATAAAGTAGGCCCGAGGTGTATTCCTAGCTCCCTGAGAAAAAGAAATCTTGCTTAATTAATATTAGACTTTAAAGAAGCATTAAATTAATAGATTAGTTACAAGAAGAAATATGATAATTGCAATTTTGGATACCAGCTTCATCAATTGAATCTTTATTCTCGATATGGAGTGACAGCGATTTCAGCTTGCCAAAGTATTTTATTTCCTACCGTGAATTGAAACAGTTCATCTGAACTAATAAGATGAAATAAATTGACTGGAATTTTTTACCAATTCTTTAGAAGATATATATGATAATAAATTGTAATTTTTAATAACATCATATACACCAATAACATCACTACAACATCAATAACAAATTGTAATTTTTAACGGCTATCTCAGCCGGTGTCTTATCAGCATCCTTTAACTGGGTAGGGGTGCGGGATATGGATCCTAGTGTGTTCAAATCGTGGTTTGACAGCCAGTGGGCCGGTGTTAAGTGTGTGAAAGGGTCCATCATCATGCTACACTACCGGACTAAGGGAGTTTGTCTCCGGTGCTACCTAACGACGTAAGCGGCGTCGGGCTTGTGCCTATAGGGGAGGGGGGGGGGGGGGGGGGGGGGGGGCAAAGTGGGCCCCTTCAAATTGAGAGACTTTATGGAGGCGCGAAAAATGTAATTTTTCAATATTTAACAATTAATTATAAAAATCAGAATACACAATAAAAAATGTTAATTATGAAATTTTTTTTGGGGGGCCAACCTGCCCCAAATTTTTGATTTTTTCATTCTAATGGATGCAGCATAATAATGTTAAATACTTATTAAGGGTCTAAAAAGAAGTAAACGTGTAAAAAATTTTAATGATATTATGATTATTTCCCTTAAGGGGCCCACTTTGCCCCCCCCCTCCCCTATCTATGTCTTCCCACTAACGTATGTTTATCATTAATTTTATTTCCTTCTTATCACGAAGTTTCTCCCGGTCCCTTTGCAGGATCTCTACCGAGGACATTATAGGCTGTGTCGACGTGCATCGCACTGTCGTCGGCACCGGGCGGAGCCCGTTGCTACAGGTTTCGACAACTTCTGGCATATGCAGTGTCTCCATCACGGTGTTCGCGGTGCGAACGCATGCTCTTCCTATTGAAGCACGTGGCCGAGAAAGTCTATTTGAATTCTTATTAAAACAAAAATTCAAAATCTGTAGTGATTGTGTAACAATATACGGTTCCTAGTTTGTTTATCTAATTATGCGTGTTTCATTGATGGGAATCCCTGATTTCCTTGGCTATGTTACCTTAGTCACGTCAAGGTTTATTCGGTTCTGTCGCCAGTTTTCCACACCTACAAACCTTTACATCTTAACTTGAACGATCTAAAAGCTAACGGGATAGCCCTAAAAGAGATAATCAAACAGGCGACAGAAATCTCTACACACCACCGCGATAAACAGGAAACAAGTAGTTTAAAAAGCGCCCTCGCGTTTGCCGGAATAGGACTGGGCTCGTTAGGAATAGTGTATCTCCTATATAGATTCTCCGCGTTCAGTGCAATTTTCAAGATTGTAAAATCTTGTCCGTGTAAGAGACGCAAACACAACAGGCGTACCAGAAACACCCCTTACAAGTCGCCAATAGAGCTTGAGATAGTACACCCGCACTCTAATACAAGAACTCGAGATTCAATACGTAATTTTCCCACAGAAACACTTCCACCACCCCTTCCCGCTACAGAACCCGTAACAACCGGGGAAATACAACACACAAAGTCCCTAAAACCTCAACCCTTGGCCTTAACCCTAGCCCAAGCACACCCGTTGGAACGCACAGAAATTACAAACTTCTCTTAAATAAGGTTCGGCAAACACCTCTTGCAAGCAATCAATGGTATCGCCTAGGTTAATGGACACTAGACAGTGCCAAACACTTCGAGAGTAATCCTAATCTTGTGTACCGAAACATTTGTACCATCTCTTTACAAACGTATATCAATAGAAACCAAACATCAGAACACTACTATAATTCTAACAGAAATAGATAAGAATATAAGCATATATAAGATCCAAACAGGGTAGGATAATGTAGGGATAGAATCATTAGAATTGAAACATACCTTTAACTTCAATATTATTTAAGTCTACTTTTAGAAGTTCGAATTTCAATGACCTGATTAGGTCAAGTATATCAAGAAATTTCTATTAATTAAGTAACCTTTAGAACACAGAAGATCGTAAACGTAGCGATGCACCCGCTCAATAATGTCTTGTACATTTCGGGAATACCCTGGTTGGGCGAGTGTACCACAAAACTTTCAATTACTCTTGTTACCTTTTCTCCTCTAAATCTAGGAATAATTCACAATCACGCAATATCATACACTTTACCATATGTACTATCGGACCTAATAAAGGCTTATGCCACACTACTTGGTCCATTCACTACACAATTCACGCTACACAGGTGTTACATCACACCAGCTATATCATTTGAATTTTTGAAAAATAATAAATGAAAAATTTATAAAAGAAACGGAATTCGTGCAGATGCCAAAATTGAATATCAATAACCCGAATCTGATAGTCATTATGTAGAAGTATTATAAATTGCAGAGTCTTTAGCTCCTGTGCTTCCTTCATCGTAGTTCGTGACACAAGATGAATTTCGAACAGAAATAATTAGAATTATATGTCAAGTGTTTGGTATAACAGATCCAAGTATCAGGCTATAACACCTTTCCCTGTAATAAGAGAATTTCAAGAATTCATTGACACTAAACTAATTTCAGTTGATATTCAATGACTAGAGCTCCTGCTGAAAGAGTTGAAAGTCACCCTGACCCCAGCCTTGATCAAAATTTATGCCTACTTCTGTGGATTTCTGTTAAGAGTGAATATTATGGAAAAATATTACCTGTACAAAACATATGTGAAGTTCTTATTTCAATTGTCAAGCTAGGTAATGCTACCACAAAAATGTTGAACAAAGTTCGGAATGACGTTAACGAGGAACTTGGATTAGACGTATCATTTTTTGGGAGTCGTATATATCACTATTGAAATCTCAATTTGGTCATCATATAACAGATAAAAACATCAGATTGATCTTTGACTGAGACTTTTTCTGTTAGTAAAACAAGCTGTATTCGCTGGATTGGCTGCTTTTTGCACGACCGGGAAAGCAATTGGAGTATTTGATGATTTTCCATGGGGCAAAGTATGCAGAATGATACCTGATGAAGTAGCTAACTTTAACTCTGCGATACGAGCCATTGCAGGTAACCAGTTCTACGGATTCAAGAAAGATTTAGGTATTGCCAAATCTACAAATTACAAATCATTGACATGGATAGCGAAGGAACTCGTTATCACAGTATTTGGTGATGTAAATTTGAGAGCAGTTCATCCGCGGATCTGGGAGAACTATCGTTATGGACAATTGGTTTACAACGATCAATTTATTTGTCATACTGGACGAAGAATATGATTTGGAATCAATCGTCACGATTCGCGAAAAAAATAAGAAATTTCCTAGTACCGAGTACACCCTGTACGATATTGCTATAGTGATAATTTACTTTTGTCATCGTAAACACCCATGAAAATATGCTTGTACTGACTCTATCAAGCATAATAAAAGAAACTGGGTATGATGATAACTCTGAAAAATCATCGTTGATCGATGCATTGTACTTTGGTACTTAATCGATATTGGTAACCCACTTAACAACTGACTGTGCGTCTAGATCGTCCGAAAAGATAATTTCCGGTTACTAGTCTCTGGATTTGCCAACGAACGTCCGCTTCGACGTGACATAAAAGTTTCAGGGCATCGGCCCGGGAAATACCAAGTGTTAAAATCGCAAATAGCTTAGTTTGTGCCGCGTATGAGGTTCGATGAAACGTGGAAAAAAAACAAGTGTTAAAATCCACGAAATTTTTTCACTTCGATTTCGGAAAATCGATCATTGATACAAGGGGCATATTTATCCTCATATTCAACCTACTACGTTGTGACGTATTGGCTAATTGACTAGCACCGACTACATGGGTTTTATGGACCCAGAGGTAGACAGAGAGCGGATGAAAGCGCCTCTACGGAAATGCGTATCAATGAAAATAGGAAAATGCCGAGTCCAGAAATTGGTAGACCATCAGGTCAAAAGCCTCAGAATTTCATTTCGATTGAAGATGCGTTAGCAGTAGTCCCGAATTTAAAGAAATCAGTCTCACGAGAATAAGAAATAAAATTTAAGGTGAAACCAGACGCGTACTCGAGGACGAACGATTTTACACGATAGACGAATCGACGTCACGAATTAATGAAATATGTGGTCCCACGAAATCAGTAAACCTATGTCAGGGAGGACTAGGTAATCTATTTCAGAAAAAGACGTATCCGTAGTAACCTACGCGGCTACGATTCGCGAAGCAATTTCAAATATAATTCAAGCATTTGTGCAAGATCGTAGAACAAACGATTTTGAAGTATTTCAAAGGAAGAAGGAAGAGGCAGCTGAGGCGAGTATTCCTACGAGGATTAAAGTCGGAAATAAAAGGTAAAGGAAACTGACCCATTGCTATTAGTATAAACAGACCTGTAAAAATCAAAATCAAATAAGGAAACTGAACAAAAATGCCTGGAGGAAGTACAACAATGGACGTTCAGGAACCTACTACAACTCCTAGCCTGAAGCGCAAAATTGTTGGCCCAGCAATGAAACAATCAAATTGGTGAATCCCCAAAAGCCTAAGATAGATTCAAATAAAGATCTTAAAGGCAAGGTTATGAGAGCAATTGCCGATGCTCACAAAAAGATTCACTCGAAGATCATGGGAACAATCGACCCGAATATGCTAGACATAAATGTAGGTGAACAAAGCAATAACATTTCTTCCACTGCATACACAGTCTTAAGACAAGAACACAATCAGACTGGCGGTAACATGATAGCCAAGATTGGTCAGACCTCTTATAAAGTAACTTATCGTGAAGATAGCCACACAAGTGAGATTGGTGCCACACATGAAATAGTGAAAGAATCCTTCAAAAAACAAGGGATTCCTTTTGCTAAACATGCCCCGAAGGTAAAGGAAACTATCAATCGCACGATATCAATTTTTAATCCACGGGTCGTATTTCATCGAGCCTTCGCGACCTGGAGGGTAGCGACTCGGACTTATCGGCGCACGAACGGGAGACGAGACGTGCGTAGAGGAAACAAGTCAGCTTCGAGAGTACAACCGAGAATTCAAGTGGCAAGTCTGGGGACCAGGCCCCAGCGAAGAAGACGAGCCAATCGAAGGCGAACAATCTTGGAATGAATTTGCTAGAAATAATGGTACTGGCATGGATATCTCAAGGATCGATAGAGGTACTGACTCTGATGATAGACGAAGCGATAGTAAACGCGGGCTTACAATCCAAGATCACTTACGCAACAGCCAAAGCTCTGATGAAGCGGGTGTGTCGAGAGAAAAACCCGAAACTTTTGAAAGTGATTGACTACGAGCACGTTCGAGATAAAATATGCGACGAAGAGTCGTTCACGAAGTATATGGTCGATCGGAGCAAAGCGATAAACCTAGTCGATATTGATATATATGGAACAAGATTTTCTAGATCTAGATTGTCTATATATCCTCTACAATGAATTGATGTGTTAGGCCAGGTTATTGAATTGTGAAACGCTAGACCGATGATGCGCTTCACAGAACAAATACACAGAAGTTAGCTAAGTACCGCATTAAATAACAAAGTGGTACAACGAATTGGAATTCCTATGTTGCATATTACGATACGTAGGTTGTTACGCCGAAGAGATGCTACTGGATTACGCTGACACCCGAAAGAAGATCCTCTGAACGATCGGAGCAGTGTTTGTGAATCGGTATGTATACATACATGCATAGCCTTGAATTTATATCGAATTGATTTTCGTCGAGTATCAATCGATGAAATAATGAGACTGCAAACGTCGTTACTCTACGTGCTTGCCGAGTCTCTATTCTTGATGTGAAATGACAGTGATTTCAGCTTGCAAAAGTACTTCATTTTCTACTGTGAATTGAAACAGTTCATCTGAACTAAGAAGATAAATTGAATTGACTGGAATCAATTCTTTAGAAGAAATATGATAATTGCAATTTTGGATACCAGCTTCATCAATTGAATCTTTATCCTCGATATGGAGTGACAGCGATTTCAGCTTGCCAAAGTATTTTATTTCCTACCGTGAATTGACACAGTTCATCTGAACTAATAAGATGAAATAAATTGACTGGAATTTTTTACCAATTCTTTAGAAGATATATATGATAATAGATTGTAATTTTTAATAACATCATATACACCAATAACATCACTACAACATCAATAACAAATTGTAATTTTTAACGGCCATCTTAGCCGGTGTCTTATCAGCATCCTTCAACTGGGTAGGGGTGCGGGATATGGATCCTAGTGTGTTCAAATCGTGGTTTGACAGCCAGTGGGCCGGTGTTAAGTGTGTGAAAGGGTCCATCATCATGCTACACTGCCGGACTAAGGGAGTTTGTCTCCGGTGCTACCTAACGACGTAAGCGGCGTCGGGCTTGTGCCTATATCTATGTCTTCCCACTAACGTATGTTTATCATTAATTTTATTTCCTTTTTATCACTAAGTTTCTTCCGGTCCCTTTGCAGAATCTCTACCGAGGACATTATAGGCTGTGTCGACGTGCATCGCACTGTCGTCGGCACGTTGCTGCAGGTTTCGACAACTTCTGGCAGATGCAGTGTCTCCATCAGGGTGTTCGCGGTGCGAACGCATGCTCTTCCTATTGAAGCACGTGGCCGAGAAAGTCTATTTGAATTCTTATTAAAACGAAAATTCAAAATCTGTAGTGATTGTGTAACAATATACGGTTCCTAGTTTGTTGATCTAATTATGCGTGTTTCATTGATCGGAATCCCTGATTTCCTTGGCTATGTTACCTTAGTCACGTCAAGGTTTATTCGGTTCTGTCGCCAGTTTTCCACACCTACAAACCTTTACATCTTAACTTGAACGATCTAAAAGCTAACGGGATAGCCCTAAAAGAGATAATCAAACAGGCGACAGAAATCTCTACACACCACCGCGATAAACAGGAAACAAGTAGTTTAAAAAGCGCCCTCGCGTTTGCCGGAATAGGACTGGGCTCGTTAGGAATAGTGTATCTCCTATATAGATTCTCCGCGTTCAGTGCAATTTTCAAGATTGTAAAATCTTGTCCGTGTAAGAGACGCAAACACAACAGGCGTACCAGAAACACCCCTTACAAGTCGCCAATAGAGCTTGAGATAGTACACCCGCACTCTAATACAAGAACTCGAGATTCAATACGTAATTTTCCCACAGAAACACTTCCACCACCCCTTCCCGCTACAGAACCCGTAACAACCGGGGAAATACAACACACAAAGTCCCTAAAACCTCAACCCTTGGCCTTAACCCTAGCCCAAGCACACCCGTTGGAACGCACAGAAATTACAAACTTCTCTTAAATAAGGTTCGGCAAACACCTCTTGCAAGCAATCAATGGTATCGCCTAGGTTAATGGACACTAGACAGTGCCAAACACTTCGAGAGTAATCCTAATCTTGTGTACCGAAACATTTGTACCATCTCTTTACAAACGTATATCAATAGAAACCAAACATCAGAACACTAGTATAATTCTAACAGAAATAGATAAGAATATAAGCATATACCTATAAGATCAAACAGGGTAGGTTAATGTAGGGATAGAATCATTAGAATTGAAACATACCTTTAACTTCAATCTTATTCAAGTCTACTTTTAAAAGTTCGAATTTTACTGACCTGGTTAGGTCAAGTATATCAAGGAATTTCTGTTAATTAAGTAACCTTTAGAACACAGAAGATCGTAAACGTAGCGATGCACCCGCTCAATAATGTCTTGTACATTTCGGGAATACCCTGGTTGGGCGAGTGTACCACAAAACTTTCAATTACTCTTGTTACCTTTTCTCCTCTAAATCTAGGAATAATTCACAATCACGCAATATCATACACTTTACCATATGTACTATCGGACCTAATAAAGGCTTATGCCACACTACTTGGTCCATTCACTACACAATTCACGCTACACAGGTGTTACATCACACCAGCTATATCATTTGAATTTTTGAAAAATAATAAATGAAAAATTTATAAAAGAAACGGAATTCGTGCAGATGCCAAAATTGAATATCAATAACCCGAATCTGATAGTCATTATGTAGAAGTATTATAAATTGCAGAGTCTTTAGCTCCTGTGCTTCCTTCATCGTAGTTCGTGACACAAGATGAATTTCGAACAGAAATAATTAGAATTATATGTCAAGTGTTTGGTATAACAGATCCAAGTATCAGGCTATAACACCTTTCCCTGTAATAAGAGAATTTCAAGAATTCATTGACACTAAACTAATTTCAGTTGATATTCAATGACTAGAGCTCCTGCTGAAAGAGTTGAAAGTCACCCTGACCCCAGCCTTGATCAAAATTTATGCCTACTTCTGTGGATTTCTGTTAAGAGTGAATATTATGGAAAAATATTACCTGTACAAAACATATGTGAAGTTCTTATTTCAATTGTCAAGCTAGGTAATGCTACCACAAAAATGTTGAACAAAGTTCGGAATGACGTTAACGAGGAACTTGGATTAGACGTATCATTTTTTGGGAGTCGTATATATCACTATTTAAATCTCAATTTGGTCATCATATAACAGATAAAAACATCAGATTGATCTTTGACTGAGACTTTTTCTGTTAGTAAAACAAGCTGTATTCGCTGGATTGGCTGCTTTTTGCACGACCGGGAAAGCAATTGGAGTATTTGATGATTTTCCATGGGGCAAAGTATGCAGAATGATACCTGATGAAGTAGCTAACTTTAACTCTGCGATACGAGCCATTGCAGGTAACCAGTTCTACGGATCCAAGAAAGATTTAGGTATTGCCAAATCTACAAATTACAAATCATTGACATGGATAGCGAAGGAACTCGTTATCACAGTATTTGGTGATGTAAATTTGAGAGCAGTTCATCCGCGGATCTGGGAGAACTATCGTTATGGATGATTGGTTTACAACGATCAATTTATTTGTCATACTGAACGAAGAATATGATTTGGAATCAATCGTCACGATTCGCGAAAAAAATAAGAAATTTCCTAGTACCGAGTACACCCTGTACGATATTGCTATAGTGATAATTTACTTTTATCATCGTAAACACCCATGAAAATATGCTTGTACTGACTCTATCAAGCATAATAAAAGAAACTTGTAACGTGGCCAAAATAAAAACATAAAATTTATTAATTTAAAGGCCCCATCCGCGCGCACCCTCAGTGAGCGCGGCTGGGTACCTCGCTAAGCGCTAGCGCCATCCCACGGCGCGGGGACATAGCCTCACGGCTAACCACTACACAGGTCCCTCGTCAAATCTCTCTCACTATTAAAGTACATATAGAAGTTAAATATCAAACCGGGAGAAAATCCTTTTAATGAGAAACTACTTGCTTGCATATATGTGTATCTGAGTGAGAAGCCAGCGGGACGCTTCGGCCATCGCTTGTCTGGTGCACTCCGATACATGTATTTCATTTTTTATTATTTAATCGCTTCTGATTCAATACATGAGCTAGCGGGACGCTTCGGCCATCGCTCGTCTTGGGTATTGCTTTCTACAAGCATTAAAAGATTCTAATTACTCGGTGTAGTAAAGAATTATTCAATTCACATTAAACTCAAAATTCATAGTTTCTCAATTAGACTTAAAATCACTTACGCTTGACCATATTTTCAATAAGATATATTACGCTTCTGATTCAATACTTGAGCTAGCGGGACGCTTCGGCCATCGCTCGTCTTTGGTATTGCTTTCTACAAGCACTAAGAGACTCTAATTACTCGGTGTAGTAAAGAATTTTCCCATTCATATTAAACTCAAAATTCATAGTTTCTCAAGTAGATTTAAGATCATTTACGCTTTGCCAAACTCTCAATAAAAATATTACGGTGCGAATCGTTAGGGTGTATTAACCTTAGAATTAAACTACTCGCGATAATAAGAAGAATTATCTATTAAATAATATTTGTCCGTTCACACTTTACTTTCAATAAGAAATATTACGAATCGTTAGGGTGTATTAACCTTAGAATTATAATATCATTTCTCGCAGTAAGAAAAACCATTATCAGTCATATAATATCTGTTTATTAAATATTACAAGTACACTTGATAGAATTAAGGAAAACCTTTGTCAAATCATATCAGCACACTTGATAGAATTAAGGAAAACATTTGTCAAATCATATCAGCACACTAAATAGAATTAAGGAAAACATTTGTCACGTCATATTAACCATTTCCAATATCCTGAATAAACTTATCATTTGTATTAAAGTGTCTGACCTGAACTACCTCCCTTGTTTCATAATTTCACATGTCAGTATTATTATTTTTCTTAAATTATAAAGTAGGCCCGAGGTGTATTCCTAGCTCCCTGAGAAAAAGAAATCTTGCTTAATTAATATTAGACTTTAAAGAAGCATTAAATTAATAGATTAGTTACAAGAAGAAATATGATAATTGCAATTTTGGATACCAGCTTCATCAATTGAATCTTTATTCTCGATATGGAGTGACAGCGATTTCAGCTTGCCAAAGTATTTTATTTCCTACCGTGAATTGAAACAGTTCATCTGAACTAATAAGATGAAATAAATTGACTGGAATTTTTTACCAATTCTTTAGAAGATATATATGATAATAAATTGTAATTTTTAATAACATCATATACACCAATAACATCACTACAACATCAATAACAAATTGTAATTTTTAACGGCTATCTCAGCCGGTGTCTTATCAGCATCCTTTAACTGGGTAGGGGTGCGGGATATGGATCCTAGTGTGTTCAAATCGTGGTTTGACAGCCAGTGGGCCGGTGTTAAGTGTGTGAAAGGGTCCATCATCATGCTACACTACCGGACTAAGGGAGTTTGTCTCCGGTGCTACCTAACGACGTAAGCGGCGTCGGGCTTGTGCCTATAGGGGAGGGGGGGGGGGGGGGGGGGGGGGGGCAAAGTGGGCCCCTTCAAATTGAGAGACTTTATGGAGGCGCGAAAAATGTAATTTTTCAATATTTAACAATTAATTATAAAAATCAGAATACACAATAAAAAATGTTAATTATGAAATTTTTTTTGGGGGGCCAACCTGCCCCAAATTTTTGATTTTTTCATTCTAATGGATGCAGCATAATAATGTTAAATACTTATTAAGGGTCTAAAAAGAAGTAAACGTGTAAAAAATTTTAATGATATTATGATTATTTCCCTTAAGGGGCCCACTTTGCCCCCCCCCTCCCCTATCTATGTCTTCCCACTAACGTATGTTTATCATTAATTTTATTTCCTTCTTATCACGAAGTTTCTCCCGGTCCCTTTGCAGGATCTCTACCGAGGACATTATAGGCTGTGTCGACGTGCATCGCACTGTCGTCGGCACCGGGCGGAGCCCGTTGCTACAGGTTTCGACAACTTCTGGCATATGCAGTGTCTCCATCACGGTGTTCGCGGTGCGAACGCATGCTCTTCCTATTGAAGCACGTGGCCGAGAAAGTCTATTTGAATTCTTATTAAAACAAAAATTCAAAATCTGTAGTGATTGTGTAACAATATACGGTTCCTAGTTTGTTTATCTAATTATGCGTGTTTCATTGATGGGAATCCCTGATTTCCTTGGCTATGTTACCTTAGTCACGTCAAGGTTTATTCGGTTCTGTCGCCAGTTTTCCACACCTACAAACCTTTACATCTTAACTTGAACGATCTAAAAGCTAACGGGATAGCCCTAAAAGAGATAATCAAACAGGCGACAGAAATCTCTACACACCACCGCGATAAACAGGAAACAAGTAGTTTAAAAAGCGCCCTCGCGTTTGCCGGAATAGGACTGGGCTCGTTAGGAATAGTGTATCTCCTATATAGATTCTCCGCGTTCAGTGCAATTTTCAAGATTGTAAAATCTTGTCCGTGTAAGAGACGCAAACACAACAGGCGTACCAGAAACACCCCTTACAAGTCGCCAATAGAGCTTGAGATAGTACACCCGCACTCTAATACAAGAACTCGAGATTCAATACGTAATTTTCCCACAGAAACACTTCCACCACCCCTTCCCGCTACAGAACCCGTAACAACCGGGGAAATACAACACACAAAGTCCCTAAAACCTCAACCCTTGGCCTTAACCCTAGCCCAAGCACACCCGTTGGAACGCACAGAAATTACAAACTTCTCTTAAATAAGGTTCGGCAAACACCTCTTGCAAGCAATCAATGGTATCGCCTAGGTTAATGGACACTAGACAGTGCCAAACACTTCGAGAGTAATCCTAATCTTGTGTACCGAAACATTTGTACCATCTCTTTACAAACGTATATCAATAGAAACCAAACATCAGAACACTACTATAATTCTAACAGAAATAGATAAGAATATAAGCATATATAAGATCCAAACAGGGTAGGATAATGTAGGGATAGAATCATTAGAATTGAAACATACCTTTAACTTCAATATTATTTAAGTCTACTTTTAGAAGTTCGAATTTCAATGACCTGATTAGGTCAAGTATATCAAGAAATTTCTATTAATTAAGTAACCTTTAGAACACAGAAGATCGTAAACGTAGCGATGCACCCGCTCAATAATGTCT
The DNA here is from genome assembly GCA_949628255.1 of Macrophya alboannulata. Classification (NCBI taxonomy): domain Eukaryota; kingdom Metazoa; phylum Arthropoda; class Insecta; order Hymenoptera; family Tenthredinidae; genus Macrophya; species Macrophya alboannulata. The sequence continues at coordinate 24,616,831 of OX451206.1, read as the reverse complement.
TGTACATTTCGGGAATACCCTGGTTGGGCGAGTGTACCACAAAACTTTCAATTACTCTTGTTACCTTTTCTCCTCTAAATCTAGGAATAATTCACAATCACGCAATATCATACACTTTACCATATGTACTATCGGACCTAATAAAGGCTTATGCCACACTACTTGGTCCATTCACTACACAATTCACGCTACACAGGTGTTACATCACACCAGCTATATCATTTGAATTTTTGAAAAATAATAAATGAAAAATTTATAAAAGAAACGGAATTCGTGCAGATGCCAAAATTGAATATCAATAACCCGAATCTGATAGTCATTATGTAGAAGTATTATAAATTGCAGAGTCTTTAGCTCCTGTGCTTCCTTCATCGTAGTTCGTGACACAAGATGAATTTCGAACAGAAATAATTAGAATTATATGTCAAGTGTTTGGTATAACAGATCCAAGTATCAGGCTATAACACCTTTCCCTGTAATAAGAGAATTTCAAGAATTCATTGACACTAAACTAATTTCAGTTGATATTCAATGACTAGAGCTCCTGCTGAAAGAGTTGAAAGTCACCCTGACCCCAGCCTTGATCAAAATTTATGCCTACTTCTGTGGATTTCTGTTAAGAGTGAATATTATGGAAAAATATTACCTGTACAAAACATATGTGAAGTTCTTATTTCAATTGTCAAGCTAGGTAATGCTACCACAAAAATGTTGAACAAAGTTCGGAATGACGTTAACGAGGAACTTGGATTAGACGTATCATTTTTTGGGAGTCGTATATATCACTATTGAAATCTCAATTTGGTCATCATATAACAGATAAAAACATCAGATTGATCTTTGACTGAGACTTTTTCTGTTAGTAAAACAAGCTGTATTCGCTGGATTGGCTGCTTTTTGCACGACCGGGAAAGCAATTGGAGTATTTGATGATTTTCCATGGGGCAAAGTATGCAGAATGATACCTGATGAAGTAGCTAACTTTAACTCTGCGATACGAGCCATTGCAGGTAACCAGTTCTACGGATTCAAGAAAGATTTAGGTATTGCCAAATCTACAAATTACAAATCATTGACATGGATAGCGAAGGAACTCGTTATCACAGTATTTGGTGATGTAAATTTGAGAGCAGTTCATCCGCGGATCTGGGAGAACTATCGTTATGGACAATTGGTTTACAACGATCAATTTATTTGTCATACTGGACGAAGAATATGATTTGGAATCAATCGTCACGATTCGCGAAAAAAATAAGAAATTTCCTAGTACCGAGTACACCCTGTACGATATTGCTATAGTGATAATTTACTTTTGTCATCGTAAACACCCATGAAAATATGCTTGTACTGACTCTATCAAGCATAATAAAAGAAACTGGGTATGATGATAACTCTGAAAAATCATCGTTGATCGATGCATTGTACTTTGGTACTTAATCGATATTGGTAACCCACTTAACAACTGACTGTGCGTCTAGATCGTCCGAAAAGATAATTTCCGGTTACTAGTCTCTGGATTTGCCAACGAACGTCCGCTTCGACGTGACATAAAAGTTTCAGGGCATCGGCCCGGGAAATACCAAGTGTTAAAATCGCAAATAGCTTAGTTTGTGCCGCGTATGAGGTTCGATGAAACGTGGAAAAAAAACAAGTGTTAAAATCCACGAAATTTTTTCACTTCGATTTCGGAAAATCGATCATTGATACAAGGGGCATATTTATCCTCATATTCAACCTACTACGTTGTGACGTATTGGCTAATTGACTAGCACCGACTACATGGGTTTTATGGACCCAGAGGTAGACAGAGAGCGGATGAAAGCGCCTCTACGGAAATGCGTATCAATGAAAATAGGAAAATGCCGAGTCCAGAAATTGGTAGACCATCAGGTCAAAAGCCTCAGAATTTCATTTCGATTGAAGATGCGTTAGCAGTAGTCCCGAATTTAAAGAAATCAGTCTCACGAGAATAAGAAATAAAATTTAAGGTGAAACCAGACGCGTACTCGAGGACGAACGATTTTACACGATAGACGAATCGACGTCACGAATTAATGAAATATGTGGTCCCACGAAATCAGTAAACCTATGTCAGGGAGGACTAGGTAATCTATTTCAGAAAAAGACGTATCCGTAGTAACCTACGCGGCTACGATTCGCGAAGCAATTTCAAATATAATTCAAGCATTTGTGCAAGATCGTAGAACAAACGATTTTGAAGTATTTCAAAGGAAGAAGGAAGAGGCAGCTGAGGCGAGTATTCCTACGAGGATTAAAGTCGGAAATAAAAGGTAAAGGAAACTGACCCATTGCTATTAGTATAAACAGACCTGTAAAAATCAAAATCAAATAAGGAAACTGAACAAAAATGCCTGGAGGAAGTACAACAATGGACGTTCAGGAACCTACTACAACTCCTAGCCTGAAGCGCAAAATTGTTGGCCCAGCAATGAAACAATCAAATTGGTGAATCCCCAAAAGCCTAAGATAGATTCAAATAAAGATCTTAAAGGCAAGGTTATGAGAGCAATTGCCGATGCTCACAAAAAGATTCACTCGAAGATCATGGGAACAATCGACCCGAATATGCTAGACATAAATGTAGGTGAACAAAGCAATAACATTTCTTCCACTGCATACACAGTCTTAAGACAAGAACACAATCAGACTGGCGGTAACATGATAGCCAAGATTGGTCAGACCTCTTATAAAGTAACTTATCGTGAAGATAGCCACACAAGTGAGATTGGTGCCACACATGAAATAGTGAAAGAATCCTTCAAAAAACAAGGGATTCCTTTTGCTAAACATGCCCCGAAGGTAAAGGAAACTATCAATCGCACGATATCAATTTTTAATCCACGGGTCGTATTTCATCGAGCCTTCGCGACCTGGAGGGTAGCGACTCGGACTTATCGGCGCACGAACGGGAGACGAGACGTGCGTAGAGGAAACAAGTCAGCTTCGAGAGTACAACCGAGAATTCAAGTGGCAAGTCTGGGGACCAGGCCCCAGCGAAGAAGACGAGCCAATCGAAGGCGAACAATCTTGGAATGAATTTGCTAGAAATAATGGTACTGGCATGGATATCTCAAGGATCGATAGAGGTACTGACTCTGATGATAGACGAAGCGATAGTAAACGCGGGCTTACAATCCAAGATCACTTACGCAACAGCCGAAGCTCTGATGAAGCGGGTGTGTCGAGAGAAAAACCCGAAACTCTTGAAAGTGATCGACTACGAGCACGTTCGACATAAAATATGCGACGACGAGTCGTTCATGAAGTATATGGTCGATCGAAGCAAAGCGATAAACCTAGTCGATATTGATATATATGGAACAAGATTTTCTAGATCTAGATTGTCTATAGATCTTCTACAATGAATTGATGTGTTAGGCCAGGTTATTGAATTATGAACCGCTAGACCGGTAATGCGCTTCACTGCAGAACAAATATGTAATAGTTAGCGAGGTACCATTGATTAACAAAGTGGTACAACGAATTGGAATTCCTATGTTGCATATTACGATACATAGGTTGTTACACCGAAGAGATGCTACTGGATTACGCTGACACCCGAAAGAAGATCCTCTGAACGATCAGAGCAGTGTTTGTAAATCGGTATGTATACATACATGCATAGCCTTGAATTTATATCGAATTGATTGTCGTCGAGTATCAATCGATGAAATAATGAGATTTCAAACGTCGTTACTCCACGTGCTTGTCGAATCTCTATTCTTGATGTGAAATGACAGTGATTTCAGCTTGCAAAAGTACTTCATTTTCTACTGTGAATTGAAACAGTTCATCTGAACTAAGAAGATAAATTGAATTGACTGGAATCAATTCTTTAGAAGAATTATGATAATTACAATTTTGAATACCAGCTTCATCAATTGAATCTTTATTCTTGATGTGAAATGACAGCGATTTCAGCTTGCCAAAGTATTTTATTTCTTACTGTGAATTGAAACAGTTCATCTGAACTAATAAGATGAAATAGATTGACTGGAATTTTTTACCAATTCTTTAGAAGATATATATGATAATAAATTGTAATTTTTAATACCAGCTATATCATTTGAATTTTTGAAAAATTGATTGAAATAATTGAATAATCGATTATTTCTTTCCAATTTCATCGAATCGTGTCCGATTATTTTTTGATAATCGAACAATCGATGTATCGATTATTTTTAGCCGAGTGATCATCCACATTGGAAAGGAATTTTCTACTCGGATTTTCAAGAAGAGCTTTCCGACGAAGAACGGAGGACGAAGATGTGTATGGAAGATCGGCTGAAAGAAAACATACGAAGCTTCATCGAATGGTATCAACGTTCATTTAGCTGCATCGACGTTTCCAAATCTAACTGAATTCGTTTTGGCTAAAAATTGAAAATGTGAGAAAATTTGTTGAGTCCGGTTATGTACTCGCTGAGTTTTTATTCCTGAAAGTACATATGTGCACACGGAATAACGGTCGTCATGTTGATGCAGGTGCAGTGGAACAGATTCATCATTTAAAATGCTTAGAGAAAATACGCTCCATCTGAAGTTATTCCCCCCCCAAAAAACAAACAATTTTCGTCAAAGGTCCACGGGGTAGCGGTAAAAACTAATTCTTTGAAATCTTTGTAATATTTTCGACAAGGACAAGACCGTTCTGAATAAGAATCCCGTGTATTATTACCAAATGCAAGTCACCAAGCGTGATTATTGGATATTTGCGCTATGGTCTTCGACGAATATGAGACTCGTAGTAGTCACCAGAGACGATAAATTGGAGGATTCAATAATGAAACCATTTCTCTATCGATTAGACATGGAATGCTTGCTTCCAGAAATTGTAGACAGTTGTCGAAATAGAAATATGCGGATCCGCGATCCTACATAGGTGTGTTTTTCAAGAAGCTGCAGCGCTCCGAAGAGAACGTGCTCATTCCATTGACGAGCCTAACGATGTACAAAACTGTACGAGATCGACAGAGATCTTCTCGCAATCTTCTGCAGAGATAAAAGTTGCATCGATTAATTTCATGACAAAGATACACGGATTGTAATTAGACGCGCCGCAGCCGTACTAGCATCAATTCGCTCAATTTGGGAGATTTTCGTTAGGGTTTCACGGACGTTTCCTTAGCACGCGTTTACATCAAATCCAAACTGACACGGTATGGAATAAAAATAGTTTCCATGAAGGACGCAAAAACTTATTGATTATTAGAAACAAGCGTCAGATTCCGGAATCATTCAAAAGAAATGCTCCCATTGGCACTCTCACTTTTCGAATCGTGGAACAAACAGTTCATTGATGGGATAAAAGTTGACATGTCAGAACGGCTCAGGTAGCCGCTGGATTTCTCATGGAGAAGTTTCTTATCGCCGCGGTTCTCGTCATAGTTGATGCAGGTGCAGTGGAACAGGATGATACATCGAATCGAGATTCATCGTTTAAAATGCTTGTAGAAAATACGCTCCATCTGAAGTTACTCCCGTGGAAAAAAAAAAAACAATTTTCGTCGAAGATCCACGGGGTAGCGGTAAAAACTACTTTTTCAACCGCGTAGTTCATTCCTTGATCAATTTTGTGTCATCATTTGGAACAGGGAAAGGAAAAAAAAGTCGAGAAATGACATGGTCATCTTAGCACGGCCATAGCACCCTGACTTACTTTAATTGTGTATCAATTGTAACCGAAAACTTACAGAAGAAGAGTTTAGTTTTGGGAAAGTATCTCGGTCCGACACCGAGAATCAGCGTTTATAGAAATACACCGCCGTTCAGAGGAAGTATTGAATACGCTTGAACGCGGGGAAAAGAAGATTATACTCTTACACGGAAATATATACCAGCTGAAGCTAATCATGCTCTTCGTCAAGCGTGGACTGCAGAAGGGTTGCTCGTTTCGTTTGGCGACGAAATGGACGAGGCTGGAAAGTTCGACGACTTGGTTTTCCAGCACAAATTTTATTCCGACCGTGAAAATTCCACGGAAAGTGAAAAAGTCTATCGATTTCTTCAGGCCAAACATAAGCAGGACGAGACTGGAAAAAAAATCAGCGCTCGCGATCTTTAAACCGAAACTGACAACGATTTCAGCTTGCAAAAGTACTTTATTTCCTACTGTGAATTGAAACAGTTCATTTGAACTGATAAGATAGACTAAATTGATTGGAATTTTTTGTCAATTCTTTAGAAGATACGTATGATAATAAATTGTAATTTTTAATACCAGCTATATCGTTTGAATATTTGAAAAAGTGATCGAAATAATTGAATAATCGATTATTTCTTTCGTGTCCGATTATTTTTTGATAATCGAACAATCGATGTATCGATTATTTTTAGCCAAATGATCATCCACATTTCAGAAGAATTTTCTACTTAGATTTTCAAGAAAAGCTTTCCGACGAAAAAAGACTTTCGGAGGAAGTATTTGAATACGCGTCAACGTGGGGAAAGAAGATTCTGTTACACGGAGATAGCTACCAGCTGAAGCTAGGCTATTGACATGCTCTTCGTCAAGCGTGGACCGCGGAAGGGTTACTCGTTTCGCGTGCGGACGAAATGGACAAGGCTGGGAAGTTCGATGACGTGGTTTTCGAACACAAATTCAATTCGAACAATCAAAATTCCACGGAAAGTGAAAAAATTTACCGATTTCTTCAGGCCAAACATAAGCAGGACGAGACTGAGAAAAATCAGTGCTTGCGATCTTTAAACCATTTGGAAAATATGGGATCTCTTCATCAGCAACTGCACTCAGAATTATAAACCTCACCAGCATTGCTCAGTCGATGAACAGCTACTTGGCTTTCGAGGGCGATATCTAAGGCTACCAGATCTGAACAAGTGCAATGCGGGACATCGCTACGGCCCCCCCCCCCCCCCCCCCCAGCCGTGCGAAATAATGCATACATACAATCGATTAGTCGGCTTTTAATCACGGAAGGATAGTATCGTTGCTACCCCTCCACCGAAAATGACCATCTCATACATTGAGTTGTCAAATTTAACATCAATTAGGCCAAGCCTCTGATGAGGGCAGAATACCACTGCCGAAACGTCAGACGACGAATAACTTCAAATTGACTCATACTTCAATTGATACATACATACAATCATTTATTTCTTTTATTATTTTATTTAATACAATGATATAACGTTACAATGATTGATAAATATAATATTTGACACGAGTATTCAAACATTTAATGTGTATACTCACAGTATCTTGGACTAGAATTCCTCAATCTTACACGTAAGTATTGCAAACAAAAAAATGAATTAGTCGAATGAGTGCATACTCTATCTGTAGACTGTAGTACGTATCAGTTACGACATTCTTACTTAGTTTTCGGCGCGGACTTATACTTTTCCGAACTGTGGATTTTCTTCAAAATATCCGGATTCTGATTAAAATTCTTACTTGCAATATTGCCCTTATTGTCGCGCATAATCCGGGACATGGGGGACAATTTTCATAAATGCGGTACGAATTTGGGGTGACAGAAGATCCGGGACACTTAGCTTAAATCCGGGACTGTCCCGCCTAATCCGGGACGTCTGGTAGCCTTAGCGATATCGTTTCCGAATGTATATAAAGACGAAAGCAGATAAATACGGACTAACGACGCTTGCACGTTTTATTTGGTAAATTCTCTATTGGAAAGATGATTTTCGTACAAATTCAATTGCACATTTGCTTTTTATGTTCTCATTTCAGATCTATGACATTCCATACTTGGGGAAAACCGGAGCTGCGCATAATGAGCCGATATCAGAAGTTTTCTTCCGCACAGTGGCCACTCCTAGCCACGGAACGCATCGAACCGTCACATGTGACAATTAGTTTAGGGGAGACCGGGGCAAAACGATCATGTTAGGATCTGAGCTGCTTGGCGTTGCTAAGTAAAGCAACTCATTATATTACTACCTCGACAGATTGTCTAGGCTCTCAGATCCCACTAGTACTTGGTCTGAGTTGAGACGTATGGGACTCATTGCGTCCACCAATACATCATCCTCTCCACTGCATCACTTTGAGGCTCACCAACTTAATGTTTTCTATGTATCTGTCACTAGTGTTCATCCTCCCTGCTCTCAAGTGCAATTACAGCATTTACTCGTTTCCGAGTCGTCCCAAGTCCAGTCACACTTTTCGTTTGTCCCTGTCCAGGAGCTGCAAGTCCTTGAAATCCTCCAGGCCTATGTCTCAAAGTCACGTGGGCAGAGCCCTGATGGAATCCAGCTATTTTATATTAAAGATCACTTGGCCGTCCTTGCACCCCATCTAGCCCGTCTCTACAATTACTCGCTCCATAGTTGCGTGTTTCCGAAAACCTGGAAACGTGCTTACATCGTACCTTTGAGTAAGTGCGAACCGCCAGGTTCCGAGTCCGATACAAGGCCCATCGCTAACCTGCCCCACCTCTCCAAGGTTTTCGAACGATTAGTTGCAAATCAGCTTACACCTTATTTAGACCAGAATGATATCCTTGATACAGCACAGTCAGGAGTTCGGAGATCGCACAGTACTCAGACGGCTTTGCTCAGAGTGCTCGATGATGCAAGGAAGGCCATCGATGAGATGTGTGTCACTGTCCTTGTGTTGTTTGATTTCAGCAAAGCGTTCGATAGCATTAACCATCAGCTGCTTCTGTCTAAATTGTTGCGATACGGGCTGTCAGGCGAAGTAGTTACGTGGTTTCACTCCTATTTATCGGATAGATCGCAAGCTGTACAGGACCTCTCGGGGGCTCACTCTAGCTTCCTTACCAACCAATCGGGTGTGCCCCAAGGCTCCGTCCTGGGTCCCTTGCTCTTCCTCCTGTTCATAAATGACGTTGGTCGTGTACTCGGGCACACAAAACATATGTTGTTCGCGGATGACCTGCAAATTTACCTTCATGCGCCGCCCGGTGACATTGCTGATGCCATTGTCAGAATCAACAGAGACGCGAGTGCCGTGTCTAATTGGGCTGCAAGTAATGGCCTAAAGCTGAATGTAGCCAAAACCAAGGCGATGATTCTTGGTAGCTCGCCCTATCTGGATCAGTTGCGCCACTGTAGCCTACCGTTTGTATCCATCGATGGCCAGGTAGTGCCCTATGTGAAGGAGGCCAAAAACCTTGGGGTGCATATGTCTGCGGACCTGTCATGGAACAACCATGTGGCTCAGATTTCAAGGAGAGTTCATGCCACCTTACACAGGCTAAAGTATCATGGCGCCTCACTGTCTCCACAACTGAAGGGCCTGCTCGTGAATACGTTGATCTCCCCCCATCTTGACTATTGTTGTCTGGTTTACAACGACGTTTCTAGTTATTTAAATCTAAAGCTCCAACGGCTTATAAACTCAGCAATCAGGTTTATTTTCGGTCTAAGAAGGGACGTTCATATCACGCCCTATCGTCTGAAGCTAAAATGGCTCTCGGTGTCGGATCGGCGATTGTATTTCCTCGGTACCTTCCTTTATCAGGTCCTGGCCACTTCCTCGCCTCCTTATCTTCGAGAATTGTTTAGAGAACCGGACCCTCTTGTGCGCCATTCCTCTAGGCTAGCTAATTCCGGCCTATCTCCCATATTTGTGGTTCCTAGTCACAGAACAGCCTGCTACCGGCATTCCTTCGCACTCACGGCTATCTACTTCTGGAACGGTTTGCCTCAGTCAATCCGTGAGTCGTCTTCGCTGGACGTATTCAAGGCGAGGCTACTCTCGCACCTAGCGTCCGCGGAGGTGAGCTGCGTTACTGCTCAAACAAGACCCAGGTTATGATCATCGAGTGCACTCTCAGTCCGTTGCTACGTCTAGTTGCCTTTGCAGGGCCCTAGGGCCGTTTTCTTACGTTATCTTAAGTTTGTTTCTGTCCTGTTTACCTAATTAATTGTAACTTTTAATCCAATCTAGCCGGAGATGCACTGTGCGTATCGGGGCCTAGTGTATATTTTTAGTGTAAATCTTAGTCCCTCAAACCTTGTAATTTGAGATACTACCAGCCAGCATTGTTCTTATTGTTCTCTACGTCGTTAAAATCAAGTTTTTGATCCTTTGATTTTAGCACAAAATGGCTCACGGTGCATCTCTTGCCCTCACATGATTCTCGGATCGCGCGTTATGCATTGGGCGTATGCTGTCATGTGGTCCATTTACTGCTATTGCCTTACTATTTAGTGTTTATTTATTATTCTTATCTAATTGGCTATTGCCTGTCGTCCGTATATATTATTATAATTACCATAACTTGTTTAGTTTTATTCCTGCAGCTCTTAGTCTGCGTTTTGTTTGTTATTTTTATCATGAGTGGAATCACATGCACTAGTAGATACCTTGTAAATTTTCGTCTAAATTCTTGTACCTACCGCTCATAATGTATCCCATATTAAATTTTCTTGTACCGCTTATAATTTATATAGCTATTAAGGTTGATTATCATTATATGCATATATATTCTCTGTATATTATACTATGTTTTCCATATTAACCATGTATTGCCTGATTTGCCCTATGGCCTATATGTAGGCTACGGCATAATAAACTCATATCATATCATATCATATCATTATTGCAGAACAATAATTCTGGGAATTGTAAGAATGTTTGAATTGAGTCGCCTCTTCCGTGAGGCCTAGTTAAAAGCCGCAAAACCCACGAATGCCATCAACGGTTTGCGCAAGTTTCGAATATGTCCGATTGATCCACATGTTTTCACTGACGTCGATTTCAACGCTGCAGAAACAACGAACCAACCAGAAATGAACGATTCATAGGCATCTGCTCACAGGAATGTGTTTACGAGGCAGTGCGCCAATCGAGTTGTCACGCTAAGAGCTCATCTCAGAAAGTCGCGAATGATGCAACAGAGGGGTGCTATTCTATAGGGCACGAATTGAATTCTGGAAAGAGAATCAATCATTGTATGAGAGACTCGTACGAAATGAGATGTTATGGTACGGTTGTGCAATACAACACGCAGTCGGTGTTATCTAAGTTACAACGCCATGTGACGCACTATACTCTTATCGCCGTAGCGAACATGGGAAGTGACAGTCATCGTAAAAATTACAACAATTGCCTATACAGATCGCGAAATCGCATTCGCAGGCTACGAAGTCATCACGGCCTTGACAAGAACTACGGTCTTTCTGCTAGGACAAAGAGGTATTCGATGTTCTTGCTGAACCATACATGGAAAAATTGAAGTCGTATCAGAACAATTCGAGACGACCGAGCGAGACACGATAACGCAAAGCGATTCTGAACTGCGGCGTCAGTTGCGTACTGAGATCATCACAGCGTCGAAATTCGAGCCGATATATCGTGTGTTGCCAAGCACTTCGTGCGCGAGCATGGTTACGAGCATCCGGTCCCCGAAGGTAATCGACAATACTGCCACTCAGTTTGGGCTTGCAAATGAGAAAAGCGCCCGACGAAACGTCGAAGCACAATTGGGGATAGAAGTCGTTTCTTGTGGTCTCTTCATTGGTCAAGAAATTTCCTATCTGGGAGCGTAACTTGAACAAGGTTATAACAGAAAAGCCGAATCTTTGGATTATTTTCGACAAGAACAAGAACGTTCTGAATAAGAATCACGTGTATTATTACCAAATGCAAGTCACCAAGCGTGATTATTGGATATTTGCGCTATGGTCTTCGACGAATATGAAACTCGTAGTAGTCACCAGAGACGATAAATTGGAGGATTCAATAATGAAACCATTTCTCTATCGATTAGACATGGAATGCTTGCTTCCAGAAATTGTAGACAGTTGTCGAAATAGAAATATGCGGATTCGCGATCCTACATAGGTATGTTTTTCAAGAAGCTGCAGCGCTCCGAAGAAAACGTGCTCATTCCATTGACGAGCCTGACGATGTACAAAACTGTACGAGATATCAGAGATCTTCTCGCAATCTTCTGCAGAGATAAAAGTTGCATCGATTAATTTCATGACAAAGATACACGGATTGTAATTAGACGCGCCGCAGCCGTACTAGCATCAATTCGCTAAATTTGGGAGATTTTCGTTAGGGGTTTCACGAACGTTTGGAAGTAGATCTGTCGATCTCGATAGATTTGTATCTACCTTTTTTTTTACGCGGTTATTCAAACTGTTGTACGTTTATCCGACGTACGTTTAACCGACGTACAAAGGTCGAATGAACTGAAATAATATTATCGGTATACGCGAACAGCGGCTGCTGGTACTACTCGCTACGCATACGCCTAAGGAAATACCTCAGTTTCGTATTGTACTAAAAAAAAAAACAAGGTCGTTTTATTATCATAAATCGTTTTAGGCCGTCAGCCCGCTGCCAAAATGTGTAATGATTTTATAACGTATGCTCTCTAGGGTCTTGGCAGTTATAAACATAATGATCAATGAACAAGCGAAATTAGCGCTTGCCCGTGGAACTTTTATTGTACAAGTTAATCGTTTATTGCATAAAGAAATCACGTATTTTGATGATAGTTTAGCGTATGCCAAGCATATATACGATATTTCATCGAAAAAAAATCCGACGGAAACCGATCTGCATACGTGTTGCGTGGATCATAAGAGTCCTAAACGAGCGGAAAATTTAAAGACATGATTTCGATGGGAAATTTTCTGAACTTTTCGAAAAAAAAATTGGATTTCCAAAAATCGATGGAAAACACGTTTAAATTGACGTTTCAAGTTTTGTTTTTTGAATTTCGCGCTGAAAATGACGAATGAAAAAAAAATGATTATCATTTTCGAAAAATTTGGAAAATTTCCAATCGAAAACCATTTTTCTATTTTTTTTTTTTAAGGTATTTTTAAAGCCGTATTATCAATGCCGTCTTAGGCCATCTCGGGGCCCTTGGGCACACGAAGAGTTTTGGGCCCTTTTAGGACATAAAAAAGAATGTCGCGGAAACTAACATACCGTGTAGAAATGCATGTATTCATACGGATCGACTTGTTTTATTAAATAACGTTTTTTTGCTTCGATATTCATAGATTCTGCATAGAAAATTGGACAACTCGGTGGGTATAGGTAAATCTGAACATTACCCTAGCTACAGATACCGCTAACGTAGGTGACCGCTAGATGGCATAATTTTTGTTTTGCATCTGCCTTGATAATACAGCTGAACGATAAAAATATAAAAACAAAAAAAAAAAAAATTAAAAAAAAAAAAACTGGTTCGGTTGCCCTGATTTTTTGTAAATGACGAAGTCGGAAATTGGGCCCCTGCGGGGCCCCTATCAAGCCGGGGCCCCTGGGCACGTGCCCCGGGTGCCCTTATGGAAGAGACGGAACTGCGTATTATGAGATTGAAAAATTTCGGAGCAAAATCTAATAATTACGAAAACCCCTATTAACTGAAGTCATAAATTCCTCATACTCGAGAAATGTCTTCATAGACACCCAAATAATGTAAAAATATCATAAAAAAACATCGAAAATTTTGAAGCTGGATTTGCGTATAGGATTTGGGAGTATGGCCCATATGTACTGTCAATTACTAATGTCGTTTTTTCGGTAGTACTCCCAATAACCCTGCTCCAATCCCGCCAACCAGGGATGAAGCTCAAACGAACGAAGTTTCTGAAGCCGAACAAAATGAAGTATGTATGTGAAGCCGAACAAAATGACGCTGAGAGAGCTGAACAAACTGATGAAAGTAATGATGATGTAAGTTACGACGTTATACTATTTGACATATATACATGTGCAAAAATGCACCAAGTCAATATATATTCCAATTATCCAATTATCCAATTATTCCAATAATCTAATAGGTAATTTATATTTTTTTAAAAGTCCGACTTCAAAAAATAAAAATTCGAAATAACGTGTTTTCTGAGTAAATCTACATATACAGTAAAATAATTTCATCAATCTTCTTCGGAAATTGACGAAGAAGATTTTTTTAATTACAACAATATGTTTCATTTTGTTATGTTTTTTTCACTCTGAAAATGCATTATTTAACATTTTTTAGTTTTTGAATTCGTTCTTTCTTCTTTATACAAATTACTTATGCATTCCAGTTTAGATATCACCTCCAACTTTTTAGATGTCGGTAAAAATATGTATTGAAACCCATTCCTTGATTCATAATACTTTGATTGTTTAAAATATATTATTCTGTGCGATGAAAGTTAATAAATTTTATGAAAGCTAATCTTGTACAATTCGATGTCGATTTCGCGAAATACGGAACTTTTGCATAACATTTGCATGTATCAACACAAACGATTAAAAATTTTAATATACACGTAATTACTAATAATAATCAATCGTTTGCATAGGACGAAGAAAATCGAGTTGAACATGCATGTGTTATTTGCCAAAGACCACGCAAAAAATACAAAAACAGATATCGAAAATGTCATGCAACGCAGGCGTACGGCACGATGCATGAGGTACTCTCTTATGCCATGAAATGGGATATAGATACTGCAAGGAGGATACAATCATGCAAACAAGAAGACAGACCAATACATTACCATGCTATATGCAAAATTCTTCATGTCAATAACATCAAGAAAAAAGTTCGTACTAATGTACAGGGGTCGTGGCATAAAATACGGAAAATGTATCAATCTGCCTTTTCGAGTGTTTGCGAGTACGTTGAAGAAAATGTAATTGAGAAAGGAGGTGCCGTTAGCGAAACGTTTATGAGGAAATTATTTGAAGAATCTCTTGCAGCACAATATAACTCAGATAATTCTAATAAATTAATTCCACATAGCCGGCATATTCCAAAACGTGTGCAAATATGTTTTCGAATGAATGTCAAGTTCCTCACGCACAATAGATCAAAAGTTTTTGTACGCCGTGGCACCAATGTGAGTTTTAACGTAGATGAGTTGGACGAAAAAGAGTTATTAGCTAAAGCGGCATTGGTTCTTCGTCGTTACTTGCGTAACTGTCAGATAATTGCTTATTTGCCGCCGATAAACAAATCACCTACCGATAAAAGCGTCGTGCTCGAAACGATGCAAAACTGATAAATCCGCTCTAGCCAAAATGTTGATTAAGACCGTTGAGGATCACGGACAACCAGACCAACAAGATGTGCTGATCGTTGATGGCTTCTTGTTTTTACATTTACTGGCAGATATACCTCAAAAGTTTAGGGACGTTTCGTTGAAAATATTAAGAATTTTGAAAAGGTCTGAGGCAAGCAAGATTTTCATCGTGTTTGACAGGTACAATTCGCCATCAATTAAATACAACGAACATGTGTTTCGTGATAACTTCTTTCGAGATTTCTGCATAACTGGTATGTATAATTTTATATGAATTGTAAGTCGTTACGTGAATGATAGAATAATAGGTGTGAATTATTTAATTATTCAGGTCCACACCAAAATAGACCAGTCGATTTCAAAAAAGAACTCAGGAATATTGCATTTAAAGAATCTTTAGTATCTTTTCTCATCGATCATTGGTCTTGTGAAGAAACAAAAGCCATAATTGGCAGCAAAGAAATTTACATCTCGTACAAGAAATGTTACTTCTACAAAGTTACAAATGATGTCGTCAATTGTCACATTGTACGAGATTTAGAGTGCCCGGGGCATGAAAAGGCTGACACCAAAATAATATTTATCTTGGGTAAATTGGAAGCACCATGCAAAGTTGTTTTGCAATTCAAGTTTGGCTGTTGTTTGGCACAGAGAACAACCGCCAATTTGTAAATGTTGGAAGAATTTATGAAGAGCTCGGAAGTGAACTGTGTGCAGCTTTGCCAGCTTTTCATGCATTGATTGGATGTGACTCTAATCCTTCATTCTTCAAAATAGGAAAAATACGACCATGGAAAGCTTTTGCAAACAACGACGAATTCGTTAATGCCTTTACCATTTTGAGTTGTCCAGAAACCGATGATTACGAAGTGGCTCTGAAAACCATGGAGAAATTCATTTGCCAAGTCTACTCAACCAAGAAAAATGGTCTTCAACATTGTGAATCTGTTAATTCAGCTCGTAAACGTCTATTCCAACAAAACTATTTCGTCTCAAATACGAACGAATCTTTTACTAAAGACTTTAGTAATTTTGATCCGTGCGTTCTGCCACCGTGCCAAACAGAATTGCGTCAACAGCTGCTGCGCACTACCTATATTAGTAGCGTGTGGAGTAACGCGACGAAACCTATCCCTACCACTCTAGATCCTGCAAATTTTGGGTGGATTATCACGGACGACGGTTATACTTTCCACTGGTTTCAAGGAGACCAATTTCCTAGAGATGTATCAGCAATTCTGGAGAAAGGTAATGATAATTTGTTGGACGTAAACTATGACAGAATATTACATACGAATGATACAAAATACGTCGAACTATCATATTTTTTCAGAAGATGAAAATCCTGAAGCTGACGCTGACGATGTGAATAACGATAGTGAAGAAGGTGAATGAATTTTCATATAACGTAAAACATTATATCAAATATCACTTCATATTTTAAATACACTATGTACTATTGATATTTTATGATTAATAGATTCCAATGATGATGACTTTTCGGGAGTAAACGATGATTATTCGGATGATAAGACTGATGAAGAGACAGAGGATGAGTCGGATGATGAACCAAAATATGACGATATCACCGATGAAGAGGAAGATAAAGAAGCGGCTGTTTCTCAAGCAGGTTTGTCTTGACAGATTCGTATGCCGTCCAAGAAACTTATATAATTATGTAATATCGAACAAAAACCTCAATGGCATACGTAATATTGTCATTAAAATTGTTCCAACATTTAGCGCGACTCTTTTATCGAATTAAAACATTTTTGTTCAAATCGATTCGTATGCCGTTCGGAAATCGTGTATGATTACATATACCGGGTCTATTCGTGGGTGAGACCCATAGGGCGCCCTATTATATGCAATTCATAGTACAAGTAAGCTCTGTTACCGAAAAAACAACGACAATTGAGAGTTAAACGTCACAATTTTCTTTGTTTTTCATGGCACAGAGCGTACTTGTACTATGAATTGCATATAATAGGGCGCCCTATGGGTCTCACTCACGAATAGACCCGGTATATTTGACAAAAATCACACTGGCATACGTTATACTATATTCGCAAATCGACCTGAAATTTTGCACTCGTTTTCCACGTATGCCACCGGGTAAGACACTTGCGAATCGTATGCCGGTGACTTGAACAATTAATCTCATCGCAATGAATCATGTATTACAAGGGCACACGTAATACTATTATCGCAATTACCCTAATATCTCGCCTAATATTTATACACAGGTATACAGGTGTGAAGATTGTCAGACCCGCGCGAGAGGTATGCCCTTCGATAATTGTGCATTTAATGCCAAAAGCTGTTGAATTTCAAACGGGCATAAGTTATACTGTGGATTCAACAATGCCCTATTTCTCAACACATTTGAGGGCATATGGTGACTCTTAGGACCCACGCGACACGTACGCCGATCGGTTTCCGTCGGATTTTTTTTCGATGAAATATCGTATATGCTTGGCATACGCTAAACTATCATTAAAATACGTGATTTCTTTATGCAATGAACGATTAACTTGTCCAATAAAAGTTCCACGGGCAAGCGCTAATTTTGCTTGTTCATTGATCATTATGTTTATAACTGCCAAGACCCTAGAGAGCATACGTTATAAAATCATTACACATTTTGGCAGCGGGCTGACGGCCTATAAGATACGTTAAAGGGACATTAACACTTCGACTGATTTATGAGAAAATTGATTATAGAGACTTATTAACTGGTTATGTAGATGCTGACTGGGCAAGCAATGAGCTTGATAGGAAAAGCACTACCGGTTACTTATTTAAATTATTTGATAAAAACACAATATGTTGGAATACAAAAAGGCAGAACTCAGTGGCTACGTCAACTACAGAAGCTGAATATATGGCACTTTATGAGGGTATTAAAGAAGCTTCTTGGTTAAAATCTCTGTTATCTAGTATAAAATTGGAAACGACTGAACCAATAATTATTTATGAAGATAACAATGGGTGCATTGCAATAGCTAATAATCCAACTGACCATAAACGTTCAAAACACATTGATATTAAATATCATTTTTCAAGAAAGAAAGTTGAACAAAAAGAAGTAAAAATTAAATATCTTCCTACAGGCAAACAACTGGCGGATGTATTCACAAAACCATTGCCTGCTATACAATTCTTGAACATCCGAAAACAGATTGGCCTGGAAGAATATTAACTTCTTGATATAAAATCAATACTTCCTTGATTCTCGATTGACTCTAATGTAATCTAAGAAACGAAAACAATATTTTTTTTATAAATCACATATTATTATGGAAAACTATTAATTATATAATAGAAATAAGTAAAAGAAATGAGTAAAATATATAATCAAATATGTTTAATATGGTTTGATTGGGTTTTATTTTGGGTTTTCCCAATCCATAGCAACAAATGTTGGACCAATATTATTATCCCCAAAATGGCACAAATAAAATAAGACGAATGGCTATTAAATTGATTAATTTTGAGTGGGAGTATTGAAATATACAAAATGAATCACCCAATATCATATATCATATATTTCTAAACTGTTTAGTCTGAGACGTATTTCTCTGTATACTCTCTATACACTTCATTTGTATATAATAACTTCAGATAAGCCATATTGAAGGGCCTGTGGTCCTCCGGGACCAGAGTCCTTGTCTTTTATCCAAGTCAGTCTTTCTCCCGACTCGAACAGGACAAGTCTTAATGAATTGTGCTATATTAAATATAACATCCGATTTAATTCATTTAGTCAACCTTGCCAATTCCCATATTTCAAAAAAAAATCACCCTGACCCCAGCCTTGATCAAAGTTAATGCCTACTTCTGTGGATTTCTGTCAAGAGTGAATATTATGGAAAAATATTACCTGTACAAAACATATGTGAAATTCTTATTTCAATTGTAGAGCTGGGTAATGCTACCATAAAAATGTTGAACAAAATTAAAAACGATTACGAAATAAATTGGCACGATACTTTGGTACTAAATCGATATTGGTATCCCACTTAACAACTGAGTGTACGTCTAGATCGTCCGGAAAGACAAATTCCAGTTGCTAGTCTCTGGATTTATCCACGAACGTCCGCTTCGACGTGACATAAAAATTTCAGGGCATCGGTCCGGGAAATAGCAAGCGTTAAAATCGCAAATAGCTTAGTTTGTGACGCGTGTAAGGTTCGAAGTAACCTGGAAAAAAAACAAGTGTTAAAATCCACGAAATTTTTTCCCTCCTATTTCGGAAAATAGATCATTGATACAAGGGGCATATTTATCCTCGTATCCAATCTACTACGTTGTGACGTATTGGCTAATTGACTAGCACCGACTACATGGGTTTTATGGACCCAGAGGTAGACTGCAGAGTGCGGATAAAAGCGCCTCTACGGAAATGCGTATCAATAAAAATAGGAAAATGCCGAATTCAGAAATTGGTGGACCATCAGGTCAAAACCCTCAGAATTTCATTTCGATTGAAGATGCGTTAGCAGTAGTCCCGAATTTATAGAACTCAGCCTCACGAGAATGAGAAATAAAATTCAAGATGAAACCAGACGCGTACTCGAGGACGAACGATTTTACACGATAGACGAATCGACGTCACGAATTAATGAAATATGTGGTCCCACGAAATCAGTAAACCTATGTCAGGGAGGACTAGGTAATCTATTTCAGAAAAAAGACGTATCCGTAGTAACCTACGCGGCTACGATTCGCGAAGGAATTTTAAATATAATTCAAGCATTTGTGCAAGAACGTAGAACAAACGATTTTGAAGTATTTCAAAGAAACGAGGAAGAGGCAGCTGAGGCGAGTATTCCTACGAGGATTAAAGTCGGAAATAGAAGATAAAGGAAACTATCAATAGCACGATATCAATTTTTAATCCACGGATCGTATTTCATCGAGCCTTCGCGACCTGGAGGGTAGCGGACTCGGACTTATCGGCACACGAACGAGAGACGAGACGTGCGAAGAGGAAACAAGTCAGCTTCGAGCGTACAACCGGGAATTCAAGTGGCGAGTCTGGGGACCAGGCCCCAGCGAAAAAGACGAGCAAATCGAAGGCGAAGAATCTTGGAATGAATTCGCTAGAAATAATGGAACTTGTATGGATATCTCAAGGATCGATGAGGTACCGACTCTGATGATAGACGAAGCGATAGTAAACGCGGACTTACAATCCAAGATCACTTATGCATCAGCTGAAACTCCGATGAAGCGGGTGTGTCGAGAGAAAAACCCGAAACTCTTGAAAGTTATTGACTTCGAGCACGTTCGAAATACAATATGCGACGACGAGTCAGATGTAGAACGTCATAATCAGCAAAGCGATAAACCTAGTCGATATTGATATATATGGAACAAGATATTCTAGATCTTCTAGAACCTGGTACATTACAAAAGATTGGTGATCGATTGTCCGAAATTGAAAGAAGATCGATTCTCAGATAGATTTCCGATCGTTAAAGATAGATGCAGAATATCACCAATATTCAGCCATCTACTTTGTCATAATTTCCCTTCGAAGAAGGTGAAATGGAATTTGCCATGAAGTGTCATTTTAGGTTCGTTTTGCACGTGGATTTGCCGAATGCTCATTTATGACCTATTTTTGAAACGATTAAGGCCCATCCCTAGTCGCCCACCTCCTTTTTGTCGAAAAAGGGGTGGGGAGGGCACATTTCGATTATTATCTGGGCCCAGGCGTCGAAGATGCAAAAATAAAATGCAGAGCGGCGATTCTATTTCAATTCCGAACACATACGTCCGAAAATATGTTCGTTTCGTGCGAAAATAGAGCTGCAAAACCGTTTTTAGATTTGTCAAATGTCAATTTCCTCGGCGGCCATTATTATGTAGCTGTCCGCCGAGTTTAGCTGGCACACGAGGTAAGTGGCGCCACGAATATATGCTCCGACGCAAGGATAGTACACTAAGAGAGTGATATCCTTGATATTCGTGGCGCCACTTACCTCGTGTGCCAGCTAAACTCGGCGGACAGCTTCATAATAATGGCCACCGAGGAAATTGACATTTGACAAATCTAAAAACGGTTTTGGAGCTCTATTTTCGCATGAAACGGACATATTTTCGGACGTATGTGTTCGGAATTGAAATAGAATCGCCGCTCTGCATTTTATTTTTGCGTCGTCGACGCCTGGGCCCGGATAATAATCGAGATGTGCATCCCCCGCCCCTTTTTCGGCAAAAAGGAGGTGAGCGACTAGGGATGGGCCTTTTAAAAATGTTTGAAAATTTTCAAATACGACACTCAATGATAGCAGAAACCACTATTATATTTTTCTTGAAACTTGAAGGACTACAGTCAATGCGTTGTTGATGTGTTAGGCCAGGTTATTGAATTATGAATCCCTAGCCCGGTAATGAGCTTCACAAAACAAATACGCAGAAGTTAGCGAAGTACCACAAATTAACAAAGTGGTACAACGAATTGGAATTTCTATGTTGCATATTACGATACATAGATTGTTACGCCGAAGAGATGCTACTGGATTACGTTGAATCCCGAAAAAACATGCCTCTGAACGATCAGAACAGCCTTGAATTTATATCGAATTGATTTTCGACGAGTATCAATCGATGAAATGATGAGACTGCAAACGTCGTTACTCTACGTGCTTGCCGAGTCTGTATTCTTGATGAGAAATGACAGCGATTTCAGCTTGCAAAAGTACTTCATTTCCTACTGTGAATTTAAACAGTTCATCTGAACTAATAAGATAAAATAAATTGACTGGAATTTTCCATCAATTCTTCAGGTGAAATATGATAATTGCAATTTTGAATACCAGATATATCAATTGAATCTCTATTCTTGATGTGAAATAACAACGATTTCAGCTTGCAAAAGTATTTTATTTCTTACTGTGAATTGAAACAGTTCATCTGAACTGATAAGATGAACTAAATTGACTGGAATTTTTTATCAATTCCTCAGAAGATATGTATGATAATAAATCGCAATTTTTATTACCAGCTATATCATTTAAATATTTGAAAAAGTGATCGAAATAATTGAATAATCGATTATTCCTTTCCAATTTCATGGAATTGTGTCCGATTATTTTGTTGATAATCGAAGAATCGATGTATCGATTATTTTTAGCCAAGTGATCATCCACATTGGAGAGGAATTTTCTACTTGAATTTTCAAGAAAAGCTTTCCGACGAAGAAAGACCTTACAGAGGAATTATTGAATACGCTTCAACGTGGGGAAAGACGATTCTTTTACACGGAGATATATACCAACTGAAGCTATCGCTATTGACATGCTCTTCGTCAAGCGTGGACTACGGGAGGGTTGCTCGTTTCGTGTGGCGACGAAATGGACAAGGCTGGAAAGTTCGACGACTTGCTTTTCCAGCACAATTTTAATTCGGACCGTGAAAATTCCACGGAAAGTGAAAAAGTCTACCGATTTCTTCAGGCCAAACATAAGCAGGATGACCTAAAGAAAATCAGCGCTCGCGATCTTTAAACCGAAAATGACAACGAGTTCAGCTTGCAAAAGTACTTTATTTCCTACTGTAAATTGAAACCTGTAATTGCCGACACGGAGATCGGCTGATGCCGAAAGAAAACGTACGGAGCTTCATCGAACGGTATCAACGTTCATTTAGTTGCATCGACCTTTCCAAATCTAACTGAACTCGTTTTGGCTAAAAATTGAAGATGTGAGAAAGTTTGTTGAGTCCAGTTATGTACTCGCGGAGTTTTTAATCCTGAAAGTGGTAATTTTAAGAAGTATGTACTCCCAATTTCCGATGCAGGATCGCGTAGACCAACGTGTCATCATTTGGAACAGGGAAGGGAAAAAATAGTCGAGAAATGATATGGTCATCTTAGCACGGCCATAGCAACCCGACTTACTTTAATTGTGTACAAATTGTAACCGAAAAGTTACAGAATAAGAGTTTAGTTTTGAGAAAGTATCTCAGTCCGACAACCGTCGACGAGAGAATCAGCGTTCATAGAAATACACCGTGGTTCAGAGGAATTATTGAATACGCTTCAACGCGTGGAAAGAAGATACTATTACACGGAGATATATACGAGCTGAAGCTATGAATGCTCTTCGTCAAGCGTGGACTGCGGAAGGGTTGCTCGTTTCGTGTGGCGACGAAATGAACGCGGCTGGGAAGTTCGATGACGTGGTTTTTCCAGTATAAATTTAATTCGGACCGTGAAAATTTCACGGAAAGTGAAAAAATCATATACCGATTTCTTCAGGACAAACATAAGCAGGACGAGACTGAAAAAAATCAGCTCTCGCTATATTTAAATCGAAAATGACGAGTTCAGCTTGCAAAAGTACTTTATTTGCAAGCTGCAAGCTCAATTTACGATTTGACAAAAAACGTACTCAACGAGCTGAAGATAGATTAGCTCCCATTCGGAAAATATGGGATATCTCTTCATCAGTAACTGTACTCAGAATTATAAACCTCACCAGCATTGCTCAGTCGATGAACAGCTACTTGGCTTTCGAGGGCGATGTCGTTACGATACATGGAAAAATTGAAGTCGTACCAGAACAATTCGAGACAGACCGAGCGAGATGCGATAACGCAGAGCTATTCTGAACTGTGGCGTCAGTTGCGTACTGAGATTATCACAGCGTCGAAATTCGAGCCGATATATCGTATGTTGCCACACGGAGAAAAATGACCATGGTAGAAATAGCAATAAAAACATTGCTCCAAAAAAATTGCTCAAGTAGCCATAATTTGTGCTTTTCTAGCAAACTAGTAATGCAGTACATACTATGTGATTATTGGTAAGACTGTATAGCTGGTATAGCAAGTTATTTGTTATCATTCTTCAATTATAATTGCAGCGCTGTCGTTGCATATGAGAATTGTAATGGGTAATAGAGAAAAATTGTTGACACTGCAATTGTATTGTGTTATGAATACAAAATTCAATTTGAACAAGTATTAGCAATTTATTTTGGCCAGTACTGCATTTCATTTGTTATCATGGTTCACATATAATGGCATTGCAGTCGTGGCACATTAAAATTGCAAAGGATTATACGGAAGAAATGTTGAAACAACAATAGCGTTGTGTCATGAACACAAAATTCAATTTGAAAAAATAGTAGCAGCTTATTTGGCTGGTGTCGCGATTCATTTGTTACCATACTTCAAATATGATTGTATTGCTATCGTTGCACATCAGAATTGCGCAGGATACTATGGAAGCAATGTTGAAACTGCAATTGCATTGTGTTTTAACTACATAAATCAATCGAAGACACTATATTAGTAATTCATTTTGGCTAGTATCGCAATTTAGTTGTTATCAGGCTTCAAATATGATTTCATTGCTGTTACTATATGTCAAAATTGCAAAGGATACTGTAGAATACAATTGTATTGTATTACGATTATAAAAATCAATCGAAGAGAGCATCACCAATTTATTTTGCCGCACAAAAAAAAAAATATATATTACTTTCAACCGATTGATCACTTTCCTGGAGTGCGTACATTTGAATACAACCAAATTACCGGACTTGTTCGAAAAATGACTTTTGCTAATTCTACAAACTATCAATAGAAAAACGTTCTTTTTAAAAGATGTGAGTCTCTCAAAAATCTTAGTCATGTCAGACACAACTGTCAAAAAATTAGGACGCCGGTGTTGTACCTACTATATCTATGTATAGGTCACACGCCGCGCTGGGGCGGTTTTTTCAAACTCCGTAGCACTACGACTGCAACCTTATAAATGCTATACATTTTATTACTACGATTTTTTGCTGCAGGTAGATTAGATCTGTAGCATTTCAAAAATGAAATTAAAAAAAAAAAAGTGTGTCCGCACGCACTCATGTTTAAAGTAAAACTTGAAAACTATCTGCGACAACTAGGTAACATTAATAGAAAATAATGTGAGAGAGAATGAGATTAATGCAGTAAGAGAAAACAGAAGCGTGAGAGAATAATAGGCTATATTGCATATGATAATAATACCAAGTCAATTAAAAAATTTCTTTTCATTTTATTCAATCCCCATGTTTTCAGTTTCTACAAATGATACGAGAGACTTGGTAACTAAAATACGAAACTAGTCCTTTGGTTTCGATGCGATCAATATATCTTTGAAATACAGCATCAATTGTTGTTCGTGTAAAACTGTGTTCTATCTCATTCTCTCGTTCACTACACCCCTCACGCAAAAAATTTATAAATTAGGATGTAAACAAATTTATATACAAATATATAAAAAATTTGTATGCAATATATAAATTTCATATATTCATTTTGTCCCGGTGTGGTATACTGAAATTTATAAATTGAATATATTAAAAGTATATAATCATAGAGATATATAAAATAAATGAACTGAAATATAGATAATGATTATAATCACAACTATAGATATTAGAGAATATAAATATATATAAATGAAAATTTATAATTTTTTTTATAAGGAATAATTTTTGATCTTATTAATTAATAATTTTTTTATATACTTTTCATATTTTCAATTATACACCGAGCCAAACTGATTATACCGTGAGGATCTCTTGAAACTATACGGCCGAGAAGCATGGGCGCAGAATAATACGTGAATAATACGAATTTTATGGGGCAGTCAACTCGTCACACTAAAAAATGCCTAGGGGATTCGGGTGGCTAGACCAGCAGTGACTCTAGGGAGATTTTCGGCAAGTTAGCTATCCCCATAAAATTTGTATTATTCTGCGCCCATGCTTTTCAGCCGTATAGTTTCAAGAGATCCTCACGGTATATCATTTATACCTATATTGTATACACATTTTTCATATATTTGTATAGGTATACATTTTTTTATAAATTTTTTATAGTCTAATTTATAAATTTTTCGCGTGAGGGTCATGAGCTCGTCTCTAATTAGTGTCGCTTTTTCGTTTTAAAATTTTCAATTTACAGCCTCGCTAAAGAAGTTTCACTTAAAAAATGATTTTGTACAAATTTGAATGGCAATGTGGCAATTTCAATTATTATTCAATATTCATAGTTTTTGACTAGCAACAATATTATCGCATTTATTCTTAGTAAAATGCAGCGCCCGTGGTACGTCCCTGTAAAAGCGGGTCCTACGGTACCCGCTAGGGCGACCGCCCCTATTTGCACGCTGGCAAAACAAAGCCTTGACTTGTTTCGACACGATCCAAAGTTTTAACATGCTTTGACATGCGAAGACGCTGCTACGTAGTAAGTGTATACCGCCAGTCAGTAGTTCAGTAGCGGAGAGCGCGGAACGATCGCCGGCACGTGTTTGTGGTGTAAAATCTTTCCCAGAATCATGGGAGACAATTATGTGAAAAGCATGCTTGCTCAGTGGGACCTGGAGCTGCTTACTGAAAAATTTGAATGTAAGTATATAATTAATTATGATAATAAATACTTCGCAACATTTTATTATTTTTGGCTACGAGCTGTAACTTGATTATCTTACAAAAACTCATAGGATTGCCATCAAACTAAATTAGTTTCAGATTCTATTCTCGAAGCCATGGTAAAAAAAAATTCAATTTAATTATATATTCTGAGTTTAATTGTCAAGAAAATTTAGTAGGTGCATATATTCGAATTCATCAGCTTTTTACGATGAATATTTTTTTAATTGAATATTTTTAAATTAGCAGAGGGTATTGACGAGGAATCTTTCCAAGACCTGGACGCTAATACGATTAAAGAACTAATTCCTAAGATCGGGGTGCGATTAAAATTTGAGAAACAATTTAAGCGCCTGAAACGTGTTGCTGGCGAGGTATACTCACTCATACATACAAACCTACTCAGATAATTATACTGATGCTTAGCCAGGATTATTTTTTGAATTGCTTGATTATAACTCGTAATGAATTTCAATGTAATGACTTATAATTTTTTCTTCCTTGATTTATTATTCTTGGTGTATTTTTTTTATTTTTATTTATTTTTTGACATTGAATAATTTTTGTTATTTTTTTTTTATCTGTTGAATATCGTGTCCCACAGAATAATTAATAGAATCATACAAGACTAGGAGTCCGAATGATTTGCATACAGTTTTTTTTTTATATAACTTTTTTTTCCATAAATCATTCTTTTCAAAAAAAAAAAAAAAAAACGGGGCATATTAATTCGAATTTCAGAATATGTACTATTTT
Organism: Macrophya alboannulata; assembly: GCA_949628255.1. Taxonomy (NCBI): domain Eukaryota; kingdom Metazoa; phylum Arthropoda; class Insecta; order Hymenoptera; family Tenthredinidae; genus Macrophya; species Macrophya alboannulata. Next base: position 24,589,628 of record OX451206.1, on the reverse strand, counting down.
ATTTTCAAAGTATTTACTTTGCATCTTAATTCCACAGATAAGCGAATCCTCTGTCACAGACACTACTGATACTGTTTCAATAGGTAAATATTCGTTTTGTTTGGGCACCGGCCTTATATGTTTTTGTAATAGAATTGATGCAACATTGTTATAGAGAGAATTATTCATATTCGTAATTTAAAATTGTAATATTGTTGTTGAGCTCTATATTCGTACCCGTGCTTATGCCGTTAATCCGATACTTTCGTTATCTTATGTTATTTTCTTTCATAAAGGCTCATTGTCAGAAAGTTCGGATGCGCAAGAAATACAAGGTGCAAAAAAATTGGAATTGGAACAACATTTACAAAATAACATCATTGGAAAACAGATTTTGAAAGTATATAGTGCGACTCAAGCTTTAGATCACAGCCTTCGTACAAAACTAGCGGATGTTATTATTCAAGCGGAATTGAAAAGATCTCCAAGTCAACGGTAAAATACATATTACAATTTTTTTCCCTTGTTTACATAGGCGCGAGTGACTTTGTATTCATTCATGGCTAGAAAATATAAACACGAAATAATTTAGTCGCGTCTTGTGCCTCGCCTTGTGCGCATTAAACTTTTTAAATTGAAATGTTTTCACAATATGTATTTTGCAGTTTTTTTTTTTTTTTTTTTTGTTTTAAACTTATCTTTCATTTTTGTTATGTCTCAAAATTATCGCCTTCGATATTTTAATGAGAGGAATTCTTGAGTGAGTTTCAAAAATTGTTGATTGCCTTAAACTTTTGGGAGGCTTTATAAAATATTGAAAATTAAAAAAAAATTGGATAAGACTACAAATTAGAAATTACCAATTAAAAAATTGTCTCCTGATAGTAACCCGTAACATATTGAACAATATTAGAATACATAATATGCGATCACTGTGCTTTCAGAATTTCTACCCAACGCTTCGAATACCTGAGCAAGCAAATAGTTGCCTTATTTCCGACCGAAGACGAGGTATTATTATTTTACTGTATCTTGTCAATATAAGTTTGATTTCGCTTACCCAGTCTTTCCATACAATATTCTTGCAGTCAATCTATTTTGTACCGTACATAAAAGAAAAAGGAGTAGTCTGTAACGCTAAGGGCAAACTTTGGTCCAAATATTGTAACACGCGACGAGCTCTACGCCGCGCAGGAGTTATCGAATCCAACGTATTATCACAAAGCGCAGACGAGGCATCTTCATCATCAAACCCAGGTAAATGTGGAAAATTGGAAATTTGTCCCATAGTTGGGATAAAAAACAACTTCAGCGCCCTGAATTTTTTATTTCAATCCGTTTTTCAATCAATGCTAGAAATATCTCATGTACCTTCTCCTGATGACGTCGAACGGCTACAATGGCTGAAAAATTCCCTAGAGCCATGGACACAAGTAGTTGAATATTGGGCAGTTACGACTACAGCCAGATCGCTCGAGTTGAAAACTTTAGATTCCATTGACCGTTATTTTCATACATATCCTGTTCTTAAGCAACGCCTTGGATATACATTGGTATGTTAATAAAAAAAATCAATGTTTGGCCATTTACAGAATATCTTGATCAAGTTCATGGATCTAATTTACAAATTTCATAATTATTAGTTAAATTATAGTATTCTGTGATTATTTTTCATGACCTCCATTATTTTTATTCATTGATAAGTACATCACCTAATTTGGTTGAATTTTTCACTTTCTAGCTAGAAATTGATTTTCGTGCGAATTTTGCAAACGAGGAAGGCAATTTGTTTGCTAATTGGCCAGACTACTGTCAACGTATAATACAATACGCCGAAAAATCTAAAAATAATGCATTCGTCAAACATTACATGGATGTCTTGGTAGTAAATGATTCTAATGGTAAGACAGTAAATTCACATCTATTTGTACACAGGTATATTTCTTGCTTCCGCGGTGCATCCAAAGAAGAAAAAAAATATTTCTTCGATACAGTCTATACAAATAATTATTATTATATCAGAACTTATATAAGGTATTTATCAAGGATAAGACTCGCTTTTGATTGTTAATTCTTTTTGTTTTTTGAATTACCCAGTTATCGGACAGTTCTTCGCCTGACACTTATTCGTACACTTCTTTGTCTCCCGTTTCTCCGTCGAGATACTTCTTCGTCCAGACACTTTTTTGTCTCTGACACTTATTTTCGTCAACAACATACATATTTTATTTTTCTTACCCAACGACGAAGAAGTGTCTCAACATAAAAACGGAAGACGAGAAAGTGTCGTATGAATAAGTGTCAGACGAAGAACTGTCCGGTAACCAATGAATCATCTGTTTGAGAATCAAACTCGTACAGTCGTATACAAATCGAGTTAGTCAGAAGAAATTTTTCTAAATGCTTATATTATAGACTCCATAATATATTTTATAATTAATGATTTAATGACATAAAATTTACAGATATCCGAACAAACGTGGCTCTGAGAATTCTTCCCTTACTATTTCCAATTATTACTGTACAAGGAAAAAAAAAAGGGTCATGGCGTCCTTCTAAAATAGAGGTACAGGATGGTTTCATAACGCACATCAAAGTAAGTTGTATACTTATTGAGATATAATCAGAACTCGCAATTATTGGTCTTATATTTCTACTGAGTCTGACTTCAGTCATATTAGCAAATGCAGTCTTGGTTGGAAGTTTGCGAAGTATCTTTCATACATATACCTATAGCGGACGGCAATGATCAATGTTTTCTAATATACCCTCATAAACAGTTCTCTTGCTGTTAACAAGAGGTCATGTGAATGACCTCGACGTACTAGTTGTGTATGCAAGTTTTTCATTCAGGCAGGTGATTCTTGTTTGACCCCAGTATTATGCATGATTTTGCCAATAAACTCACTATGGATGTATGAAATTTCAGAATGTGGCTGATCTTGTGCCGACTATCGAAAGGCGTACTGAAAAGATGCGCAAATTCGGATTGAAAGTTCAACCTTGGGTTATAATTGTTGGCAGCTCACTCCAACTGATAGAAGCAAGTTATGTCATCATCGACAAGGTGACATATAAACTGGAAACGCCATTGAAGGCCTTGGACATCTGTTTTAAGGCAATTCAGGTCTTGTGCGCAATGTATTCACCCGAATCAGAACAAGTATGGCTCTTCATTCAAAAAGCTCTTTATCAGATCACCACAAAATGGGACAAAAAACCTAAAGATTCGGTTGGCCTCAAAACCCTCCTTAACGATCTCACTAGTAAAACCAATGTCTAAATCCTCATGTTGAGTTCATATAGCTTGACATATATTTGCTGTGACTTTTCCTTTTAACTGTGAAGCTACTTCTTTGGTATAACAATAATTTTTCATTCCTAAACATTAACACTTTATAATATAATATCATATATAATATTCACAATGCCATCGTGCTACGTTTGTTTGAAAAACTTCATATCTGTGAAAGCGTTGATTCTCCATTACAAGCTTTTTCATGATTTTGAATCTGATAGTATATTCCGATGTATAGAGAACAACTGTACTAGAGATTTTGATAATGTATACGTATTTACGCGACACCTGCGAAATAAGCATGGTGATGATCGTATCCAAGCAAAAGCAAACAAACATACAGATATAAAGATAAATTTTAGCCAACTAGAGAGTCAGTCTGACCAATTAAACATTGATAATAATGACTATGCTATATTCAGAGACAACCCAAATACATTTGAGCATGAAAATCATCTCGTTGATATCCCGAAGTACGTTACTTATATTGAGGCACAAGTCTTATCATGCGTTTGTAAATTATACGCGAATCGAAGAATGCCTAGAAACATGATTCAGTATGTGATAGAAGAAATTATAACATTGTTTCATGACTCGTTTCAAACATTGATAAGAGATCAGGTTTTGACGTCCTTAAAGAGTTTAGGTGAATCGGAATTAAATATTGCTAATATACAATTAATGTTTGATGCTTTTGGAAATTCATTTCAAAAATTTTCTACTGAACATTTGAGGATGAAATTTTTTAAGCAAACGGGGTGTTTTATTCAAGCAGAAGATGTGATTGTTGGACAAGAACTTAGAAATACAAATGTCAATAACCAGGTTGTTGTGCAAACCTCTGATGTCATTATTAAATTTATTCCATTACGTAAAATTTTGAAAGCTTTTTTTGAGTTGCCAAATGTTCTCCAGAAAACGTTAGAATACGTTGATAGTTTATCAAGTAACGATAATATATTACAAAATTTTACTCAGGGAAGATTATGGAAATCAAAAACCGATCTATATCCGAATAAAACTGTGTTGCCATTATTTATCTACTTTGATGAGTATGAAACTAATAATCCTCTTGGGTCCAGGGCAGGATTAAAGAAGTTAGGTGCCGTTTATAGTACAGTTCCATGTCTACCGCCCCAATACCAGTCCAAGCTCGAAAATATTTTCTTGACGTTACTTTTCCATGCCGAAGATAGAATCAAATATGGCAACGCAGTCACATTCCGTGAATTATTCAAAGAAATTAATTATCTACAGGAAAATGGGATTTGGATTGAAACACCAAACGGTAGTCGTCAAATTTATTTTGCACTAGGATTAGTTCTTGGGGACAATCTTGGAATGAATTCGATTCTAGGCTTTGTTGAAAGCTTTTCAGCTAAATATTCGTGTCGCCATTGTAGTGTTGCGAAAGAAAACCTGTCTCAACATAGTATTACTGAACTTCCACAACTCTTACGAACAAAAGATTCTTACCATACAGATGTCGATTGTGATGACTTGACTAAAACTGGCATTAAAGAGGAATGTGCTTGGCACGAAGTAAAAAATTTTCATGTAGTGGAAAACTCCAGTGTAGATTGCATGCATGATGGTCCGGAGGGCGTTTGTAAATTTGACATGCAGTTAGTTTTACTAAATTTTATAGATTCAAAACTTTTTACTTTGGACACACTCAATTTTAGAATAAAAAATTTTAATTACGGCCCTATAGAAAAACGAAACAAACCACCCATTATAAAAAATCTAGATAACATTAAAATGTCAGCATCCGAAATGCTCTGTTTTGTTAGGCATTTATCTTTAATTATAGGAGACCTGGTACCAGAAGATAATCCTTATTGGAAGCTATATTTGATATTGAGAGACTTATTGGACTTGATTTCAGCACCCTTTTTACAGAAAGAGTGTTCAGGTTTATTGAAAATTCTCATCGCCGAGCATAACGAATTGTATTTAGAATTATCTGGACGAACTCTAAGGCCAAAAAATCATTTCCTCGTACATTATCCAAGGATACTAAAAGATTCCGGACCATTGGTTCATTTTTGTTCGATGCGATTTGAAGCGACACACAGAAAAGGAAAAGTCACAGCAAATGCTACAAGTTCGCGAGTTAATATTATTGAAACTATAGCATTTCGAGAGCAACTACAATTATGTGTACGTTTACTCTCAAGAAGAGGTTTTCATGACGAATTTTTAATGGGACCTGATACAAATAAAAAAAAAACCAACGTTGAGTCGCTAGGCGCATTGCCAAGTCTTGTTCCTAATACATTCCGAGGTAATTGTACCTATCCTAAGTGGGTTACCGTTTACGGGACTATGTATAATGTTGGTGCCGCATTGTTTATAGATTCTATACCAACCATTGGTGTGATACACAGAATTTTAGTTAATGAGTATAAATGCGTCTGTTATATGCTGTGTAAATGTTCATCTGTTTTGTACAGCAAGCACTTTCATGCGTATGAAGTTGTAAAAGGAGATGAATTGATATGCGTAACACTTGAACAATTAGAGTACCCTATGCCATCTTTCATAGTTCCAACAGTCAACGGTAAATCTTATATTTCACCTCGTTACGCCCTTTAAAATGAGTTATCTAATTTAGATGTATTGTTAACACTGAACTCTATATGATACTGGAACGCGTACAGCCTATTCATCCAGCGGTGAGAGAGAGATAGTTGTGGTTTGAGTTGGTACGCTCTTGTCATACTCACAGCGACTACCAGCGACTATGCGATATAGCAAAGTCTCTGGTAGTCGCTATGAGTGCGACGAGAGCGTACCAACTTCGAGCACAACTATCTCTCTTTCACCGCTTCTCGCTTAAGGGATACATAGGCTGCGCTCGTTCCAGTATTCTATAGAGTTCAGTGATTTTTAATAATAAATAAGAGAATATATTATTCGTACATAAATGATGTATGAATTCTTCAAAATAAGCTGCATCAGTAATATGTACGTAAATAATAAGGGATTCGTAGTGTTGGTTTCATTTATTTATATCACGTATATTTTCATACACTCGTGAACTTTATGCAAAGATCCTAATCACTCATAAAAAAAAAACGTATTATATACACGTATACACATACATATATTTTCATATCTCAGATATAAACCTTGTTGATTCTTCAAAATATTAATAAGTTAATTAATATATCAGATATATAAACCCTGTTAATTTTTCTAAGTATAAATAAGTCATGTTATGTACATTTCAGATATTTTATATATGGTACTAAATTCATATATTATTACCCTACTTACGATTGATACATATACATATATATGTTTCCGATTCATATATTTTTCGCTTCAAACTGATTTTATTTTTTACTTTACGAAGTCCTGACATAATTACCATATATTTTAACTTTCAATATTAATTGAAAATATTCCCTAAACAAGTTCCACTATGGAGTTTTTGTCATTGTTTGACAAATTTGTCAAACAATGACAAATATTGTTTTGAACTTCATGTCTGCCTTATTTTGTCTTTTATTTTGATTAATATATAATATGTACTTACGATATCATCTAAGGTGAAGAGAAACACCAAAGATTTTTCTGTTCGAAGATGAGCAATGACTCAGTATTCAAGTATCTTTAAATATCGAAGAACGCCTATGTTAAAATGCGTATATTATAAATAAAACATAAATTTTATACAAATCCTATATTTCCAAAGTTTTTTATTCCTACATCATACTTCCTAGAATAAACAGTATCAAATTTGTAGCAGCAGTGGTTTTTTGTTGCTGGTGATAGTAGAATTACAACATTGTTCTACTAAATAAATAATACTGCTGAAAATCTGCATTATAGATATTTTTATGCAGCGTTAGGACATCGCTAATTCAACACCACAATGCGGTAATTTCCCATAATAATTGCAATGTTGATTTAGCCATGGTAAATTGTTCCCCACAGCATAAAAGTATTGCCGTAAAATCAGTAATATTGATATGTTCGAGCAGCGTTAAGACATTACTAGTTCAGCTCCACAATATGTCAATTAACTATACAATTTGTGATGTTCATTTGACCATGGTATTTGGTCTACACAGCATTAATGTATTGCAATGGCAACATCTGCATCTGCTAATTCACCTTAACGAATTATTGCTAATGTAGCTAAGTAAGATATTACGCCTGACCAATTCAGTATATCAGTATAATCCTGCAAATATTATTGTTCTTACAATTGCACGGCCATCTACACTCTATTGCAAAATGCTTGTACAATAAATTATGGTTACACGAATTTGCAATAATTACATTGTTGAGCCAACAAAAACTCTTGCAGGTTGATATATAACAATTTTTTATTGCTCTGCTTGCAATATTATAGCTATTTTTTTTCTCCGTGCAACCACTTCGTGCGCGAGCATCCGGTTCCCGAAGGTAATCGACAATACTGCCACTCAGTTTGGGCTTACGAATGAGAAAAACGCCAGACGAAACGTCGAAGCACAATTAGGGATGAAATTCGTTTCCTGTGGTCTCTTCATTGGTCAAGAGATCTCCTATCTAGGAGCGTGACTTGAACAAGGTTATAACCGAAAAGCCGAATCTTTTCGACGACTATGAAACTCGTAAAAGTCATCAGAGACGATAAATTGGAGGATTCAATAATGAAACCTTTTCTCTATCGATTAGACATGGAATGCTTGCTTCCAGAAATTATAGACAATTGTCGAAATAAAAATATGCGGATCCGCGACACTACATAGGTATGTTTTTCAAGAAGCTGCAGCGCTCCGAAGAGAACGTGCTCATTCCATTGACGAGCCTAACGATGTACAAAACTGTAAAAGATCGACAGAGATCTTCTCGCAATCTTCTGCAGAGATAAAAGTTGCATCGATTAATTTCATGACAAGATACACGGGTTGTAATTAGACGCTCCGCAGCCGTACTAGCATCGATTCTCGAAATTTTGGAGATTTTCGGAGGTACGGTTACGACGGAAAAAACATTCTGCTCTCGTATTGCATAGAAAAGGAAGGTTGCAGAAGGTCGACCAAGAGGGGATTGCATACGTAAGCGATATAGAATCCATCCGTCTGGCGGTTCGGAGGAATTAGGAACGGATATTCTTATGCGTATCCACTTTCAAACTGTTAGGAGATGAATTTATTTCTCACGACGTACAGAAGTCGAATGAACTGCAATAATATTATCGGTATACGCGAACAGCGGTTGCTGGTACTACTCGCTACGCATACGCCGAAGGAAATACCTCAGTTTCGTATTGTCCTAAAAAGAAAACAAGGTGATACCAAAAAATCGGAAGTAATAGGTTTCTAAAACCGCACTAAAGGAGGAACCGATACATTCGATCGGATTTGCCACGACTACACCACTGCTCACGTTACTTTGAGATAGCCTATTTTTGCTGTAAAAATGATCGTCGATTTATTTTCCATGAAAATCTTCGATTTTTCTCCTTAAAATTGTACCTACATTTTCGAGTGATCAAATAATTATACTTTTTGAACTTGTTGAAGACAAGTTGATGTTTCGAACAATGTACATATTGATGCGGTAAAGTGAAAATACATTTAATAAAAGATTTTCATCGAATAATGATTGCCTTTATTATATCATGTATTTTTACAATACATATATCCCTGTAATTAAAACAATGATAAAATATATCGTTCTGCTCGTGTGTATCATAAGTACTGTAATATGCTTTTTTGTAACCTACTAAAAGCACCTCAGAATCAACAAAAAAAAGAAAAAATTGGAATAATTTCTGGATTATGGCGGGTCAATTTAGGAACAACAAAAATTTCGTACGAAAATACACGGTTCAACTTCTATACGTATAATATTTGATTGTTTGCTTTTTAATTCTAGTTTTTTTCATTTCTATCCCTTCAATGCTTCGCAACACTTTGCAACGCATATTTGAACCGAAGAATCTTTATAGTTCATACATATTTGGAAAATTATTCGACAAAATTGTCGAATTTTGTGTCAACTTTTTCAAATTTCGACTACTACGTCACGTACCTCCTATCGTTGTGTAGTTTTCTATTAATCTAACGCAGCTTAATATTATATACATCGAGGGAATAGGAGAATCTCCTGGGAATCTCCTTCATAACGCACTAACAAAACTGAAAAAGAGTTTTCACCGGTTTGTCGGACATGTTACTGTACACTCTCGGGCTTAATAATTATTCAATTGCATTGCGCTTAGAACTAAATAAATTACTGTGGAATTTCGGGTACTCCAAGATCATAAAGTAGAAAATATGAGGAAATAGAGTCTGAAAATTAAAAATTTCAAAAAAACATTGCACTCGAATACCTGACGTACCATGACCACACACGTTGTAGATTGCTATTGACCGGACATTGCTTCCCTTGTGGCGATTTAATCATTACACTAGGCTGCAATCTGCACACTTTGTGTTTCCGTTGCAGTCTTGATACGTGGATTTCCTGTATACAGCTAGTGGCCGTTTCGCAGGTTTCTCAAAGATTACTTTGTAGAAATTTTCTCAGCAAATTCTACTGTCTCTTCGTAACTTGTTCTCACAAATCAACTCACATAACGACGTACTTGTGAAATGCGTTTACAAAAATTAAAAAAAAAAAAAAAAAAAACTATTATAGATACAAAAGAAAACGGTTCCTTAACATATATTTATTTTTCTAGGTCCAGTTCTTCTTTACTGTATCCAGACTTTGGTTTGTGAAGCCGTAATCTCGCCATCGTTCTAGCCACCGTTAAGAATCCGTCCACGTTAGAAAACCTTTTCACTTTTTCGGCCAACCTTTGTTGCGTTGCTCTCGAACGTTTCAGTTTCAGCATAACATTACGTAAATTTTTTCTAAGCGCCGCATTTTCTTTTCGAAGCGACAAGATTACGCGATCTTTACGTTCGTCGGTGGTCCCGATACTCTCTTCAACTTTTTCTGATAAGGGAGTTCGGGCTTCAGCTTTCTCTACAATCGTAGTTGCCGGCTCCATGTTCAGCCAATCCATCGAATCGTTTTCGATATCCGAAAAAAGTTGATATCCGGAGTACTGTCTCTCTTCCGTTATGGTATTCTCCGCGCTTGCAGAAGACCGTTTTTCCTGTTCTCTGTTAACGTTATCGACTATTGGAATGGTTTTCTCTGTAGGTTTTTGCACTTTACGTTCCAAATTCGGAACAAATCTCAGAATTTCGTGAGACGTGACAAGATGCTCCGCATCTTCAGTTAGACTGTTGCATTCTAGATCGATCGAAGTTCTGCTAACTACCGGGGAGACGGTATCCAGACGGGGTTCTGTCTGTGTTAACAGTTTTGGCTCGACATTCGCGTGTGAATGTGTTTTGGAATCTACCTGGGATGATCTGTAAAGTATCTCTTTCTGATCAACTTCGTGATACGGTCGCGGCACGGCATGCTTTCGCAATCTTCTTCGGCCTATTCTTAAAGCTGGGAATCCACCATCGACAAACATTTCGGGACGGAAATGCACAGGGCATAGGCCACCCTTTCGAATGGAGGCAGCGGACCAACCCTCCAAGCGAGGGTTCCCTGTAAAAATTTTCTCCTGTAGAATAATCGAGCACGGAAAAAAAAACGTTTGATAATTTTAACGAGATCCGCGGCTCTATATATCGGAAACATTTTCTTGCTATTTTGGGGGACGAAAAAAAATTAAGGGTGCCGGATAAAAACTCCGTAACTGGCTAATTTTATTCAAAAATAGTTTTTTTTTTCCCCGGATTTTGATTCAACGGTTCAAAATGCCTATTCGCGTATTATATTATCCCGATACTTTGTTTGAAAAATTTGTATAATCAAGGACAGGAGAGTGAAAAATATCGTGGTAAGAGCCGATAATTGAGCGCAGGTGACCGCGCGGTCGGTTCCTGCCGATCGGCCTGGGCATTATGCTGATCCTTAAGGGTTCTTTCAGTTCTATGAAAATGCAAACGTTCTGCAGCTGCTCAGTGAGAAAATATATTGCAGACCCCATTCTTCACTGCAGCAGGCAGCTTTATTTTGTTCTGAGAAAAATACCGTACCGAATGTTTAAATGCGATTATCGTGAATCTTATTCGTTGGATTTAGAGCGAAGTTTCGAAAACCGTTACATATATCAATTCGAAATTTTTGCTAAATTCGGAAAACACCATAAGGCATTTATTGAGCCTAAAAACGCATAAGACAAATTTTTGTGTTGAATTTTATGATAATGAATAAGTTGAATTTTTTCAAAGTTTTTCCGTTTTCGAGGCCATTTTGTTATTTTTCTTGCAATGTTGAAGTTTTTAGGTTGAATCGATAGAGGGGGGCCTAAATATTTCTTAAACTAACAATATCTTCATTCACTATCGCGGAATCGTGGTAAAACCCGAATGTACCCATTTTCCAATTTACAATAATTTCTTTTTACAGGACTGAATCGACTTTTTCAACCTTGTTGGACTGAATTTAATCAAGTTCATCGTAAGCTGTGTGCGGATATTTTTATTTTTATTTTTTTTTTAATTAATCGATAGAGATTTGAGAATCTGAGACGATCTTTTCGCTCTGTTGAAGAAAATCTTTCGCTCCGAGTTTACGTAACGCAATTTTATCACGGCACCCTTAAAACGTCTCTATAAAATCATAATCATATCTCTATATGCGCTAATCAAAAATGAAAAAAATTCTCGATGTAGCTAACAGAGTCTTGAAAAGCCTCGCGGACTCTTACAACTAAGACATAATATGTATTACGTTTATTAGTCAAGTGAAGTTTCCTGTATAATATCTTCTACAAGTTATCTGATATAATAATAATAATTGAATAATAATTGAAGATAGTACGAACCAGCATTTTGCAACCAAATTCCATGTCGCGGGTCCTTCTCTGCCGGAAATCGGAGTAGATAATAGCCGTTGTGCACTCCGTTTTTACAATTCTTATACTGACACTTATCAAACACTGAAATAGCCTTTTTCGCATTCATCTTATCGCTTTCTTCCCACGTCTCAATTTCATACAGTATTTTTATTATGATAAATGAAACTGATATAATTTAGTCTCGATTATTGTACATATATGCCATGGAAACATGGATCCTGTACACACATACGCGCACGAACACGTCGAGTATTTAATTTCGTTGATTTTCGTTTATAACGTCCACTTAGTTCGTTACACGTTGCACTTGGGTTTGATGCAATCCGAAGTTTGGAACTCCATCGAAGCAATATGGCGACGGCGTGGCGATTCTCGTTACTTTTTTAACACCCTCAAATTTAACGGATCCGATAATTTTAACGTCGCACTGTGAAGATCTATCGGAGTCGCCAGACCGAGTTTATCTAACCACTTTTCTTATTAATATTCTGATCGTTCAATTAGCTATCGGGTCCAGATATGGATTCGTGTGCCATATCTGTCCAAATTTAATCAGCGAAGCAGAGACTCCATGGTTCTCGTATTCTTCTACTTCTGATCGCCCCTCTGACTTTCGTTCTTTCTCGCACGCGGAACGAGAATAAAGTACGAGTTGAATCATCGCCTATGCAACAACACAGAGAGTCTCTCGGCCAGTAGGAAAATGTATGGGTATAAAATTTCAGGTGGTGTGACCGTCTACTCGACATTAGTGACGTGTTCTTATTCTATGGCCACCGGTCGAACTCACATGCACGTCGTGCGTGCGCAGCCTATGGAATATCAATCAATCGTGCGTGCGCCGTTTGGCTATTTCCCTCACGGGTAAAAGCCTACACGCTCAAGTTTTTGAGGTTATGACGAGTACCTAACCTGTCAAATTGAAATTGATCAATAATGATAACGGCGTATTACATTCGTTAAGGCTTTGAATATTTATTCCTTTGGTCAAGTCCGACTGTCGAATGAATATTAGCTCTAGTAGTATTTTTTTAAAATGATGCCGCGAGCTAGCATTGTTCATTGAACAAAATAAACTATTATCCAACATTGTTTCAGCTCCCCCAGCATCTGCAGTATTCTGGATATTCCTGATGAAATTTTTATGAAAATTATCGTGCATTTCAATGCCATGGAACGCCTAGCTTTGGCCAATTCTTGAGAGAATTTAATCCATCTCGTGTTTTGGCATGAAGAATTATTGAGGTGAAATATGGCTGGATTTTATCTCGGATTTTATATTTAAGTCATATATCTTGGAACTCCTTTTCTGTTCTTTTTCTTTTTTATTCTTATTGCTTTTGTTACGTCCGGGCCTCATCACCCGAACGTGCCTCCTTTCCTCCCCTACAGTCTTTCTATTCCCACGTATGCAACTACTATCAACCTATCCGTCCGCTCTTATCTCTATTCCAGCTATTCTCTCATCCTCACCTGATCCCTGTACTACTAAGCCCTGGGAATCACGCCACTGTGGTCGTCACATGCTTATTCAGCATGTGATGACCCAGCTGTACTGATCTCCCACCAAGCTTCCCTAAAACAGTACTTCTTCTTCGACCTTCCAATCATACACTTCAACTTCGATCTTCACACTGTAAACTCCTTCTCCGACATTCCCCTTATACACATCATCATTAGTCACTCACTTTACTCAAAACTTGTTCAACCATACACACACTCATACTTGAACCAATAAAAATCATTATCAACGAATTCATTCTAAAGCATCATTGCCCCTTCCACTCTCATCTCCAGCTATTTTTAGTGTAAAACAGGGTTGAACCCACAAATTTACCATCCTGGACGTTACACTGGTGTCAGAAGTGAAGCCTGTTTCTGGAGTGAAAAGAGTGAAAAGAGTGAAAAAGTGAAAATTTTAGTAAACCTCTATTCTGAAAGTGAAAATAAAAAAAAAAAAATAAATAAAAAAAATCTTAGAGACTAAGTATCTACCTCTCAAATTAATGAACCAAACACCGAAAGTTACACTGAGTGAAAGTTTTGAATCCGGAGTGTGTGTACAAATCTAGTGACAGTTACAATAACAATTTGTGTATAAAGTGTTGTGATTATGTGAACAATCTACAACCTATCTGTAATTTGTCTAATATACAAATTCAATAATAATCTACAAGTCTACGGAGCCATACGAGCCAAACTCAATAATAATCTACAAGTCTACGGAGCCATACGAGCCAAATTCAATAATAATCTACGAGTCTACGGAGCCATACGAGCCAAACTCAAAAATAATCTACAAGTCCACGGAGCCATACGAGCTAAAACTACGAACAATCTACAAATCCTAAAGAGTCAACAGAAGTCAACAGAGATCTACAAGACCGCCAGTAACGAGCCAGCCAAAGCGAAGTGAAGTCAAGCATCGTACATCTGATTATGCAGTCAGTGCGAATAATCCTAATAACATCAATCATATTGTAAGTCTCCACTATTTCACATATAAGCTAAGAATTATTATCATATAAGATGCCGGATTCCGAAGGAAACGATTACGCAAGCAGCCCATATTTACCGCTGCAAGCAGCGATCAGTCTAGTACCTACGTTTAACGGCACGAATATACCAATAAATTCATTTATTAGAAAGATAGAACAAGTTAAAAGCGCGATTCATGCACGAGATATACCATTGTTCACTACGTTGGTGTCCACGAAAATTGAAGGCCCAGCGGAAAATTATATACAAAGAGGCAGTTTAGATTCATTATCAAAGTTATTCGAAGATTTAAAGCGCGCCTACTCTCCGAAGCAACTTTTACCAGATATACAAACTCAAATTTCGCAATCCGTACAAAAACAAAACGAAAGTGCACTAGAATTCGGTATAAGAGTAGAAAAGCTCGTTGAAACGGCGTGCGAAGTGTCAATAGCTTCTAATAATCCTGAACAAGCTATCATATTGAATAAATTCATTAAAGATACAGCTACGCGTTCGTTTATAAAAGGTCTAACAAATGAACTAGAATATAGAGTAGGTAATGACAAACCTTGCACACTACGCGAAGCAATGGATGTAGCTACTAGGGTCGAGAAACTTGTTTTAGAAAGGAAATGGTTGGAAACATTTCGCGACGCCGCATCATCGAGCGAAGCCGAAATAAAATGTAAGATTTGTAAACAAACGGATCATATAGATAAATACTGTCCAAAACAAAGGTCGAGACTAGTAGATCAATCGTCAATGAATTGTAGATATTGTAAAAAAAGAGGGCATTCGATCGAAAATTGTGAGACGAAGCAGCGTAATAGTAAATACTGTACACGTTGTCAATGTCCTGGACACGTTTATGATGAATGTCGCGCGAGAAACCCCGGAAATCAGCAAACTCATCCAAACTCCACAACCAATCAATCCCAAAATGATACTAATAATCGACAAAACTATCAACGCGACAACCGTCAACATTCTAACAATTACAATAGACAACCAAATCGTCCTAATAACGAAAACCAAAACCAAAACTATAACAGACAAAACTACCGACAAACTCAATACAACAATCGTCCAAATAATAATAATTTTCGGGAACGGTCGAACTATCCGCGATATGATAATAGGCAAAACTCCGAACGTCAAAACAACACTGCAGCTGTCAATAGTATAACAGATAATAATACAAACCAGTCAAATAACAGACAAAATGATTTAAACGAGTCACGGGACTATCGTGCGGACGTACCGGTAGCCCAAACGTCGGAAGAACGTCCGAACACAGTAAGAGAATTGTTTTAGGATCTCCGATAATCGAGATAAAGTCACCACAGATTCTAGGCGAGACGGCAACATTACTGATTGATACTGGCGCAAATATAAATATAATTAAAATAGGAGTAATTATTCGGGATACTCGTTTCACGCCAAATGATATACGCCGTATTACAGGTATTATAGAAGGATTCACAGAAACACTGGGTAGTATCGATTTAGAATTCGCAGGTACGCGTCATGAATTTCACTTGGTCGACAACTTATTCCCAATAAAAGAAGACGGTATCTTAAGCGCAGCATTTCTACGAGCCGAAAACGCGACGATCTGTTTCAAAAATAATCAAATCTTTTCGCGAAATACTGGCGTTCTATCCCTTTCGTACCGACCTTCCTACTATGCTATAAACACTACACGCATACTCGCAACATCGACGATAGAAACTCCCAAAACTATCCTACAAACTCCACAAATCCAAAAACAAACAGCCACACTTTTAATCGATACCGGAGCCGACATAAATATAATGAAACTAAATGCAATTAACCCAGACACCCGTTGTACGAAGACAGACAGAGTTCAAATAACTGGTGTGACCGACGGAACCCTAGAAACACTAGGAAGCTTTGACGTTCAAATCGGTAACAAATGGCACATATTTCATGTAGTTGATAACTCTTTCCCCATAAAACAAGACGGTATTTTAAGCTTGAAATTCTTACGCGACGTAAATGCCACGATTTCCTTCGAAACAAATACAGTAGCTTTCGACGACTCACAAGAATTAAAAATATTTGATGAAAACATTATCTCAATTCCCCCCCGAACGGCACAAGTGATAAGGGTAAAAGTAACCAATCCACCAACAACAAATACAGGACCCCTATTACTGAAAGAACAAAATCTGGGCCGCAATATCTTTTTCGGTAAGGCCCTAGTAACAAACAGAGACGGCTCTGCATACACTTACGCGATAAACTCAGGAGAATCAGAGGTACGAATAAAAAGACCCACAGTTACATTAGAAGAAGTCGTTGAACTGACAGATACACAAGCTGTTAACGGCTCACACATACTACTAACACATAACCAAAAAACAGACCCGAGTAACGATTCACATACACTAAGCATATCCCCAAATCACGATGCAAATCGACTCGAAATTTTAGAACAAAACTTAAGGCTTGATCATCTCAATCATGAAGAGAAACGATCGATAATCGAATTGGTAATAGAATATAATAATCTTTTCTTTCTGCCGGGTGATAAACTAGGTTGTACACAACTAGTCAGCCATACTATACCCACTACAGACGACATACCTATTCACACCAAACAGTATAGATACCCTCAAGCGCACAAAAGTGAAATAAATAAACAAATTACGCAACTTCTTGAACAAAACATTATTAAACACTCTTCATCCCCATATAACTCTCCAGTTTGGGTAGTACCAAAGAAAGATGACGCTAGAGGTATTAAAAAGTGGCGCATGGTAATCGATTTTAGGAAATTGAACGAAAAAACTATTGGCGATGCCTATCCACTTCCAAACATAACAGATATACTAGATCAGTTAGGTTCTGCGAAGTACTTTTCAACCTTTGACTTGGCATCAGGGTTCCATCAGATCCCAATGCACCCTGACCATAGCGCGAAAACCGCTTTCTCAACTCCTCATGGTCATTTCGAATTCAATCAGATGCCATTCGGTCTTAAAAATGCACCATCGACATTCCAACGATTGATGGATCAAGCACTCTCGGGGTTACAAGGCAACGAAGCTTTTGTATATTTAGACGATATAGTTATCTATGCGGAATCATTAGAAGATCACTCGATAAAGTTCAGGAAATTGATGGACAGACTGAGGAAAGCAGGATTAACCCTACAACCAGACAAATGCGAGTTTTTACGCAAAGAGGTCGCATATCTCGGACATATAATAACCCGAGACGGAGTGAAGCCAAACCCAGATAAGATAACCGCCGTAAAAAATTACCCAATACCCAAGAATCCGAAACAAATTAAACAATTTCTAGGCCTTGTCGGTTACTATCGAAGATTCATTCCGAATATGTCGAAAATCGCAAAACCAATCAATAATCTCCTGAAAAAGAATATCTCTTTCGTGTGGACGTCAGAACACCAGCGAGCTTTTGAAAATTTACGCGACTGCCTTTGTAAGGAACCGATTCTTCGCTATCCAGATTTTCAAAAACCGTTTATAGTCACAACTGACGCTTCAAATCAAGCGTTGGGCGCCATACTCAGTCAAGGAGAGATCGGAAAAGATCTACCTATCGGCTACGCATCCAGAGCATTAAATAAAGCAGAAACTAATTACTCGACCATAGATAAGGAACTACTAGCTATAGTTTTCGCAGTAAAACATTTTAGACCATATTTATATGGACGAACTTTCACACTAGTAACAGATCATAGGCCCTTGGTTTGGCTGAATAGCGTAAAAGACCCGACATCACGACTATTACGTTGGCGACTAACACTTGACGAGTACACTTACGACGTAGTCTATAAAAAAGGTAAGGCAAACCTTAACGCGGACGCATTATCAAGAAATCCTCCTCCCAATACTATTCAAGCCTTACCTATGGAAGGAAAACGTCCCCGTTCAGAGACAGAACTCACAGAATCAGAGACTAATAAGAAGCGAAAACCGGCTCACCAATTCCCACGACATCCTAGACAGAGTACAGACGATTCCACTAATCCCGCACCACTCAAACGACCCAAAACACAAGGAGAAGTAGAAATAAAAAATCCACCAAAGATAAATTCATCCAACTCAGACAGCTCTGATGTTGAAATCGCCGTTGGAAAACCTAAAAACGTAAGCCTTGGCGAAACGATTAACCCTTTATTACACCCAACGAAACAAATTAAACGTTATCGAAGTACGGAATCTTCCGGAAACACAAGACCGCGAAAGATACGAACAAAATTACCCGACCCAACAGACTTGACAGACGATGATTTAGGTACAGAAACCATTCAGACTAAAGCAAGAGCATACAAACGCCTTCGCGATACAGAAACATCTAGCAATCCAGCACCGCGGAAAAAGTTACCTACTTATAAGAAATACGATAACTCAGATAAAGAGTCGACCACAGATTCCGCGTTAGACTCACACATTTCTAGAAAATATGTTAAATCTATGACAAAACTACAAAATACCTCACGTGACATACAAGCAGGTACATCAACTGACAAACAACCGGGAACTACACCCCCATACAGTCAATTTCTTGTAGATTTAGATTTCCTGCCACTGACCTCTAACAGGTATATTCAAGAAATTGAAGCAGACTTATTGAAACAAAAAGATAATCTCGCACATTGCATCTCAGCTGATTGCAAAGCTTCACAAGGTATAGCAGACCAAATGGTAAGAAACGGACTTATACAACGTAAGCGTTTACGGTCAATGGACCCTGTAGTGACAGATATAATTACAGTTAAATACCCCCGACGTATAATCTACAATCTAGTAACAAAACAACATTATTTCAACAAACCGACAAACGAGACGATGTATAAGACACTAACTAAATTGAAATCAGCGTTAATACAGGACGGATTACAATCCTTGTCGATACCAAGATTAGGATGTGGTATAGATAAACTCAATTGGGACATGGTCAACCGTATGATACATTACATATTCAAAGACACAAGTATTAAAATCACTATTTGTAACTACAACTACTCATCTACATATGAACCGTCCACACACGAAGATAGTGAAGATCCGGTTTCACTCATGATGCCACCGCCTGCATACCCAATAACTAAGACGCGCAAAACTATTAGATTAAACACAGAAAGCCGAAGTCCCACTCACTCATCTACTCAATTCAAAAATGCACAAACATC
Organism: Macrophya alboannulata; assembly: GCA_949628255.1. Classification (NCBI taxonomy): domain Eukaryota; kingdom Metazoa; phylum Arthropoda; class Insecta; order Hymenoptera; family Tenthredinidae; genus Macrophya; species Macrophya alboannulata. The sequence continues at coordinate 24,569,804 of OX451206.1, read as the reverse complement.
CGACGTTCCTTCAGCTGTCCTAACAACAGATAACGATACTGACGTATTAACCAATCCTCAAAATTTTCGTGTTACCGAAACAGGTAATCTCTCAGAAAACACTGAAAACTCGTCACACGACGAAAACACTGATTCCGATCAAAACTCCGATATCAATTCTTCCGATCCTGACACGCTCACTAATACCACGGACGATGATAGTACACATGAAGGGTCCCAGAGACACCCCAAATTAATCTATGTACGACAAACCGATAAAAACATATTCCAAGCACCCGCTAAATATTCATTAGTACATTGCGCAGCACAAGACTACGCAATGGAAAAAGGACTAGGGAAACAATTCAAATTAAGATTCGGTCAGATAGATAGATTGAAAAGCTTTAACACACAGATAGGCGGGGTAGGAGTATTATATCATGAACATAGATTCGTGTTTTACTTGATAACAAGAAACAAAGACGAAGACAAAACGACTTACGAAACATTAGAGACTTGTTTTAGAACTTTACGTACTATATGTGAAGATGAAGGCATGCATAATTTAGCGATGACGAAGTTAGATAGCAATGAAGATAACCTCGACTGGGAAAGAATAAAAGAGATGATAACAAAACTATTCACATCTCCCTTCGAGATCCGATTGTACGAACAGGAATCACAGTACGCCTCGAACCCATCTCAGGAGGAAAACGAGAATTCACCTAGCTTCGAGGAATTCATAGCCAACTTAGACACTATAACACCCGCGACTAATGTAACAGAATCCAAAGACGGACTATTTATGAGAAACGATAACTATGTTCACTGCGTTCACGCCGACTGCCCTTGGCAGGACGAGTTAACAAACCAGTTTATAAATAAAAACATGCTAAAGAAAGAAACCTTTACTATCCAAAAACCAACAACAGGCGGAATAACAGCCACGAAATATAAACAAAAATATATAATCTCTCTCGTAACTAGAGATAAACTTACGGATAGAATTAAATTGGAAGATCTTCACCGCCTTATGGTTAGGTTAAAACAAATTTTGTTTATGTACGAAATCAATTCATTCTCATTCACAAAAGCAAACCCAGGATTAGATACTCTCGAGTGGTCTACTGTGAAGAAACTTTTTTACGCGATCTTTAGAAATACTAGCATCAAGATCAAGTTGTGTACTGATGAAATCACTATACCTGAAGAGTCATTACGCGAGGAAATCATAAAAGAATATCATGAATCATTAATAGGTGGCCATCAAGGCGTTACGAAGATATACAGCCGAATCAGAGAAAAATACTACTGGCCAAACATGAAAATCCAAATCCAAAACTTCATAAGAACATGTGATAGCTGTCAGAGAAAGAAATTAGTTCGCGTTAAGACAAAATTACCGATGGTGATCACAGATACGCCTGCAAACGCATTCGATAAGGTTGCACTTGATATCGTCGGACCACTTCCACTTACAAAATCAAACAACCAATATCTTCTTACTATTCAGTGCAATCTAACCAAATTTCTTGACGCTATACCACTTCCAAACGCGACAGCCCAAACAATAGGTACAGCCTTTGCTAAAGATTATATTACACGCTACGGAACGCCGCGAACAATTTTAACTGACCAGGGTCAGAATTTTATGAGCAGCACGATCAAACAAATTAGCAGACTTTTCAAAATTAAACAAGTCAGAACCACTGCCTATCACCCGCAATCGAATGGATCCTTGGAAAGAAGCCATCTCGTACTCATAGAACACGTTAAACATTATACAAAGAATGGTAAAGACTGGGACGAATACATACGATTCGCGATATTCTGCTACAATACTGCTAAACACGAAAGCACTGGCTTTACTCCACACCACTTAATTTTCGGTCAAGAAGCACGATTACCATCAGACATGACTCCGACAATCGCGATGACCGATACGTACAACACATTCATTCTTGACTTATTAACGAACCTTACGGACATTCGTAAGAGAGCCGCACAAAATTTAAAAGATGCAAAATTAAAATCAAAATCTTATTACGATAGGAATATTAACCCACAACTTTTCGAAGCAGGACAAAAGGTTTTTCTACTGAACGAAACACGAACAAAATTTGAGGATCACTACAAAGGTCCCTTCATCATTAAACGAATAATTGATAATATAAATGCAGAGATCTACATTACACAGAATAAGACAAAGATAGTCCACTTGAACAAATTGAAATTAGCGCATGTACGGGACTGACCTTTTGACCACATACAAACATAACAATAAATAAACATAGGAATAGAATAGAGAATTTAGGCGACAGGTAGTACTGAGAACATGTACTGATTTGCAGATACGGTACGGCAGACGCAGTTAACATCGAAACACCGTATACGACGATAAGACTCGACAAAAATCCGGGCATCTACTATGACCAACTACCCGACTTACGTACGTCCACCAACGTCTGGAGATTAATCAACTATATAAATATAGATCATCTGTTAAGTAAGTTCGAAACAATAACGAAATACGCGAACCTCTTGTCTAATAATTGTCAAAAGCTCAAAAACGACTGTACGGTTAATGACGTTATCAACTTATCAAAAAATAGACTACCGACACTACAAGAATCACAGGACCAAATTGAAAACTTGATAGGATATAACAACTTAGATATAGCACACGAGGAACTTTCACGCCTTGCGCACCCCCGTAAAAAGAGAGCTTGGTTCGGATTCGTTGGCAAAATTCATAAAACCTTGTACGGAACATTGACTGAAGACGACGGCAAATATTATAACGAACAGATAGATAGACTATTCAACGACACTAACCACCTGGCTGACTTATTAGCAAACCAGACGAGTATTGTCAAATCAATGCTAGGAGCCCATCGGAAAGAGTTAGACAACATTAATGTACATTTGAATGAACTCGATACACGAACAATCCTATTGCGCAATGATACCTCTAGTTTAAAACTGAAATTGGATCTAAACACAATAACGATCACCCAATTACGACACATTGTCGCATTAGACCAAGCTATCGGTGAACATGAACTCGACCTACACTACTTAACAGACGCAATACTTTTCGCACATCAGGGAATTATACACCCCAAGATCCTTACCCCTAAACAGATTATTTCCAGCCTACGGCATATTCAATCCCTAGAACCCCTCCTAAGATTTCCCGTTCCATTAAGAGATATCTATGCAGAAGAACTAATCAGAGTGTCCAGACTAGAAGTAATATATACGACTCCGAATCTAATATACATATTATCAATCCCTCTACTAGACGATGACACGTTTAACCTATATCACTTGCTCCCAATCCCAGTTAGACAAAATTACGATAAAACCACAAATACATTCGCTTGCATAATTCCTAATAACGATTATATAGCAATATCTACGGACAGAAATTCTTACTTCCATTTATCCAAAACAGATTTCACAGACTGCAAAAAATCACAAAACTCCTATATCTGTACACAAAGCCAACCTATTTATCACAGCAATAACCACGTATCATGCGAGATGCAATTGTTCCTAGATAATGTGCCTAATCGGTTAAATACATGCAATGTTAGAATAAACTCGTTCGACGGATCATATTGGTCTAAACTAAGATCTCCTAATACCTGGATTTATTCCTTATCAGATCCTGAAACTATCCACATCATATGCCCCAATACACACACAACACGTGTCACCCTCTTCGAATCAGGAATATTAAAATTAAACAGTGGATGTTCAGGACGTTCGGAGACTGTAACACTCAGTGCCTCCAATTCAATCTCGTCAATAGAATCGCATCCATATATTCCGGAATTTACTTTGAACCTCACGAAAATATATCAAGAATTGAACAAAAATCATACTGTGAATCTATCTACAGTTCCCATATTCCATCACTATAAGACCACACTCTTGGATGCCGATGACTTGAAATCTAACAGCATAGCATTAGACGACATAATAAAACAAGCTAAAGAGATAAGCACTCATAAACGCACGCAACAAAACACAGACAACCTAACAACCGGCCTTTCCTACGCCGCCATTGGTCTAGGCTTACTAGGAGCTTTATTCCTGGCCTATAAAATGTCATTATTCGGAAAAATTCTCACAATCGTTTCGTGCTTTAAGAAAACTAGAAAACGCGGCAATAAACGTTTGAAAATGGCCACGTACGAAAAGCCTGTAGAGTTAGACATTGTCCATCCCCATATGCTCCAAAACCCTAGCTCATGGAGAACTAAAACTAAACACGAACCGGAACATAAGACCCAGGTCTCGCTTGAACTAACACCTTACAGACAAAAGCGTAGTGTAAGACCTACCACACCACCCAATTCCCATCCGATCGAAATCAATCTACCACAGCTAACGTATTATTAGAGTAGCTGACTATAAAAATTATAAACGCTACTACGCTGCTACGCCTAGATCGAATGATCAACAATATACTTAAACCTAGTTAAGACGATGAGATCTTACTTAACTAAAGAATAAACTTATAAGCACTAGAAAACCTAGATTATAGTTTCATACTAACGTTGAGAAATACGATTAACAAATCGTATGCAACGTTATGGTAGTGATAAGATTAATTAGCAACTAGTTGAGATTTTATGTTCTTAAGAGCAATCCAGATAACTCAAATTTCAAAGTTTTTCACTACAGATGAAAATGTAATGTTTTAATTGGTATAATATTTTGAAATAAAGTTTTGTTAGTTATTTTTATGTATTCGGTTAGGAAATATAATTGTTAGATTAAGTTTTTGCCTAACATAAAATTTGACTTATAATTGAATTTTATACTTGATTTATATATTATTAATACATAAGATGGATACACGAACATGCATACAAGTACACATGATCTTGTAAAATACAGTCTTTTACCAATAAATTTCCCATGGTATAGAAAAAATTTTTGGGCTATACCTCCACACTAACACACACTATCCAATAGAAATTATATTATGACTATATTATTTTGTATACAACAAAAAAAAAAAAAATGTTGAGCGACTATATATGTATAACTTGTAACCCACACAACCGGATTATACAAACATAATTATATGTACTTATACACATATATGACTACACAGACACACTTAAGTCATTCAATGAAAACATACCCCTTAAAAATAAGCGGTACGTTTCCTCTAACGGAGGGGGTGTTACGTCCGGGCCTCATCACCCGAACGTGCCTCCTTTCCTCCCCTACAGTCTTTCTATTCCCACGTATGCAACTACTATCAACCTATCCGTCCGCTCTTATCTCTATTCCAGCTATTCTCTCATCCTCACCTGATCCCTGTACTACTAAGCCCTGGGAATCACGCCACTGTGGTCGTCACATGCTTATTCAGCATGTGATGACCCAGCTGTACTGATCTCCCACCAAGCTTCCCTAAAACAGTACTTCTTCTTCGACCTTCCAATCATACACTTCAACTTCGATCTTCACACTGTAAACTCCTTCTCCGACATTCCCCTTATACACATCATCATTAGTCACTCACTTTACTCAAAACTTGTTCAACCATACACACACTCATACTTGAACCAATAAAAATCATTATCAACGAATTCATTCTAAAGCATCATTGCCCCTTCCACTCTCATCTCCAGCTATTTTTAGTGTAAAACAGGGTTGAACCCACAAATTTACCATCCTGGACGTTACACTTTTATATTAGCTCGTTCTTTTCTGAATATCTTGGTAGCCCTTGAGGGAAACTTTTGCGAAAGATTCCTTGCGTGTACACTTTCATCGCAGAAGATTGAAATTTTTTCTTCAATACATATACTACCATAATCTAAACCTTGCTGGAAGGAATTTTTGATTAGACTTGTTTTCAGTAATCTCAAAAACGATGAAATCGCTTTTATCAAAATTTTACCTCAGTCTTTCTAAAACCTCTCTTTTTTCAGCATATCCAGTGGCAGAAGGAAATGAACCCTTTCGCAGATGGCTGAAAAAGAGACATTATTCCAAGCAGTCGTCGATATGTTATCATAATTTTCTTCCTACGTTACAGTGATGACTTGCCCCGAATTAGATTGTAGTAAAAAAAAAAAAAAAAAACCGCTTATGTTCGTTATATAGAAATAGATATCGAAAATAATGAATACCAAAAGTAGTTTCATAAGTATAATATAATTTTTAATCCATCCAATCTTTAAAAAAAATTTTTGTACAATTTATTTACATTAAATTTGCCTGAGAAATTTCAGGTAAGCATATCTTGAGAAAAAAAAAAATGACAATATTTTATTAATTCACATCACAATAGAGATATATAATATCTATAAACAGTACTTCACAGTGCATTCGAAAATTGAGTAAAGATTAATATGAAGACGAATCATCTGAAACTGCAAAAGGAAATACTGTTCGAAATCAGCTTATGTGTTATTGCAGTATAATGGCTAATAATACGTGAATTGTTGGTCGTCCATAGGGCTCGGAAAGAACGAAATCGAGGCATCGTCGTAAACGGTGCTTGATCCAGTGAGTACAGGACCATGAAACTGGAAATCTTTACGATTCAATTGACCCACGATTCTGTAAAATAACAAAACTAATAAGAATTCGTCAATTTGGAGAGCATATACTTGCCTAACATTAATTAATACGTTCAATAAAATACAGCAATGATTTTCACCTTTCTAAAGCGGGCTTCAGCTCGTCATCAACGCGGTTCAACCCCGATCGAACCAAGAACACGAATTTGGTTAATTCTAGGCATCGATGAAGCAGCTGTTCAATGGACGATACCAACTCTACGGAGTCATAAGATTCGGTCTTACTTATTAAACGCATCGTTTTCAGTTTCGGATTGTTCGAAAGCGATTTGAACAACTCTGACATGTTATCCAAATTGCTTTGACAAATGGAAAATTTATTCAAATTTTTGCACTCTGTTAGCATTTGCAACAGTTCGCCAATGTAGCAACAAGTGTCACTGGATCCCAAACGATACAACATTATTTCCTCCAATTTTGTACATCCTTTTCCAATATCAACAAGAAACTTTCCATTTTTTATTGGTATATCCCTCAAGCGGATAGCCGTGAGATTCTTCCAACGCGAAATTAGATACAAAGCGTCCATGTCCCACCATGTAAAGTCATTCTCCCAGCTGGAACTGAATTAAATTGTTCAATGTATTATGAGAAGATTTCTTATATGCTATCTAGATGTCTCATGAGTAGGGGCAAATATCTCTTTAAATTTTGTATTGAAATAATTGAAAGAATGGTCGCATTTGTCAGACACGATAATCATCTTAAAAAAATAGAAAGTTCTGCACACAGTGACAATTTCAAATAGTTCGTTCATACATCAAGAGGTGAGATTTTCTTACGGTTCATTTGGCGCGATTGTCAGTCCTCTAAGATCAGGCGAATTTTCCACAAGCATTTTGAAGCAAGAATCCCGATTCTTAGGATCATCAACTTCCACAGGTGCGGTACTGTCTCTCTTCCGCAGGCGTCTTTTGAAGCGCTTCTTCTTACCCCTAGCACTCATTCTGTCTGTGTAGATATGGCAAGTGTTATTGAAGACAAACTCTCCGTATTTCCAGCAATGAATTATTGAAAAATCGAAAATACAGTTCCGAAACATGAATATTACAAAATTGTTCGTTCGAAGTAGTTTCAAAGCTGCAGCGTTCGAAGCATCGGCATTTATAACAATGAATGATCTTAAATCTCGTCAATAAAACAGATTGAACTAATTAATTTACCTTTCCAGTTACATATTCGTCCAAGAACAAGTTCAGATAAGTTTGGAAAGGCTGATACAACTAAATGCGCGTCGCAATCTGGGTCTATGGTATGTATGAGATGTAAATAAGAAATCTGATAACCAGGATCCTTCAACAATTGCTGAAACATAATAACATTAAACTTTATTAAAATAATCGTCCGGTAGTTTAGAAATCAATTCAAGACTGTCTATCCACCTGCTCTGGTAATCTTACCTTTGCCTCGTCAATGTTTAGCAGACATTGCTGGCAACTGATGTTGGAAGAAACAGTCAAACAGCAAAAATTTTGCGGCGCATCTTCATGGGTGATCTGGATTACTTCGCGCAACAGAAATTCAGAGACCAGAGCCCAGTCAATGTCGTTATTATAGGCACCATACGGATATGAAATATCTCTAAGCTTGAGTTGCCATAATTCTGCACACAATTCCACGTTCTTTTCTAAAAATTAATCGGCGAATTAGAAATTAGACATCGGATCACAAAGCGAAGAAACTTCGCTTGTAAAAATAACAAAATAATCTTTCAAGATTAATCGACTGATAAACAGGTGATAGAGACTAATGAATCAGGAGTTGGTATTGATCATTTTAAAATATGTACCAAGGTAGCCCTCCCTGAATGGATTGACCAGATGAAAATCTGTCCATTGATGAGAATCCGGAACCAGACATAACAAATCATTCTTTATTAACTCAGACCGTAACTGCCCGCAGAACTGAACAATCTTTAGGTTTCTCAGTTTGATGGGTTCTAAACTAATTGGTATATCCCTCATGCGTTGGCTATGAGGCGATTTAGTCATCATACGCAGCTCCTCTAGGTCTTGGCAGAATTGTACGGTAGGAAGAAGGGCCGTTGGATATGTGCATAGTTGGACAGAAAAATACGTCAGTTTGCTAAGCGATTTTTGAAGGATTACGTCGCAAGGTGCAACACCATTTTTTTCCAGTTTTGGCCAATCGACGGACAATCGTCTGAGGTGTACTAAAGGTTGTAAGAAACGAGTAAGCTCTTTGATGTTTTTGAATTTCAATCCATGTACGTTTAGATCGACTATGTTTATCGCCTTGCCTATAGAAGCGATCAAAATATTTTCCGAATTCAAACAATTCACGTTTTGAATATTTACTCTCAGTATAAAAACGCGGGTGTTTACATTGTCAAAATATCGCTGGATGTCGGTAATTGAAGTGAGCTGACCATTTTTTGAAAAGTCCAAATGTCTGAAATTACAGAAATGTAACGATAAAATTCGATAAAACGTGCGAAATACAAAAATATTGTCTCAAGGTGTTACGATTTTTTTTTAACTAGAGTAATAAATTCCAGGAAAATCTCACCTCAACAATTCTTTATCCCCGAATACAAGATCGCAAAATCTCTGACAAGAATTTCCGAAAGGCACACGTTCTCTGGCATTTAAAGGTAGAATTATTCTAACCAGAATTTCGTCTGGAATATCCAGGATGCTGCAGGCGATGGTGGAGCTGAAACGACGTTGAATAATAATTCTTTTTTATTGGAATTATTATTTGATTTAATTTACTACAAACCTGGAACTCATGTTGGTAGATAAACTTCACGATACTGGGTTGCACAACTTGTGTAATTCTGACGGCTTGAAGCTTTGTATACCGCCTCCTCTTCTGTCAGTTCGGTTACTGTCGGTGAGTGAGTCAACATTCTTTGTCGAAGAGGGGATTGAGAACGTTGTCAATGAGAGTATCTTCTTTTTACTTGGCCGGTTATATCCTCTTAGAATGGAAGTATCTTCTGATATGATAGAGAGAATTAAAATGCGATTGGATGAGACTCGTAAGATTAGCGTTAGAACAGGGATCCTGCACGTGGAAACGAAGTTTAGAACTTTTGATCGCCATATTTGAATCTCAATCGATACACAGAACACATTACACACAGTATCTATCGACGATCGAATCATCATCGAAAGTAGAACTTCGATAAAACGACTTCACGAACGAGGAAATTCCAAACTTTTGAAAAGTTCTTCAATTTAAGAGAATAATTAGAAAGCTATATCGCGTTACTAATCCCAAAAGGGCGTATCTCATAGTCTACGCCCTTTTGGCATTACAATGCCAAAAGGGCGTATCAAAAAAAAAAAATTTTCTCCAATCAACTTAAAAATATAGGTAATGTATAAATCTATGGAAAAAACGAAAAAAAAATTTTTTTTTGGGATACGCCCTTTTGGCTTTAAGAAAAAAAATTCTTAAAGCCAAAAGGGCGATTTATACATTATCTATATTTTTAAGTTGATTGGAGAAAATTTTTTTTTTTGATACGCCCTTTTGGCTTTAAGTATTTTTTTTCTTAAAGCCAAAAGGGCGTATCCCAAAAAAAAAATTTTTTTTCGTTTTTTTCATAGATTTATACATTACCTATATTTTTAAGTTGATTGGAGAAAATTTTTTTTTTTGATACGCCCTTTTGGCATTGTAATGCCGAAAGGGCGTAGACTTTGAGATACGCCCTTTTGGCATTAGTAACGCGATATAAACAACGCTGCAATTCACTCATCGTGAAGTGTTATCAAATTTTTTCCTAATACTTTATTGTCACGTCCTCTGGACCTAACGCACCAAATTTCTATGATGCCTAAGAAACAGGAACCTACATTATCTACAGTTACACTGTTGGTCCGACTTAACAAGATTCCTCTATAATCATATGTAGGCCTTATGCCATAGGAGAGGTTGTAACGTCCTCTGGACCGAGCGCCCCATACCCATATAACCCCGACAACTAGTAAGGTACCAGGAACCTACATTACCTACAGCTAGTTCATATACCGACCAATATCCTTTCTTTTGCCATATATAGGCCTTATGCCACAACAACCTAAGAAATAGATAAGTACCTTAAAGTACCAAGTTAATTACCATCAAACGATGATAGCGTTTAAGTTCATACTAATGGACTAAAATATAAGCAATTAATAAGCCCAAAGGTGTTGGGGAATTTCGAAGGAACAATTATAATCAAATTCACTCGTATAAAATGTTATTACAAAACCCTCTTGATGAACCAACAACCATACAGGATTTTAATAGCACAAATAGTATAAATAGTAAATAAGAATAAGGGTGTTGGGAATCCTAGAGGACTTGTTTCAAAATATGAACCTACAAATATCGAGACAATTCCTCCTGGCGAACCAACAACCATTGATTATTGAAATAAGATATAATCAACATAACTAATAGGAATTTATGCAAGATCTTGGAAAATTATAACACTAAATTGAAAAACGATATTAGCTGCAGACTTGAACAGAAACGTAGACAAGACCAGATAAGAAATCCCAAACACTGACTAACTAATACCAGTACATGCATTCCAGAACCCTAACAGCACATAGAGTAAGAAGTAGCAACTAAGAAAAGGACACCCAGATCCACACAACTATAGACAAATGAAGGACAGAGTTCTGAAACGAAACATACTCGTAGCATGCATATGGACCCAGAAGGAAAAGACTCCTATATACATAAGTTAACTCTAAATAAGAAACCTATATTCTAAGAATGTATATTTATATAGTATTTGACCAATGAGAATCAGAGATATAAGCCCCACTCCCACAAAAGGAGTACCTATCCAAAAGGCAAAACACCCTTACAGATCAGTCGATTTGACTATGAAACGACACATTCCTAAACATATGTGTGAATCCACCAATGAAATCGATTGATACGAACCCCACTCTTAAAAATAAAATCTTTAAAAGGGAAGAACAACGGAAGCTCCCTCTCAATCATTCTTAGATTTTCGATTCGATTCTTTAAACCATAATCTTAGTACAAATCGTTTAACATCCAATTTAGGAGTTCTTTCAATTTTCAGTTTTATTCTTTCATTCAATAATACCTGAAAATATCTGAATCTATCTGATCAAATACGCAAGTTAAGAATAACAAGTTTCTAATAATCAAAAGTGTATTCATAAATAAACTAAATAAACATTCAGTAAATAATATTCCTTCAATCCATCCTTTACGAAAACACCTGAGTTATCAAACTAGGAAATATAGACCGATGAAAGGAGAAATCCTGAGGAACGTCTAGCATTCCTTTATAGATCGCTTAGGCTGTATATTTCGCTCCTTTACAAGTAAATCCTAGTTATCATTGTGGGAAGCGCGGGCCAGACAAGGGAGGAATCCTGACGAAAGGCTAAGGTTCCCACGCAAAATTCCTTTTCCCTCATACACCCATATCTTTCCTCATGTTTCATTAAATTCCTAATGCCTGTACGACCGGCAACGCTTAGATGCAAAACATCCAGACAGTGTAAGAAGCTTCGGTTATCAGCTACAGCAAAGCTTAAATTGAATAAAGTGCTCAAATAATTTGAGCATGTGTCAAAGGCATTAAATGAGTTAATCTACACTACGAGAGAAGCATTTTCTGGACTATCAGAGTCCACACCGGAATCAACAAATACGGAATCTATACGGGGCTCTCCTATTCCACTCTCCTATTCCGCTGTATACTCCAGCGCGCTATACCAATAATTGAAAATCACTGTCGAATTATTTAAAAAAAAACAAGGCTGAACACCCTCCCACAAATTTCAGGGATTCTTCAGTATTCAAAGGACTATACCTTCAGTAAAATTTTCATCAAAAAAAATTATCACCTACGGTTCGAAAACTGAAAAACAAAAAATTTTTGAAAAAATCATTGACAAAAATTTTTTTTCGAAAATTTCTCAGTTCACAGCGTGAAAGGTGGAAGTTTTGCGATTCCGAATCACTAGTGGAAAGCATCTGTATGACTGCTCAAACCAAAGTTACGTACGCTTAAAGATCGTCCGGTGCGTTCGAAAACAGATTTTTTCATATTTCAAACATCGAATAACTTTTGAACCAGTTGATACCAAGGCGAATGGCTCTGGATTTCTTGTTAGGGATCGGTTAAGAGTCAAAATCTCGCGTGGCACCAAAATCGGTGACCTATGCGCAGAAAAGTGTCCCGGATGAGGGAGACTACCCCATATGTATAGCTACATAGGAGCAGATAAAAACTAAAATATATATATGTATAGCTACATAGGAGCAGACAGAAACTAAAATATATATATGCAACAACGAGTAAGGGACGTAAAGCGTAGAGACACTTGAGGGGGAATCTCTTACAAGATATATATAGTATAGTATAGATATCTCTTGTAAGAGATATACGAGTATATACCTATATCAACCAAAACTCAGAATAAGAGGAAAACCAGCTGTAGTGGAGAAGCTAACTTCCCCAAATATACATACTGTATGCACCAATCAAAAATCAGAAGAAAATTTGAAGAGGGGGAAAGAACTCCCATTAGCTGAACTAGATTTTTCTCCTTATTAACAAATAAAGTATTTGACCAATGAGATTTGACCACATAAGCCCCACTTTTTAGAAAAGTTTTCTATAAAGGGGGCAGCACAACAGAAATTAGAAGATCAATCGGAGGAGAGCTTTTTGGACAGTTCTAAACTCATCAGTATTCAGTCACAGCTTCTCCAGTTTACTAACAGTCAGTTACTTAGAGTCAACAGCCGTTTAGAGTCTACCAATTTACCCTCACGGTTGAATAAAATAACTTAAACTCGTTTCTCTTTTAACAAATCGTCAAGTCTCTTATTGGTTGAGTACACGGAAACTCATAATAATAATCATAATAACCTTAAATTTAAAAATCAACAAATTTTAATAAATCATTCATTCAATAATAAACAAACGAACCTCATTATTCTCTATCGTAAGTAATTTTTAACTCATCCACTTACTGACGATTTACTTACTGAATAATTCCTATCAACTTATTAACATTGCAAACCTTTAAGCCTTCAGCCTTGACACCTAGAGACAATATCTCTGGTCACGGGGTAAAAATCTAGGAGAATATCCTGGATTGCACTTCAAGTTGTCACCTGAAGTGCACTAACTCATTTCTTCTCCTTTTCCTAACAACCCACTTCGCTAATGCCTAAAAAATCGTCAGTGACTGGAGGAGGAATTAATAAAAAACCCAAGAAAATTGGTTTACCTATAGAAGTCAGGAAAACACTAAATCAACTCCTCACTGGCCTGGAAAGCGCGTCGCAAATATTAAACCAATTAATTCAGTTTACTAGGGAATCTTTCCCCACCTTGTCAACCAATACAAAAGCAGACAGAACTCCTATAATACTAGTTCCGAAATCCTTATCATTATCCCAGTCCGGAGTTTCACGGGTGATTATACTGAATTTCCGCCACTTGCAAGACCACATACCTTGAGCCTAAGACTAACCCCTCAGGTCTTTCCTCCAGATCCAAGTTCACTTCCTCAAACTATATTCAAGCTCCTCTCGAAACGAACAACTCTCCTGCTCAATCTTCCACCATAAACAAAGATCATCTCCCGCAAACTCCGCCAGCACAGCCCACTACGCCCTTAACACCGCTCAACCACCCGTTTAACTTTGCTCCCGTTGAACAAGATCCTCTCTCTCTCAATCCTAATTTACCTTTTCCTAAACAGGAGAATCCCGATACAGATCCTATCTCTTTTATACGTATAAACAAGAACCGTCCAACGTATATTCTTCTTCAGTTGTTCCTAAACAACCACCCCTTGAAGACGTAAATTATTACTTGGAGATTGTTAAATCTATACTCGACCCTAAATATCAACTGCCGATACTATCTGACGACATCCTGAACGAGCTGGACCATTGTGAGCACCAGCAGCCAACATCCTCAACAGAATAACTCCGGGTACACAAGGTAAGCAAAAGTAACACTATTTCACTAAAATTTGCTACCGTACCATTTGTTTTTCTCGATAAAAAATTTTCTCTAATATTCCCCGTATCCCGTTACAAGTGTATTCGGAAGGGAGTCTTCTTTATCGGTAACGCGCGAAGTAAAGTCTCTTCACACTGGGTGAAGGTTTAGCGTGAGTCACGAATTTGTTAACTCGCGTTATATACTTTTCATCACTCTAACCTCAAAATCGCAACTTCGTTGCGATTTCTCGGCTTTCGGGATGAAAAACAATGATCGTAACTTGTACGTAAAGGCTTTTTAAAGGCTTTCCATACTCGTACTGAAATGTACTATTATTTCCCCAGTTTAATAAGCGATTGACTCGTCAGGACGTTACAGTATCATGATTATTTGATTTTGCAAAATCATAACAATAGTCATTCGAAGCAGATCGCACTGGGCGATCAAATTCATATCTTAATAATTATAATATCAAATATATAACATCAATCTTCTCACATTTAAACGTACTTTCTTTAAAAATTATTGAGAAAAGCATTGCATGCCTATTTGAATGATTTTTTTTTTTTAATTTCTGAGCGAAAATTGATCATTTTTATCATGTATACTCGTTGTGATTTTTTTTTTTTTTTTTTTATTAATCCTCTGAAAACCCTCTTGCCAATTCTAATGAGAGCGATAATCGTCTTTCGAAAGAACATCAACTACCTTATTACCACATTTGAGGCAAATTCACTGTACATAAATTATCTAAATATCTAATTTATAGAACTGTGGACGAAATAAAAAACCATGTTTTCACAGTAAAATAATTTGAAATTATTGTAATCACCCCGAAAATGAAAAGTTGAGTTTTTACCAGATCTCCACGTTTCGAGGTCAAGAAAATCAACTCCGACCATTTTCAGATTGATGTCTGGGTATGTGTATGTATTAGGGGTTGTCATTTTGGGGCAACTTTTTTTTTCAACTTAGAAACAGGTTGTATACTTTCAGGAAGGTGAAATAAAAAGCCTGTTAAAATTTGAGATCTTGTTATTAATATTAAGAGGTGCCTCGTCGCGAATTTCTATCTCCCATTTAAATAACACAGAAAACGTTCTAGTGCCACACTTCAATCTTTATATCTCAAGTACTAATCTACCCAGAATGATTCTGTATAGCTACTTTTGTTCAAAATTGAACGCCCTACAAAAGAGTTCTCTTGGTCTTTTTCGATAAATCTAACTGTTTCCAAGTTGGTTATTGGTTAATCCCGACCGCTTGGGGTTTGAGGATCGATTCTTGATCTTCCATCACAGCCGGCCGTGCCAAAGCTACCATTGGTTCAAACGGTCGACTGGATCTCCCCACGCAACCGCTTTTTTCGGAGAAAAGAATCATCGAGTTCAGTCGCACTTTATAACCTGCAGTGTACTGAAGTCAAGTGGGTGTGACTGCAGTGAGAGCTGCAGTTGAAAAACATTCAGTTTTCTGCGAATATATACATGTGCAGCACTCGGGCGTTGAAAAGGTATCTACTTATTTAAGAAAATTAAGATCATTGAAACAAAAAAAATTCGCGATTACTCTTCGCAAGTATGTTCACTGAATTTATTGCCTCTCGACGAGGAAAAAAAATGCTGAAGGGCCTAGCCGGGGTTGCATATGAAATGTGCCCCTGAACCGATTTGGATTTGCTATACGCCATATTCTAGAGCTACCTCAAAAACCTGGTTCGCCCAAGTTTAAACCCTCTATCTTCATTATTATGCTGGAAACTCAGGATAACGTGGATTTCAGTTTTTTCGCGATTCCTACGCTATTTTTACTTTGAAAAATATGAAAAAAATTTGAGATCTGGCGGATATTGATGTACATGCTTGAGAATTTTTTGAAATTATTTCTCGCCAAACTCCAGCTGTGAAAAATCTTTTGAAGTCTAAATTGTCGATTTTTTATTGAGTTTGAAGAGTGACTAACTTCTATTTTCTACAGTATGTACATCGCGTCATACTTGATTTTCTGTAATTTTTTCAGATTTTTCGAAAAGGTGCGCCATTGTTAAAAAAATCAAAAACCGATTTTTCAATCGTTTTTTAGGGAAATATTTAGGTAAATATGTGGAGTCTGGAGTCTTTGGTGATGAATTATTTGACAATGGTTGCTCTCTAGTGCTACACGAGGCGAACCTTCCCGAATTACATTCGATTTTGTTTTATCATTTTTTTTATTATTTTTTACTTCAAGGGCTTTGAGCTGGGCAATTCCACCTCAAATCGGCCAAGAATTGACGTCGTATTTTTTAAATCGTATGAAATTTTTTTGTGTGTGTAAAGAATGCGAAAACAGTCGACACATTTTTCGGCATTCGGCCGAAATATTTTTTTTACGAAAGTTATAAACTAATGTATTTTGTCGCAAAACCCACGCGCGGTCGGCTTTAGAAATTAATATCTCTGGTTCTATTAAGGAGGTTCGACCGTAACTTATGAGTCAAAATAATGATTAAATTTTTTTTTACTTTCTGTTGTCCTGATATTTGTTAAAATTCATTATTTTAATTTAAAACAATTGAACAAATTTATTAATTTATATTTTTTACTTATTTACTAAAATAAAGTAATAAAATTACTTTCGTATTTATTACTCGCCGGATTGAATAAACAGATTTGGCAACAGTGCGTTTGATTATATCCGTGACTTTCCAAATTATCTAAGTTATAATACATTAAACTATTTCACTCAATAAAATATTTCGGTATTGTTTTTAATTTATATACTAATAACAACAATTGTTGTTATACTTGCAACATCATGTCATTTCTTATATTTTCTCTCTCTTTGTAATTATGTTTCTATCCTTTTCTTTTTTCTCAGCTGTTGACGCGACGTTGCCAAATCTTTATTCGAATAAATAGCCGTCACTAGCGAGTTGAAAAAATAAATTTTAATTTGAAATATTTCCAAAATTACATCGGTAATGTAATATTATTTAATTTTTTGAATATTTTTAAATAATTCAAGTTTCTTGTGTATAGTTTTTTATTCGTTAAAGTTGGGAGGTTAATATTAAAAAAACTAAAAAAAGTCTCGTCGAAAGCTTGTCTGCCATAAGAGCCTGTGTATAAGGAGAAAAAAAACGTCATTTTTGAAAATTTATATTGAAGTAACTAAACGGTGAATCGTTTTCAAATTTTGGGATTATATAAATGACGTATTTATTTATATGTACACTGAATTTCGAAGGTCAGAGTTGGAAATTATTTTTTACATAAGATTCGGTCGAACCTCCTTAATCGTAGAGAGATGGTCTATAACTCATTTTGAAGGTAAAGGAATAATCTCTTTGGCATAGTTTTTCAAGTTTCGAAAAATTGCACATTGTCACTGTTATAAACAATTAAAATGTTTATCGATTTTTCGTGGAAAAAAGGCCATTTTTAAAACTTTGAAAAAATTTGACCATATTACTCATTAAATTCTACAGAGTGTGTAATTTTTTTACGATGGCTACATACGAGGCGTCAGCCGAAGCGCGCGCGCCACCTTATGAAAAATTACATAAAAAAAAAATAATGCCATCGTACAAAAATCCTACACTTTGTAGAATTTAATGAGGAATATGGTCAAATTTTTTCAAAATTTAAAAAATGGCCGTTTTTCCAGGAAAAATCGATGAACGTTTTAATTATTTATAACGGTGACAATTTGCAATTTTTCTGAAACTTGAAAAACTATGCCAAACAGATTATTCCTTTACCTTCAAAATGAGTTATAGACCATCTCTCTACGATTAATAGAACCAGAGATATTAATTTCTAAAGCCGACCGCGCGTGGGTTTTGCGACAAAATACATTAGTTTATAACTTTCGTAAAAAAAATATTTCGGCCGAATGCCGAAAAACGTGTCGACTGTTTTCGCATTCTTTACACACAAAAAAATTTCATACGATTTAAAAAATACGACGTCAATTCTTGGCCGATTCGAGGTGGAATTGCCCAGCTCAAAGCCCTTGAAGTAAAAAATGATAAAAAAAATGAATAAACAAAATCGAATGTAATTCGGGAAGGTTCGCCTCGTGTAGCACTAGAGAGCAACCATTGTCAAATAATTCATCACTAAAGACTCGAGACTCCACATATTTAAATATTTCCCTAAAAAACGATTGAAAAATCGGTTTTTGATTTTTTTAACAATGGCGCACCGTTTCGAAAAATCTGAAAAAATTACAGAAAATCAAGTATGACGCGATGTACATACTGTAGAAAATAGAAGGTAGTCACTCTTCAAACTCAATAAAAAATCGACAAATTAGACTTCAAAAGATTTTTCACCGCTCGAGTTTGGCGAAAAATAATTTCAAAAAATTCTCAAGCATGTATATCAATATCCGCCAGATCTCAAATTTTTTTCATATTTTTCAAAGTAAAAATAGCGTAGGAATCGCGAAAAAACTGAAATCCACGTTATCCTGAGTTTCCAGCATAATAATGAAGATAGAGGGTTTAAACTTGGGCGAACCAGGTTTTTGAGGTAGCTCTAGAATGTGGCGTATAGCAAATCCAAATCGGTTCAGGGGCACATTTCATATGCAACCCCGGCTAGGCCCTTTTCTGAACAATATACATTCTACGGAAAATTCGTTAATTATAGGCTTCGAATTTTCCCTCGACTTTTCAGTCAAACGGCAAATCAGAATAAGAAATTGTTGGGAATTAACGATTAATTCATAATAAAGTACTGTCTATACCTATAGTTCATTTGATTCATTCGATAAAGAACGATTTTAAAGGAAGTTTTAAGGAATTTCAACTTTTTTGTAGTTTTTCATAAAAAATTATAGCTTTTTTTTTAATGTGATCCAGAAAATCAAGAAAATTTTTGGAATAACTATATCGCGTTACTAATGCCAAAATGGCGTATCTCAAAGTCTACGCCGTTTTGGCATTCCAATGCCAAAAGGGCGTATAAAAATTTTTTTTCTCCTCCAATCGCCTTAAAAATATAGATAATGTATAAATCTATGGAAAAAATGAGAAATTTTTATTTTTTTTTTGATATACGCCCTTTTGGCTTTAAGAAAAAAAATTCCTAAAGCCGAAAGTGCATATCGTTTTTTTCAATTATTATTAATTATTAGGCTAGAACAAGAAAAAAAATCAGGAAACCGGTTGACCGGTGGGCCAACCCTAAAACTTCCCGCTATATGTTAAATATACATTACAATAAATTGATACTATTGTGTTTATAATACATTAAAGCAGGTTATAAGTATAGTTAGTTTTCCATATACAAATTTTTTTTTCGTCTGATGTTTAATCAAAAATCGAGTTTTTTCAAATATCAACATTTCTAGGTTTTAGGGAG
The DNA here is from genome assembly GCA_949628255.1 of Macrophya alboannulata. NCBI lineage: Eukaryota > Metazoa > Arthropoda > Insecta > Hymenoptera > Tenthredinidae > Macrophya > Macrophya alboannulata. The sequence goes on along the minus strand of OX451206.1, from coordinate 24,549,888 downwards.
TTATATTTGATGTCAGAAGATATCGTTCAGTCTCAATTAAATTCAAGTCCTGGTATACCTTTTCGATCGCCGCAAGAATCATTCAAATCGGTTGACTCGTTCCAAAGGTATCGTACGACAAAAAAAGAAATTTTTGTCGTGCAATATCTTTTAAACTAGTCGTTCGATTTTGATGAATGTTGCTGCAATCGAAAGGGCAATCCAAGACTTAAATCTGATTAAGTTTTGAGACTAATCGCACGAACAGTTTAGGAGTTATGCGCTAAAAACCTGAAATTTTTTTTTTCTTTAATTTTTATTTTTCGAATAACTTTGGAACTACTCGACCGATCGACTCCAAAATCTAATCAGATCTAAGTCTCGATAAACCCTTTCGATCGCTACAAGAACTATTCCAATCGGTTAATTCGTTCTAAAGATATCGTACGACAAAAAATTTGTTACACACACACACACACACACACACACACACATACGGACGTCCATCCAGAAATAGTCGGAATAGCTTCCTGGGACCTCAAAACGTCGACATCTGATGAAAACTCGGTTTTCGAAAATCGGACCGAAACCAGTAACTTCCCTTCTTTTATGAAAATTTTCAATTTTCATAGCGGGAAGTTAAAAATGACAAGAGTGGTTAAAATAATGAAACAAAAATTCCGTTTATGTGAATCCACAATAATTAAACGAATTTTTAACTTCCCGCTATGAAAATTGAAAATTTTCATAAAAGAAGGGAAGTTACTGGTTTCGGTCCGATTTTCGAAAACCGAGTTTTCATCAGATGTCGACGTTTTGAGGTCCTAGGAAGCTATTCCGACTATTTTTGGATGGACGTCCGTATGTGTGTGTGTGTGTGTGTGTGTGTGTGTCTGTGTGTGTGTGTAACTAATTTTTTGTCGTACGATATCTTTAGAACGAATTGACCGATTGGAATGGTTCTTGTAGCGATCGAAAGGGTTTATCGAGACTTAGATCTGATTAGATTTTGGAGTCGATCGGTCGAGTAGTTCCAAAGTTATTCGAAAAATAAAAATTAAAAAAAAAAAATTTTTCAGGTATTTAGCGCATAACTCCTAAACCGTTTGTGCGACTAGTCTCAAAACTTAATCAGGTCTAAGTCTTGGATAGCCCTTTCGATTGCAGCAACATTCATCAAAATCGAACGACTAGTTTAAAAGATATTGCACGACAAAAATTTCTTTTTTTGTCGTACGATACCTTTGGAACGAGTTAACCGATTTGAATGATTCTTGCGGCGATCGAAAGGTATACCAGGACTTAAATTTAATTGAGACTGAACGATATCTTCTGACATCGAATATAACTCCCTAAAACCTAGAAATGTTGATATTTGAAAAAACTCGATTTTTGATTTAACATCAGACGGAAAAAAATTGTATATGGGAAACTAACTATACTTATAACCTGCTTTAATGTATTATAAACACAATAGTACTAATTTATTGTAACGTATATTTAACATATAGCGGGAAGTTTTAGGGTTGGCCCACAGGTCAACCGGTTTCCTAATTTTTAACTTCCCGCTATGAAAATTGAAAATTTTCATAAAAGAAGGGAAGTTACTGGTTTCGGTCCGATTTTCGAAAACCGAGTTTTCATCAGATGTCGACGTTTTGAGGTCCTAGAAAGCTATTCTGACTATTTTTGGATGGACGTCCGTATGTGTGTGTGTGTGTGTGTGTGTGTAACAAATTTTTTGTCGTACGATATCTTTAGAACGAATTGACCGATTGGAATAGTTCTTGTAGCGATCGAAAGGGTTTATCGAGACTTAGATCTGATTAGATTTTGGAGTCGATCGGTCGAGTAGTTCTAAAGTTATTCGAAAAATAAAAATTAAAAAAAAAAAAAAATTTCAGGTTTTTAGCGCATAACTCGAAACCGTCCGTGCGATTAGTCTCAAAACTTAATCAGGTTTAAGTCTTGGATAGCCCTTTCGATTGCAGCAACATTCATCAAAATCGAACGACTAGTTTAAAAGATATTGCACGACAAAAATTTCTGTTTTTGTCGTACGATACCTTTGGAACGAGTTAACCGATTTGAATGATTCTTGCGGCGATCGAAAAGGTATACCAGGACTTAAATTTAATTGAGACTGAACGATATCTTCTGACATCGAATATAACTCCCTGAAACCTAGAAATGTTGATATTTGAAAAAACTCGATTTTTGATTAAACATCAGACGAAAAAAAAATTTGTATATGGAAAACTAACTATACTTATAACCTGCTTTAATGTATTATAAACACAAAAGTATCAATTTATTGTAACGTATATTTAAGGAGGTTCGACCGAATCTTATGTAAAAAATAATTTCCAACTTTGACCTTCGAAATTCAGTGTACATATAAATAAATACGTCATTTATATAATCCCAAAATTTGAAAACGATTCACCGTTTAGTTACTTCAATATAAATTTTCAAAAATGACGTTTTTTTTCTCCTTATACACAGGCTCTTATGGCAGACAAGCTTTCGACGAGACTTTTTTTAGTTTTTTTAATATTAACCTCCCAACTTTAACGAATAAAAAACTATACACAAGAAACTTGAATTATTTAAAAATATTCAAAAAATTAAATAATATTACATTACCGATGTAATTTTGGAAATATTTCAAATTAAAATTTATTTTTTCAACTCGCTAGTGACGGCTATTTATTCGAATAAAGATTTGGCAACGTCGCGTCAACAGCTGAGAAAAAAGAAAAGGATAGAAACATAATTACAAAGAGAGAGAAAATATAAGAAATGACATGATGTTGCAAGTATAACAACAATTGTTGTTATTAGTATATAAATTAAAAACAATACCGAAATATTTTATTGAGTGAAATAGTTTAATGTATTATAACTTAGATAATTTGGAAAGTCACGGATATAATCAAACGCACTGTTGCCAAATCTGTTTATTCAATCCGGCGAGTAATAAATACGAAAGTAATTTTATTACTTTATTTTAGTAAATAAGTAAAAAATATAAATTAATAAATTTGTTCAATTGTTTTAAATTAAAATAATGAATTTTAACAAATATCAGGACAACAGAAAGTAAAAAAAAATTTAATCATTATTTTGACTCATAAGTTACGGTCGAACCTCCTTAACATATAGCGGGAAGTTTTAGGGTTGGCCCACAGGTCAACCGGTTTCCTGATTTTTTTTCTTGTTTTAGCCTAATAATTAATAATAATTAAAAAAAAACGATACGCCCTTTTGACTTTAAGAATTTTTTTTCTTAAAGCCAAAAGCGCGTATATCAAAAAAAAAAAATTTTTTCATTTTTTCCATAGGTTTATACATTATCGATATTTTTGAGTTGATTGGAGGAAAAAAAAAATTTTTATACGCCCTTTTGGCATTAGTAACGCGATATAACGGAGATCTGCAATTTTTTTAAAATTTTTTTATGATAAGCCATGACAATTTACAAATTACAACTTTCAACGAAAAACTATATGAAATGTTCCAATTCCGCTAAAAATTCGTAGAAATCCTTGTGTCTACAAGGTGGACCAGAAAAAAAAACCGGACCGATTTGAAATGTGAATAAAATCCGAACGCGTTGACCGATCAGTTTTAGAAACTTTATTCTGCTCGAAACTAGAAGAATAAACCTAAAGAAAATCTTTGTTCTTTGCTGAGATAGACGCTTTTGAAAAACGTTTTTTGAAAAAGTCGCTGCAGGGAGGATGAAAAAAAATCAATATTAAAGAATGTTCAGCTTAATTTCCATCTAAAATTATGATTTAAAGACTCCTTTATTCTAGTTCTATAATGTCAAAAAATTTACAATAATGTGATTTTATTCACGTTTTAAAACGGTCCGATTTTTTTGACCCATCAGCCTGTATATGTCAAGCGTCTAGGATTAAAAACTCTTGTGGTAATCGAAACGAAATTCTCGATAATATTCGACTACAAATGCGTCGTGTACGTGCAACCATAATAAAATCTACAAATATATGTTGAGTTTCTTGTCTTCTCTCACACTTGTGCTAAGCCCCATGAGTTCTACTTCCTCAGAGATAAGGAAACAACGACAACTGTGTGTATGTATTACACATGTATTTACACTAGGGTGGTTCAAAAAAAACAAAAAAAATTTCTTGCAGTGTCGAAAGCCAGTCTCAGGTATAAAAAAAACCTCCCAAAAGAGCAGCTCGGTATCTCAATTCCGCTAAGAGCTCATCGAGAATCTATTTTCCCATTCGTATAACACGTGAAAATTTTTTATTTTTTTATTTTTTTTCGTTTTTCTTGAATAAAAGTAGTTGGAAATTTATTTTTTCAAATTTTGAAATACGATCTTCTGCAGAGAATTAAATTCTCTACGAAAAAGCTTTGATATGTTCCCTTCGTAAATTCAACGAATGAAGAGTTCTAAAGCGTTAAACATGCATGATTAACAACCAGGCACACACATTGAGTTTTCCCACTTACTTATAGTGTTTAACGCTTTATAACTTTTCATCCGTTGAATATACGAAGAAAAGACATCGAAGCTTTTTCGTAGAAAATTATTTTCCTATAGAAACATATATTTCAAAATTTGAGAAAGCAAAAAAAAAAAATTTCACGTGTTATATGAATGGGAAAATAGATTCTCGATCAGCTCTTAGTAGAATTGATCAGATATCGAGCTGACTTTTTTGGGAGGATTTTTCTTATATCTAAAGCTAACTTTTGAGACTATTATACCCTGGTGAAAATAATTCTACGAATTTTAACGAATTTTTGTGGTTATGGAATCCTACGAGTTTCTACGAATTTTTCAAGGAATTTCAAACTTTTGTAGTTTTTCATAAGAAGTTGTAGCTTTTTTTTTTTTTTTTTTTTTTTTTTTTGATTTTCAAAAACAACCAAAATTTTCGAAATAACTACGATCGGATCTGCAATTTTTTTTTTATGTTAAACCGTTAAAATTTATAAATTTTATATGAAAACAACGAAGATCTACAACTTCTAATGAAAAACTATATGAAATGTTCCAATTCCGCTAAAAATTCGTAGAAATCCTTAGGAGTATAAGAGACCTTCGAAAAAAGAAATAAATGTTTTTTTTTTCAACCACCCTAATGTAGTGTAGGTATGTATATGTATGTGTATCCATATCTACATCTGCATCTACATGCCCACATAGGCATAGAGCATTGCAGACCAAAAGGTACATGCATACTACATAGGTATACATATACCTATAAATATATAAACATTCGAAATCTTACTTCTCGACTCTGCTAGGACGGTCTCAACTAAACAACGAGGCTGATTCTTGCCTTCTTCCCTCTGCCCTGGCCTATACGAGATATAACTCACACATAGGCAAGTATGCTGTCAGCATGTGCCACAATGGAATAATACCCGTATAAGTAGACATAATAATATAAATTAAGGTACTCGACTACGCTATACTCTCTATACACAAATCAGAGAATGTTGTTCCATATCGCAGTTCTCGGTATATCACTCCTCTGGCGTATAGTGATCAAGAGACTCGGTAGAGTCTCGCGCCAAGTACATTAAAAAGAATTTTGAACGCACGGCGCGAGACTCGACCCGAGTCTCTATACCCGCATGAGATCAAGAGACTCGGTAGAGTCTCGCGCCAAGTACATTAAAAAGAATTTTGAACGCACGGCGCGAGACTCGACCCGAGTCTCTATACCCGCATGAGAGCTCTACAGCCTATACGGCGATTGTATTATCCTTATATTTTCTGACTCGAGTTACACACGAGATTTAAATATTTATCTCAGAATATGGCTTCAAATAGCTTTCATTTAAGCCCAATTTTTATGCAATCGGTGGACGGAGAGCTGAGATATAATATTCCGATTTACCGAAATGCTCAATTCGATCAAGAATTTTCGTCCTCTCCGTCTCCATCGTCGTCGTCGTCGCCATCCAGCAGTGTTGCCAGTACCGCTCAGAACGAAGTCGTCACGCCGTGGCGCACGTATAACCCGGAAGTAGCCTATCAGGCGGGAAATTTTTAAATCAAGAGTCTTGCGCCAAGTACATTAAGAAGAATTTTTAACGCGCGGCGTGGGATTCGATCGAGTCTCTATACCCGCATGAAAGCTCTACGGCCTATGTGGCGATTTTACACGGAGAAAAGATTATAGCGAAATTTCCCATGGATTTCCCATAGATGAATGAGGAAGTTTGTACGTTTCAAACAGCGAGCGTCGTGGATCGAGTTTTAATTAAGTATAACTCGAAAACTATACATCATACAAAAAAATGCGGAGTATAAAAAAGTTTCAGCCTGAAGTAAACTTCAAAGTGATGACATACAAAAAAATATGGCGGTTCCGTAAAGTTGAAAAAAAATTATACTACAATTAGTGTTGAAAATTTCTCAATAACCACGTCTTTTGGGGTTAAAAGTTTCAGAGAATATTCTTCTATTTGAAGCACTTGAGGCATATAAGGCCCACCTTATTTCAAATTGCTTTATATCATTTTTACTTAAAAGTAATTATCTCATGAAGGTGGCAAGTGTTGCTTCTTATAATTTCACACATACATTTCAATGAATAATATGTCTTTATGCCTCGTAATTTTGCTTAACAAGGCCTGGGTTGTTTCTCAAGGCCTAAGCCTTTTTCATCTTTTCGGAAAACCATGAAACCATTATAAATAATTTTCTAATTAGATTTAAAGTGTAAGTACTCATCAATTTATACTTATATTAGGTATATCATTTGTACAAGAATGATATTTCCAAACAAGATTGACTTTGAAGAAGGAACAGGCTTTACTATGCGATGCACATAGGCCTTATTATCCGCACTTTTTAATATTGTTAATGTAATAAGAAGTATTAAGGATATAGTTTATACTGGATTGGTGTTAGCTGTGAATTTTCATTTTTTATGTTCCCTTTAAAAACTAATACATTCACACTATTGTAAGTCCAGTATTTTTGAGATAGGCCTCATTATACTCTATAAGGCCTGATTAACCTTCGGTACCTTAGTGTAAGAAGCACGTACATAAATTTTATTATGGAGCCAGATTTAGCTTAGAAGATATGAATCTTTTACTGAATTTATTTCGAAAAAAAACCAACAACAAAAACTTTGTATCACAAGGACTTCGTATCGATTGATAAAATCTTTAAAAACCGTTAAATAAACAAAACTTTATAATCTGTACTTTCGTTCCTTCAATTTCGCAGAGTGCTGAAAAAGTTGTATTTTTGGTTCGAAATGAATTCGGTAAAAAATTCATATCTCCTAGACGAAATCTAGCACCACGATGAAATTTATACCCATTCTTTTTACACTATAAGGGAATATTCTCTGAAATTTTGAGCAATAAAAAATGTATGGTTGTTGAGAAATTTTCAAAACTAATTTTATAATAATTTTCTTTCAACTTTCCGGAATCCCCATATTTTTTTGTATGTCATCGCCTAGTCATCACTTCAAACTGAAACTTTCTTATACCTAACATTTTTTGTGAGATCTATAGTTTTCGAGTTATGCTAAGTTGAAACGCGGATATTGTCGATTTCCGCATATATCGTATCAGCTGCTAACGTCTGAACGTTTTTTAATAAAAATCCACAAAAATTCATACGTACTCTTATTAAGTGCCACAAACCTTTTTTAAAGCTTGAACCAATTTTTAGAGGGTCAAAATTTATACAATTCATCATGAACAAGACTAAGTCCGAATCGAGATGGTACAAAAAGTAATGAAATCCCCCCCCCCCCCCCCCTCCCAAAAGCACCTCTGGTGCAAAAACCGTTCGCCAAGTACATTAATGTGATACTTCCCACAAAAATAGTTTGCAGCCATTTAATCTACAAAAGTATTGAAATCAATGGACGTTACCAAGTACAAATAAATTTGCTCCCAATTAATTTCTGAATGTGATCCAGTCTTAGTTTTCGGTAGGAATTTACGTTTCGATATATATAATGTGGGTAACACGTAATAACATGCGACATACGAACTCACAAGAAAAGATCAATTAAAATTAAAATTAGGAAAAAACAAAGAAAAGAAAAAAAAATTTGGAGGTAGTGGTACTTGGCGGGCATTTATATTTTCTTCTAATTTTTACAAAAATGCCCGCCAAGTACCACTACCTCCAAATTTTTTTTTCTTTTCTTTGTTTTTTCCTAATTTTAATTTTGATTGATCTTTTCTTGTGAGTTCGTATGTCGTATGTTATTACGTGTTACCCACATTATATATATATATCGAAACGTAAATTCCTACCGAAAACTAAGACTCGATCACATTCAGAAATTAATTGGGAGCAAATTTATTTGTACTTGGTAACGTCCATTGATTTCAATACTTTTGTAGAAATGGCTGCAAACTATTTTTGTGGTATTCTATACTGCAGATGAGACGTTGGGTCCACCGTATAACAAACTTGGTATATGGGTATAAATTATACCGTATAATATTTAAAGTATGATGACCGTAACAATTATTCACGATGTGAATAGGTACGTTTCAGACACGGTATATTTTTACGCCAAAAGTGAACAATAAATTATATATGGACATTATATCAAAACCGTGCAGATGTCTTTTATCGAATGAACTCTGGGTAAAGATTGCATTATCGCGAGGCATGGAAAGGGAAGAAACTCACAATCGTACAGCGTAGGTATAGGTATATGTCGATTTCTCAAAAAAAGTGGCCTTCGACCTGACTCAAACGTGGATTTTTTTTTTTTTTTTTTTTTCTTTGAGGCACTCTCTTTTGCAGAGGATTTTCTCGTTGTTTGGACCCTCAGAAACATCCCCAAACTCGTGAAGATGGGAGAAAATAAGAAGGCCTATATGCAAAATCGAGATTGGAGCTTTTTCAAACAAAAAATTATAATTAAGTATCAATTAACAATCTTTCTTGCGATCTGAAATACAAAATTACGGTTAAAATTAAGTTTCTTCTGGAATTCGTACATAATTAAATTCCGGAAAATTTGCTCTGATATAAATTTTTCAGCCTCACCAATAATTAATTAACGAATATTATTATTGGCGCCCTTGTCATATTCTCTTTTGTGTATATAGCTAAAAATGCGTAGTTGAAAATTCCGTAGCTATAGCTGACTGCGTAGTCGGACTACGCCCTTTTTTTGTAGTGTGTCTCTGTGTATGAGTGAGCTCTGTTTGTAACTTCGTGTATCATTTCCCGTATTCCTGTTCCACCGACCTATACCTATCCCTTTATCTTATCGACCTCGTTCATCGAATATTATCCTCAATCTCCCATACTACTTCGTCAACCCTATCCAGACACCTCTCTTACCGTGTGTGTGAATTCTCTATACTTTTCACTGAAGTTTAGAGTCAGCTGCGTTATATTGAGACTATTATTATTATTATTATCGTGATTTTTTGTTTGTATAGTATCCTGCATCGGGTTTGTGTGAGCAACCTACTGCAGGTATAGAAGCTGAGTTGTTGCAACCGCAAAACTAAGTCCGCGGTTCTTTTATACTTTTTGTAAAATTTATAATCTAATTAAAATTTGCTTTGATTTAGACCATTTTATTACTTTTGCAGGCGTATACTTGGCGCCCAACACAAGAATTTCGGGAGATTTATGTTTATTTTCGGAAATGATTCAAAGATACAAATTTCTTTCAAGATTCTTATTTACGGGTTGTCAGTTTTTCTAGGCGTATAACTGTTGAGCAGAAATTTTTTTCCCTTTATACCCCACTGTTCGCGGTCTTCGGCACAGTATCTGAGGGGATATTCTAGTCTAGAACCTTCAAAAATCCGTTTTTTTGTTGCATTTGCTTACAGTTTCGGGTCTTAGAAATTTGACCCCATAATGTGGTGGAATTCGTGAGGTTCCCAGAATTATGGAGGCTTTGAAGTCCTGGCGCATCAGGTAGTGGCCCTCTCGGTTGTATATCGGTTTGGGAATATATCTGCCCCATTTCTCATTTTCTTTAGTTGAAAATTTCTCGACAAAATCGAACCTCAAATTTTAAACAGCTTCAATTTCGGTAACAATGTTCAAACATGGTTGGGACTGCTCGGGGCGATAACTACACTCATATATAGATTAAAAAAAAAACTGTGGACTTCTATATTTTTTCCAATAAAATGCATTGTGAAAAATTTTGTTGTTAGCGCCAATCATTACGGCCAATCTGCTCGGATGAGCTGAATAATTATGATAAAGCCATTAATCGATCTTTTGAACACAAAATTTTGTCTGCCGTTTGAATTTTTTCTCTAAATTGTGTTCTTCAGGTCCGAAAATTAGTATAGCGGAGAAATCGAAGACGCGGGAATTATCCTGCAGTCGCAATCATTTCGTGGAAAAGACCAATCCTCTTGCCGAAGTCGATGGAAACGACTTGGTCAGCTTATTGGGACTAATAAGCAGCGAATAAAAATCGCAGTAAACTAAGTGAGTAGAAAATAGTTTTTTGAATGATAATTATAATTGCGTAATGTATAGTATAGAGCTGTGACGCTCACCCACAGAATGTACAGCTGGGCAATAAAGTTCATCAAGGGTAGAAATTCAGGCTCGAGCATTTCAGTGTCTACGCTGTTGAGCAGGCCCCTTGCTCCGCAGACCCCTCTCCCTGAGCCCATCAATGCGTTATTGTGGATATTTCAGAAAATAATTTTTATTTCTTTTTCGGAAGTATTTCGTACTTTACTTTGAGCAGGTAGTCTGCCCGATTTGTCTTCTCGCCTACCGACTCGTTATACGTCGTCGATAAATATACGTATAATATATCGTCACTTGATCTCAAATTTTTTTATTTTAGTGAAAAATAGTTAAATTTGAACTCGATTTTGATATTCTACCGAATTAACTTATATAATTAGTTTTCTAATTGCTGTTATTATCTACTATTGAGTTCTGATTTTGAATTTTTGATTTCTTAGTTAATAAAAATTTTAAATGTTATCCAAATTTATAAACGACCAACTGAGTATGTTATCTTAATTCTTCTCCCTGTGCCTCTGCAATTCTTCATTTTTTTATTCAACGTAGATACATACATTTAGAAAGCTTAAATAAATAATACTAGGGCTGTGCGGGTACCCGAAATTTCGGGTACTCGGACTCGGGTTCGGGTCGGGTTTGCATCGGGTCGGGTTTTTTGGCAGTCCCGAAATCTTCGGGTAGTCCGAAATTTTCGGGTAGTCCAGAATTTTCGGGTAATTAAATAATGGTTGGGAATCCCGAAATCTTTGGGAAAAATCAGACTAGAGGAGCCTTCACTCTGATTTTTTGAAAATAGAACCTCCAGAACTTACAATTTCAGACGGCTACGAAATTGTCCTTCAGATTGTGCGGGATTTCGGAAATAACATGAGTCCGAAATTTTCGAAAATCTCTATTCACTTCAGAAATCCCGGTATTTTTGTCGAGATTTTCGGGTAATCTGAAATTTTCGGGTGATCCGAAATTTTCGAGTACCCGAAATATTCGGGTAATCCGAAATTTTCGAGGACCCGAAATTCTCGGGTACCCGACCCGAAAGTAATTCATTTTACCCGACCCGACCCGACCCGACCCGAAGAATTTCAATACCCGCACACCCCTAAATAATACCTATAAGAAATTAGGAATTCACTGTTATCAAAAATTTAGTAGATCACTGCTGAATCTGAAATGCGAATTCCGATCAGTTGGGCATCACATTTTTAGATGAAATTGTTCCGAACTAATTACATAAGTTAATTCTGTATAATATCAAAATCGAGTTCAAATTTTACTGTTTTTCACTAAAATAATGAAATTTGAGATCAGGTAACGATATATTATACGTATATTTATCGATGACGTATGACGAGTCAGTAGGCGAGAAGGCAAATCCGGCAGCTTACCTGTTCGAAGTAAAGTACGAAATACTTCCGAAAAAGGAATAAAAATTTATTTCCGAAATATCCACAATAACGCATCGATGGGCTTAGGGAGAGGGGTCTGCGGAGCAAGGGGCCTGCTCAACAGCGTATAGACTACAGGCCCATGTCAAAAAATGATGGGTCATTTGAACCACCAGAAGACCTATATAGAATGATATAAGGGTATAAAATAATAAGATTCAGCACTATGCCGTCACTTGTAAGCTGTCCAACTGAGTACAGGTGAGATTTCAAAAGCACAGGTAGAGTGAGTATATTTTGGTCATGTATTTTTGTACGGCATTCTTACCATCAATATATCCATGGAAAATAATGAGAAAACGCGCAGTGCCGTACAAAAGTAGTACGCCACAAAGTCGGAAAATTTTTTGATTTTCCGGCAATTTTTAGGGTAAATTCGGTCATTCGATTATGTACGGGATCGGTTCTATACAGTTTCAATACCTCTTCTCATCCATAATTCCATAACGCCGTATAAAAAATCATGCGACAAGGGGAAAAAATCGAGGGTTGCAACCCCCTCCCTTTCCGTGGTCCGGGGGATGATTTGATACAACATGAAATTAATTTATTTTGAAAGTATTTCATGCATAGATAACATTTTCTCGAATGCCGTATATTTTTGTTGGTCCAAAGGTCAGTAGGAGGAAAAAAACTCCAGGAAAATCCATGTAACAAAATGTACTTTACGGTGATTGTTGGTACGATATTTTTGTATACGGCATTCGGATAGTTCATTTGAATTTAATGCAATTGTCTAATAAAAGTCAATGCCGTACAAATCTTAAAGTTCATAAAAGTAATATATACATATAAGTATTCATTAAAATACTTGTTTTTTAATGTAAATGTCCAATGCATACATATATTGCTCAGGAGCATAGAATGTCTGTGTGTGTGTAGATATATATATATATATATATATATATATATATATATATATATATATATATATATATATATATATATATATATATATATATATATATATATATATATATATCTACACACACATGCATGATATAATCTTACAGAGCGAAATTTGGGCCGGGCGTTTAGGATATGTAGGCATATGTTTGAAATATATATTACGTCAAAAAGTATACAAAAGTGTTCATACTGACATTCACAATTTTCAATTCTTGAATATAATATACACACCGTTGCATTTCAGATAGACGGCATAATGATTTATGCATAAAATCAATTGTTCTCTTCAAAAATATGTGCATGCCGTATAGTATCAGATGACCATAAAGTACCCCTGAAATGGTAAAGTTATTTTCAACAACCTGAAAATATGGTTTGCATTGAAATGTACGGCATAATTTTTTTCCGAATTACTTACTTGAATACTACTTGAAACCACGATAATATGTACAAAATTGCAAAATTTCATTGATCTATGATTATTGAAACTTTTGCAATAATTTAAAAAAAATCAATTTTTGTATTTCTCTATAATATTTTTTAGAACAGTTTCTTTTAAACGGCAATATTATATAACAATTGTATTTAACAATATCATCTTGGAAAAAAAGTTGCCGTCCATGATCAAATGACCTTCCAGCTTTATAAATCAACTATACGAGGAAATTAAGATAATTATTGATATACATTCAAATGAACAATAATTTTTCGACGGCGTTAATTTTAATAGTACTTTTGAGTGCTGGATTTTGGAACCGATGCCGTACTTTTTCAAATCATCCCCCGGACCACGGAAAGGGAGGGGGTTGCAACCCTCGATTTTTTCCCCTTGTCGCATGATTTTTTATACGGCGTTATGGAATTATGGATGAGAAGAGGTATTGAAACTGTATAGAACCGATCCCGTACATAATCGAATGACCGAATTTACCCTAAAAATTGCCGGAAAATCAAAAAATTTTCCGACTTTGTGGCGTACTACTTTTGTACGGCACTGCGCGTTTTCTCATTATTTTCCATGGATATATTGATGGTAAGAATGCCGTACAAAAATACATGACCAAAATATACTCACTCTACCTGTGCTTTTGAAATCTCACCTGTACTCAGTTGGACAGCTTACAAGTGACGGCATAGTGCTGAATCTTATTATTTTATACCCTTATATCATTCTATATAGGTCTTCTGGTGGTTCAAATGACCCATCAATTTTTGACATGGGCCTGTAGTCTAAGACACTGAAATGGTTGAGCCTGAATTTCTACCCTTGATGAACTTTATTGCCCAGCTGTACAACATTTATCTTACGGAAGTGGTGTGACGATAAGCCCCGGTTGCTTATGCATCTAAAAAGTCGAATTTCATTTAATTAGGCTGATTCTTGCTCTTTACGAAAATCAGGGCCGGCGAACCCCCTATGGTTTTGGTGGAGCACTCCATACCTCCGATTTTACTAGGTATGGAATTCCATACCTCAGAATTCCGGCTCAATTTGTATAATACAGCAAAAATCTGGTTGGGTGACGCGGCCCATCGTGGCAAAAATAAAATACCGTATGACTCTGCACACTTCTGAATTTCTTGCATTATGTTGTGGATTTTTTGTGGAACTTATGGACGAGTTCATGAATAAAAATAAAATCAGAAAATCTACATTCGCGATATGAAGAAGAAGGATCGAATTCTAGCGAATTGACGTTTCTTGTGAATTCTCAATTTGTGATAGAGCGCCGTACATAAAAGTGACGGTCAAGAATTAGTTTTATTGCATAGATTCATAAGATATTATGGATGAGTATATTGAATATTAAGTAAAAAGTCATTAATATATATGTGTTTACGTAAAATGAGATTAAGTGAAATCAAACTAATAAATCAGTTGACGTTTAAATAAGCTTTTAACCCTCCCCCCCTACTGAAAATAATCCAGCACTCCACATTTCGGAAAATTTTACTTCGCCGGCCCTGACGAAAATTCGACACATTATTTTGGACGAATACAAGACATTAGCACCTACTGACTTTTAATCTCCATATCGCGTTACTAATGCCAAAAGGGCGTATAAATTTTTTTTTTTCCTCCATTCAACTTAAAAATATAGATAATGTATAAATCTATGGAAAAAATGAGAAATTTTTTTTTTTTTTTGATATACGGCCTTTTGGCTTTATAAGAAAAAAAATTCTTAAAGCCAAAAGGGCGTATCGTTTTTTTTTTTAATTATTAATAATTATTAGGCTAAAACAAGAAAAAAAAATGACAAGAGTGGTTAAAATAATGAGAAAAAAATTTCGTTTATGTGAATCCACAATAATTAAACGAATTTTTGTTTTTCATTTAAGTAATTATATTTTTTCAAATAGATTGAGTTGAAGAGTCATTATTTTAACCACTCTTGACATTTTTTCTCTTGTTTAAGCCTAATAATTAATCATAATTAAAACAAAATGATACGCCCTTTTGGCTTTAAGAATTTTCTTTCTTAAAGCCAAAAGGGCGTATATCAGAAAATTTTTTTTTTCATTTTTTCCATAGATTTATACATTACACTGGTCAACAGTGACTTTGTTGCCCTTGGTATGAGAGTGATTCTAAGATAATTTTATGCTAACAATTACGGAACTACAAATGATTTCGCAAGATTAGCTCTAGCTTTTTAAATAATCGCAATTTTAATATTATACTGTAAGAAGCAGTATTTGTAAGAAATATTTGATTATAATTCTGATTATGAAAAGTTTATTGAAAAACACACCGTTAATTATTTTATATTGTACATCTTGCAGTTATCACTCGAACTTTTAATATTAGGAAGGTCTAAATCAATCCACTGGAGTCATTGGTGTGACCCAATGACTCGACTGGATTGATTTAAACCTTACTCATGTTAATTATTTTACTTTAGTATCTAGTTCATTTACATAAAAGGCAAAAATAGTAAAAAAGATTATACATTTCAGAGAAATACTTCTCATCAGACTTTTTTCTGTAGGTTATTTGGAAAAGACACACCCCAATAACAAAAAAACTAGAGCCAATCTGGTACACTAATGACTTTATTTGTGAGTTATGTATTCTTATTCACAAGAATCCGCAGAGATAGCAAGGGCAACAAAAAAAATTTTTTTTTTTTGTAGTGCTGTGTTATCTATATGTTTAAGTCGATTGGAGGAAAATTTTTTTTTTATACGCCCTTTTGGCATTGCAATGCCAAAAGGGCGTAGACTTTAAGATACGCCCTTTTGGCATTAGTAACGCGATATGTAGACCTTGTGATATTTAATTAATGATGTCGAGTAATCGAGACAGAAACGAAAGTCGAAATTACATGGTGATGCCACAACCGGGCCACTTTTTCAGTTGGATCTTTCTAATCGTACGCTGATTTTAGGGTGTCTTGAGGGATCCCAAAAACACATCTTGGAAGCACTTGTCAAAGTCAAAAGTCAAAATTTCATAAAGCTACGCCTTATTTTAAAACTGATTGATTTTCACCGATTTGTGTTTTCGAATAATTCTGTCGCACCAGAACAGAAAGAAATCGAATTATTTAACACATGTTTACGAAAAGATTTTTTTCGTACTTTCACGTAAAAATATCCATTTCATTCGGGACAGAGCCCATGAATGCGAAAATACGTTTTCAAAAGTTCAATGACGAGTTTTTCAAATTTTTGCCGGGTTTAAAAATTTTGAAAAAATTCGTAAAAATCAGTTCAATCCTTCATCTTCATCTCTCCCATAAGGAAATTATGGGATGGCAATGGGTTCTACGTCAAAATCTCGTTCGTATCTCGACATATGTTTGAAGAAGTCCCCTGATTCTCATTCAATTACCTGGAATCAAAAAAAAAATATTTTCTCAAGGGTGGCAGGGGGAGGGGGTGAAGACGAAGGATTGAACTATTTTTTAAGAATTTTTCAAAATTTTTAAACCTGGCCCAAATTTGAAAGAATCGTCATTGAACTTTTGAAAACGTATTTTCGCGGTCATGGGCTCTGTACCGAATGAAATGGATATTTTTACGTGAAAGTAGGTACGGGAAAAATCCTTTCGAAACCATGTCTTAAATAATTCGATTTTTTTGTCATTAGGTACTCTTGTTTCAGGATTGATACTGCGTCCAGCCAAGAACTTCGAGTAGCTAGTACAACAGACCTATATCCGATAACAAAACCCCAATCAAATTTATCAGAAAGTAAAATATTCGAAGACGGAATTATTCTGCCATCAGCATAAGTGAGAAATCTTCAAAAATGCGGGGGTATAATTCCGAAGGGAGGTCGAACAAGGATATGTGCACGTCTGACATTGATGGGGACGGAAATACTATGTGGAACAAAGAATTGCTGCACACTGTTCGTCTAAGAGCCGGAGAATTGGAGAAAGATCCCGAGGGAGTCAAACTTTCAGTGATAAAGGTCTACTTGGATGGAGGAGCGAACATAAATGCACAGGACGAATACGGTGATACAGCTTTACACATGGCAGTAGAAAACGGCTATCTGAGAATTGTCGACTTTTTACGACAAAGAGGAGCGAGATACGATATTCAGAATAGCAGAGGAGAAACGGCGATAACACTGGCTGAAACTTTACACAAAAAAGATGTCGTCACTATACTCAAAAAATTCGTTGAACAACCGAACCAACCGGAATTAGTTCGCCGATCACCGGAAACGAATGAATCCGCGGTGTCTGCAGTGGCTCACGAACAAGAACCTTCTGAGGGAAAAACCTACGTTGCAGCTGCAACCCTGACTCGTTCGTGGCCTGGAATCGCTTATCAGTGGAAGAATTTAGTGTTCACTTTGAATTGTGCATTTCTGCAGGAAGATTCCGATTTTTTATTAGCAACGGAAATGGTAGCCGCCGAAAAATTGGACGATGTAGTATTACTATATAAAAATTATAGTGGGAAGAAAGTTGGCCGCTTCGTACAAATCAAATACACGAGTGATAACGTCAGAAAGATTACTGCCAGGCAACTATTGGACGCAGGTGGCGATTTCAGCGTACCAAGGTATTTCGTATCGTGGCGAAAAGTTAAAAAAAACGAACTGTTCCGTGAGCTTGAGGTCAGAAATATGATCCTTTGTACTAATACGGGCCTTGATCTGAACGACTTGGAGAAAAATGAGATCCATATCAAGAATACCGGCGACCCTGACAAGTCTTTCGAACTGAGGAGCGCGAGCGCCGTGAAACGAACAGCTTGGTACAAATTTTCGATGGACAAAGAATCTGGCAAAAGGTTGTATCGCGAATTGGAAGAATCGTCTGACGTTTATAATTTGCCGAAGACAGTGGCCAAGTTTATTTACGACAGAAAACCTATGAATTTGGAAAACAAAATCCTTCAAAATTACCATATCGCGCTGGTGAAAAACGTTTTCGATAACAAGAATAAAAAATTCCATGACAACTTCATTCGAGATCTCGATTTACCTCAAAGGGTTAAAAAGTTCCGAGAGATCTTCCTATCGGAGTTCGGAAAATCATCAGGAATCGATCCGTCTACAGAAAAAATATGGAAAGAGATAGAAACACGATTCGAGAAACTCGAGTTCCGACGAGACTTCGGTGAAGCACCTGCAGACGCTAATGCAAATTCACCCAGGGAATACGAGTTGCCCGATGACCACGTAGACCCTGCGGAGATCTCGGAATTCTTCGAGGATTTCACTTTGGCAGTGAATCAACCGAGCGAAGATGAACTTAATGAAATAATCAGGGCGAAGATAGGCGCTAATAGTGGATTCAATCTGTTGAATACCGAGCTTTTAGACTGTACCTTTCAAACTAAAATGCTGGACTGGTTAATGAAGACGCCCAAGCAAGAGAAAAGGAAAGAGTACCTCTCGTACAAATTGTGTAAAAAATTCTTCGAAGATATGAGCAACGAGATTCGCTCCCTCATTACGATCGGTGTGAATTCAATATATTGCGAGCAAATGAAGGAATACGATGTACATTTTGAATTGGAAATGCAAACAGTTAAGACTTTCGTAACTGAGGATAGACCTTCCAACCGAATCTTGGAGTTGGTTGCTCCAGGAAACACTCTGTTAGCTGCATTATGGGTTTACGATACACTCGAGCGAATACCAAAATACAAGAAAATGGATAGCTACATCTTCACACGTGTGGAAAGCCTGAAACTATCGCGGATATTGAATTCGGTCAAGACCACTTTTGCTTCGTTACTCCATCCCGATTTGTTAATAGTCAATTGTGAGTCTAACAGTGCGGAACAATATTTACAGACATTATGGAATCCGTTATGTGATATCATAGCAAAAAACGACCAGAAAAGAATGATCGTTATCACTCAGACAGGAAAAGAATTGGGTACTCAGTTCAAACTCGATCGTAAATTTTATCGTGTGGAAAAGGAGAACCTTAGTTTTCGCAATCTTACCAACGATTCGCAGAAAAAACTGTTAAACAAACCGGTCACTAGGTTTCAGGGACACAAAAATGAAACCAGCTTCGGTGAATTGTTGGGCATCTCCGCATCCGGTAATCACCTTAGTGCGGATGAATCAGAAGATCTTTCAAGAGTTATAGACACGGAGACGTTAGTTGAAGTTATTCGTAGCGATGAAATGGAAATCGGTGAGGAATTGGAAGGACTGGATGAGGTTGTAAATTATTACAGCGATCGTACGATTCGTCGGCATGTACATATCAAAGAAACCATTCTCGACGACAAAGAACTACCCGATTTGCTAGCAATCAGTGCAGACAACAACAAAGTCGAAATCGGCACGAGGAACTTGACTATTTTAGACAGTAATCGAGAGGAGGAACAATTCAATGCTCTGTGTGCAGAAAATGAAGACCGGAACGTTCATTGGTTGGAAAAAGAGCGAGGAAAATACGTATGGATAAAATCTCAGGGAGATATGACTCACTTGGTGCAACACAGAGATGATAGCGAGTGCGGAGAAAATCATGATATAAAAAGTACGACATATCTCAGCGAAGATGAACTTACAGACCTTAACGAGCCCGTGATTATTTCTGCTACGGCGGGAATGGGTAAGTCCACAATGTTGACTCATTTAGCTTGGAAGATCAAGGCGAAAGAACCGGACACGTTGGTGCTCAAGTTTAATTTGAATCACCATACAACCGCCCTGGTGGAATTAAAGCAAAAATCAAGTTACGATCTGGGTAATATCAACGGGGCAGTCAAATTCTTGGTGAAGAAACTCTTGAGTCGCGAGACTAACTTGGCGCAAAAGGTTTTCGGAAGGATTATGGAAAGAAAACACAAACTAGCACTGATATTTGATGATTTTGATGAGACAAGTCCAACTTATGAGGGTATCGTGATTGATTTGATAAAAACTCTCGCGGATTATGGTATAAAGAAATTATTCGTTGCTACCAGACCACATACCCGAGTAGCATTGGAGACCAAACTGAACGCATTCTCTTATACGATACAGCCACTCTCAACGGATGCACAAGAAAGGTTTTTTATAGATTTTTGGAAGGCTAAGTTCGGAGACACAGACCACGATTCTAAACGAACGATCGAGAACCGTATAAAAATATATACTACGGCGATGATGGAGAGACTTGCCGATTTGTTCAAAGATCAGGGGAACAAATTTACCGGTGTTCCGCTAAACGCGAAACTGGTCGCAGAGATTTTTGAAAATCACAGCGAAGTACTGCCGGAAAATTTTTATTCGTGCCAGGAATTTATCTTCTCGGAAATGGACGAACCAAAGTTTCCGGATAAAGCTAGTCTTATTTGTTTGTACAAACATTTAGTGGACAAAAAGTTCGACATCTTTTTCAAAAAACGAGGTGGCAACCTCGCTGACGTCGCGGTCATAGAGGACAGAAGGCAACGTTATAAGACGTTCGTCGATAAACACAAGAGATTGGCTTTGGATACACTATTTGAAAAGGAAAAAATAAAACAGCTACTTTCCCAACAAGATGTGACCCACGTGGGACCTGAGTCTAGCGATGCTGACATTCCTGTAGAGCGGGATGGCATCGTTACTGAATTTATCGATGGTGTACCACGGTTCGGACACGGAACTTACGCGGAATATTTTGCGGCAAAGTTTTTCTCAGATACGTTGAAAAAGCGAGAGCAGAATGAATCGTTCATAAGAGTCTTCGTGGAGGATATTTTGCTGGCAGAAAAATATAAAACTACGCGTGCTTTTATAGATTGGCTACTGTCAGACGAACATGCTAATGTACTGGATGATCGGTCTTTGAAACTTCACATGAAAACACACCGATCCCAGTTCGAAGAGACGATCTTTCACGTAGCAGCTGCGGAAGGTAACGGTCATATTATAAAACTTCTTCTGAATTGCTTCTGGGCAAATGGTGAAGATCCGAAGAACCTAAAGGTAAAGGCTGGTAAAGAATCGCATAACGCTACATGTAACTGTTTATGCAGATAAATTGGATGTAATGGAGTATTTGCTCGGCAATTGAGTCGATATCAAGTTGAAAACGAAGAATGGCACAACGCCGCTATTTGTTAACGGTGCAGGTAAATTGGTCTTAATGGAGTATTTGTACGAAAATGGAGCTAATTTCAATTTTCAAGGAAAAAAATGACATGACGCGAAAACGCGACGTGGCTGCGCTGAGTGTAAATTGTATTCTCATCTACTGTAATTAAATTCTATTCAGAGACCGTAGATCTGATTGATAATAATTTCAAAATATTTCAATTACTCATGACGCACACGTAGATAATGATGCGACTTGGTTCTTTCCTTCGGTGTGCAGGTATAAATTTGATTCTCAACTTTTACGTAGGTGGGTTTGAGATTTGTATCGACGATATTTCAAATTTAATATCCGATGAGAAGTAATACTAAATGAAAATTCTTGAATTTTCAATTGGGTCCAAAATATAATGCTGATCGAATTTTATATTTTTTAAATACTTTTGTAATCGCTGATGAATTTAATGAAATTATTAATTTTTCTATCAAATTAGTAGAACTCTCTCCAATTTCAATTCATACCATTTTTTGTACCTCTGAGATCGTCTGGAAAAACTTGGTCTATATGAAAAATTGCTCTATATATATATATTGTCATTAATTCATATTGTTCTTATGATATTGTTGAAAATTCTCCACCTGGAAAAATGTATTCACAAAATATCTATGAAAAATAAAATAAAATAAATGAATAAAATGTGATCATTTCCTGAGATTCTCCTGCACCCTTTACGACAATATTTTTGTAATTTTTTTTTTTAAATAAGATGAAGAAAAGAGAACATGACGTATCCTATTAAACTGAATTAGTAGTATTTCAAATTAATAATAAAAACGCGACCTAGCATTCTCTATCCAACGTCGTTTCAGCGGCTCCAGTGTCTACAGCATCCTGGATGTTCCCAATAAAATTTGAGTAAAAATTATTCTGCATTTTAATGCCAGAGAACGATTTATAGCCTTCGGAAATGCTTGCAAGAAATTCAAGAACCTTGTGTTTAGCGATGAAGAATTATTAAGGTAAGAGATGCGTGAGTTTAGTTATACTTCAGTAAAGGGCTTACATGCACTGTGAAATTCATTCTCTGCTCGTTTTCTTGTTATATTTGCTTTCCTGAATATTTTACACCAAATATCTTGCATTTCATCGCGAACCAATTTTTCTGATACTGCAGTTGTGTAAGCGATTGCACGAAAGTCGACAAGTTCTGCACCTACTTGTTTTCGGTTTTCTGGCTTTTCCGAGCTCAAGTTTGCGAATTTTTTTGAAAATCATACAAGGAAATAATCTCAAAGAATCTAACTTCAAATCAGAATAGGTGAGAAACAAAATATCGAATTCTTTTCGACGGTCTACTTTTGTGTGTGCGCAAACTTGTAGAAAAAAATTTTCCTAAAATAGTAATGTATTTTTTTTGCGTAGATTATGAATAATCTGCACAAAATTATAGGTTCCTATTCAGAGAAGAAGAGTTACCTCATGAAAACCCCATAAAACCCTGTAAAATTTCAATACCCATAAAATTATCAAATGTCCCATTTGAAACCATACAACTTTTGTCTGAAACATTTTTCACTATCTTGCTTAGTTCTCGAGATATTGGCCTGATGAAATTAAAATAGGCCACCCTGTAATAGAGATCTCTTCAGTCAAGGTTTTCAGTTTTCCCCCCGAACAGAACCAATTATAAAAATTTTGAATCTTCCCGCTGTCGACGATCTTCGATTATCTCTAATCGATTCTGTGTATCGAATTATCGGAATCGGGAATGTGGCTGTCAAAGGGCTGTCAATGTCACATACCACGTGTAATATCGCGGCCTGAAAACCGTACGATTTTTATCTAATTATTATCATTTATTTAATCCTCTTTATCACAACTGATTGTGAAAATAGTCTCGTTGACGAGAAACGTTGACTCTCTTAACTGACAGTCTGTAACTTACCAGCCGTCGAGGGAGTCGCTGTATCACGTGCGTCCGAACCGAGTATATTGTTGCGCAAGGTGTCGTAAAGTTTAACCAACAACATGAGTTCCAGGTTTGTAGTAATTTAGAGAAATGACAACTATGCGATCTAGCATTGTTCATTTTGCGTTGTTTTAGTGCCTCCGGTGTTATCAACCTCCTGGATCTACCGGATGAAATTTTAATAAAAATTATTCTGCATTTTAATGCCAGAGAACGGCTCACCTTAGCCACTTCTTGCGAGAGATTCAACAATCTCGTGTTTGGTGATAAAGAATTATTGAGGTAAGCGATGAGTGGGTCTTCTACTTTAGTTAAAGGCTTATATACTTCTTGTAACTCATTATTTGGTCATTTTATGATCGTTTATTTCACTTAACTTCATCCCAAACATTGAATTTTTCCGCCAAATAGCCTTTCTGGCGCTTCGTACGCGATTGAATAAAATCTATCGTACCTACAGGGTTTAGATTTAACATACTTATTCAATATAAATTTCCACACGGTCCGAACTACGGATATTCTAATCGGTAGAGAAGCTTCTGTGATAAATGCAAAGATAGAATTGGTAAAAGCGATTATTATGAAAAATCAAGGGAATCTTTGAATAAAAATACTTGCTATCAATGCAAGGGGATATTCTCAGTTCAGACGACAAACATATCTTTCTAGAATACTTATGTGAAATTTGGTTGATTTCGAATGATCGGTGCCAGAGCAATTCTGTACGAATCAAATAATTATGGGCTTGCCACTCGATGAAATATTTCAATGAGTTTAAATGGCATGTGATAAAACAGATAATAAATGAAAAACATAATTCAAAGCCGCCTTGATCCCAGCCTTAATCATTTCAGAATCCATTCCCAAACAAAGGTCCAAAAATTTTATTTCAAGTTGTATGTAAGTTCTGTACCCTGTAGGTCTCGGTTTATTGAAAACATGTCTTCGAAGTAGCTTTCCTGTATCTTGAATTCATACTCAAGTATCCGAGGATCTCATCAATCCTTAGGTTGTGCAGCTTCAGTCTCATATCTCTTGGGGTTCCAGGAATTTGGATTTTACTAGAGAATGGCAGCTCACGACGGACGCAGACATCCAGCAATATTTCAACGATGAAAAGACGTACAAGAAAATACGTAGAATAAATACTGAAAATGTGTGGGTAGTTAACGATTTGAGGGCGTCGATCGGCAAGGCGATAAACCTAGTCGAATTAAACATTTTAAGTGGCATGCGTTTTGGATCTGTCGAAGAATTGTGTAGTTTTCTAGATCCTCTGGTACATCTCAAACGATTGTCTTTGAATTGGCCGAATGTAAAAATGGATGGAGATTTTGATATTCCCATTCACACCATAGTATTGGAAAAACCGTTTAGCAGGCTCACGTACTTGTCAGTAGAGCTAAGTTGGTATTCAAAGGAATTTCTACTCATTCTACATCTCTGCCAACAGCTCGAAGAGTTGCGTCTGGTGATTTCAAGAGAAGTAATTCGTTACGTGAGTTTGCGTGAAGAACCCATGAAACTAAGAAACCTCAAAGCTGTTAGATTCTTTTGCCAAGGAAATCCAGGACCACTAAAAAATGATTTGATGGGTATGGTTCAGGATCCTGCTGAATGGACAGACTTTCACCTGGTTGATCAAAGTTACGAAGGCTACCTTGGTATGTTTTAACAATTGACAATACTAGCAACCGATTTACCGTTCTAGGTCACTTTTTATCAGATGACTAATCCTGTAGCTTTATCTAATCAATTTTAAAAGCTATATCCTCTCATTTTGCAATCGAACAATTTGACAGGAAAAAATTGATGACGAGTTGATCGAGGAATCACTTTGGAAAGACGTCATTTCAGAATATAACAGATTCAAGATGTGTTATAGTCTTGCATTCAGATAGGTCAAATGTTTGTCTAAAACCTGCTTTAGAGACAGATAAAATGAATCGAAATCTCTAATATAGATTATTGGAGAGTAATAGAAGTTACCATTAAGCTTATACTCAAATTGTTCCTCAAATCAAACCTTGGTCAGTTCTTTCTGTCGAGTTCTTCGTCTTTAATCTCAGGGGACTTAACTCAATGAATGGATATAGCAGTTCAGATTGTTGAATAGTCAATTGCTGAATTGCAAATTACTTTTCAGAAAGAAACGTGGAAGTTTGTAAGGAATTACGGCGAGTCAAAGAGATGCCACTGCCTGAAACCTATTCATATTTCCATGATCCTCCCATGTTCGAAATGGATTGCCATCTGATTTCTGGAAATCTGTTGACCGAAGTAATTAGAGTCACCCACGAAGATGCACCGGAGAAATTTTGCTGTCTATCTTCTTCTCAATGTTGGAATTCTCAGTCCTGTTTGCTGAGTATCGACGAGGCAAAGGTACAATTATAATTGCAAGTAGACAGTTAGTCACTAACCTGAATCAAATCCAGCCTTCTATAAGTTTTCTATTTTAAATAATCGAATCCAATTGGAATCGAGATGCGTTTAACCGAAAACTGAATTCTAAATCGATTAGTGCCTCCTTTTGACCTCCCCTCGGAAATCTCTTGCATATCGGAGAAGGACCGAAGTGAGAGGTAGACTTCTTCATATTTTTGGTAACATAATTGAGAAAGTTTTATATTTTTGATGTTTCAGCGACTGCTAAAGGATCCTGGATATCAGATTTCATATTTACATTTTTCACACGCCATAGAGCGAAATTGCGACGCGCACTTGCTTGCATCAGCCTTTCCGCATCTAACTACACTTATTTTATCTCGATTAAGTAAAAGTAATTGTAAGTTCATTTGGCTCATCCACTCGCTTGACATAATTATAGATTGTGTAGTTGAATATTTATCAGTTTTTCAACCATACATTACTGCAAATCAAGCGCGAGCTTCTCTTGAAAGTAATTCTTGAATGAAACTTATATTGCAGCTGAGAGATTGCCAAAAGAGAATGAACCCTTCCGCAGACGCCTGAGGAAGAAAGGTAGCACGGCACCCGAGGAACATGATGATCCAACAAATCCAGACTCATCATTTGAAATGCTCATAGAAAATACACCTGACCTAAAAATCTTGATGATCTCTACGAAAGACTTGTAAGAAAATTTCAACTGTAATATGTGTGTACAACTTTATCTCAGTTTTTCACTATCAGCACAAATTTCCATTTTCTAACATGATTATCGTGTCAGACATCTGTGATTTTGCTTCGTGTTATTTGAGTTCGAAATTTAAAATAATAACTGCTACTACTTTCAAAATAGATATTTCACGGACTTTTTTATTAGGCCAGTCATATTAGACAACTTTCCTATGACTTTGTTTTGAGACCCTATAAAGAAGATTCATTTTGCTCTGATGAAAAAAACCCAATCATTAGTCATTAACAATTTTGTAAACAAAAAAACTTCGAAGCTAAACGATTGACTTGATACGAATGCTGTTCAATTAATTTTGTGGAAAATTTTACGCTTTACGAAAAAAATAAGTAGACTTTGTAGTTCTATCTCGCTTAGTTCACGAGACATTTGAGAAAAACCACAAAAAAAACGCGTTTTCTGATTACAAAATTGGTAATGACTAATGATACCCTGTTTTTTCATCAGGGTGAAATGAATCTCCCTTATAGGACCCCGAAACAAAGCGATTCGTATTCGATGTCTAATTTGACTGGCCTATATTACAAATCATGTTAGTGACGTTGATTCATAAATATTTTCATGCTGGTTAAATAGCTCTCAGAAATATCACGACAAGTATATCATATAGATTAGATCATCTAAATTTGATGAAAAACTGTTTTAGTTCCAGCAAGAAAAACGAAGTGGGATTTTGGGACTTGGATTCGCTGTATCTAATTCCGCGTTGGAAAAATCTGACATCTATCCACTTGCATGACATACCAATCACAGATGGAAAGTTTCTGATTGATATTGGAAAAGAATGTACAAAACTGGAGGAAATAGGGCTGCACCGTCTCGGTCTCAGTCGGAGTTGTGATTACGAGAGCGAACTGTTGCAAATGTTACAGCACTGTAGGAATTTGAAGAAATTTAAAATTTCTCAACACAACATGGAGAATATATCTGAATTGTTCAGCACACTTTCGAACAATTCAAAACTTAGTAGTGTTCGTTTAGACAATGCCAAAGCTTCTGACTCTGATGAGTTGATGTCATCTGTTGAAAAAATGCTTCGTCAATGCTCAGAGTTGACTAAATTTATGATTGATATTACCCCGTACCAAATTTATGATAAGCTGAGTTCTACTGTGAACAGGTATTGATAGTGGCTTCATTTCATCCAACGTATTAATTGACGTCCCTGGTGAAAATAATTCTACGAATTTTTACGAATTTTTGTGGAAATTGGAACAATTCTACGAGTTTCTACGAATTTTTGAGGAATTTGAACATTTTGTAGTTTTTCATAAAAAGTTGTAGCTTTTTTTTTAGTTTGATCCAGAAAAACAACAAAATTTTCGAAATAACTACGAAGATCTGCAATTTTTTTTATGATAAACCATGAAAATTTACAAATTTTCATAAAAACAACGAAAATCTACATCTTTTAATGAAAAACTATATGAAATGTTCCAATTTCGCTAAAAATTCGTAAAAATCCTTTAGATTAGATATTTTCAACAGGGGCTACACAAAAATATACTACTTCCAGATCGATGAATTCTTAACATTGTTGTTATTTTACAGAATCCTCAGCGAATTGAATCGTCGGGATTTCCAGTTTAATACAGCTGGGCCAAATTTCGATTATGACAATGCCTCCAATGCGTTTTTTGCCAGCCCTTTGCAGCCCTTTCCCCGTTATGGATGACCAAGAAATTGCACATTATTCGCCATGAAACTGTAATAACAGCCAAGGTGATTTTAAACATACTCAAGTCCCGCGGTTTTGAATATTCTGTACTTTGAATCAATCTTCACTTCCGCTAATGATCATTCTCTGTTTCTTTTTCATCAGTCAGAGATTTGGTCATATAATATACTATACTTATAGAATATCCCTATGATCCGTACAATATTTTTAATCGGTAGAAACAGTAGCTGAATAATCTTGACAATATCTTTTTCTCCAGCTTCCAGATGATACCTAATTTCACGCAAATCCTGGCAGTCTACTTCGTCGATGTTCTGGCGGTGTGTTGAGTCTTCGCGGAGTAGCGCAGTTCTGCAATTCAAAGATTTTTTTCAAGTGGAGCGATCACAGTCTTCAGAAAAGTAGATTATTATATAACTTGTCAGAATAAATTTGAAAAACTGTGGATGAAATGAAAATTATATTTTTACTACAAAATAACTTGATATTCATTATTTTACTCGTATCTATATTTTTAGGGACCTGAAGAACGAGTTTGAAAAATTTTTTTGTTAACTTTCATTTATTCTCTTATACATTTTAAAAGTATGTTTTGAAATATACTGCCAGCACTGGCAGTGTATTTTAAAACACCCTGATAATTTGGGGCAAACCATCATCGTAAAATGAGAACAAAATTTTATGTAACATTGCATGATAATGAATCATATTTTCACGTATGTAGTAGTGTAAATGTGTAGTCAACGCTTTACTTTTCAGTTTTCCCCCCAAAAAGAACCTCTCGAAATTGTTTCATCAAAGTTCTTCGAATTCAATCGATACTGTCTGTATCGATTAGTCGAAAAATAGTTAGATTTGAAAATAGCGTGCAAATGTTGATCATGATGTCCTTGATGATGTCCGCACGCGCTACGACGCTATTGTTTATTTGTGATTGGGATTCCCCGTCATAATTTCTAACGAAGCCGCAATTCGCCCAACCGTTATTTTTTTCTGCTGCAGATTGGAGATAACAGGAAAAAGAGAGAGAGAGAGACATTGACTTGAGAGTTAAATCTATAGCCCTGCCTAATACAGTTGAAATTTCTATATAAAATATTCTAAACGGCCGGGTACCTGCACTAAAGTTAGGGCGAAAATCTTGAAAAAACGAAGACTGCGAATAGTATTGAAGTGTTGATGCCTTAAGTGTGTTGCGTGAAATCAAAGCATCAGTAAACTACTCATGGTGACTTCGAAGTTTTCGGTTTAAAATTTATTTCTAATCTGAGAAGCTGCTCTAAAAAGCTGATGATTGAAAGTTAACATAGTGGTTCATTTTCGCTAAAATATATTCTTTCACGATGAGCAACTTGAATATCGTAAATTCCAGTTGCTCCAGCATCTTGGATATTCCAGACGAAATTTTGATTAAAGTAATTCTATTCTTGAATGCCAGAGAACGCATTCCACTGGGTGATTCTTGCAAGAAATTCAACAGTCTAATATTCGGAGATGAAGCTTTGTTAAGGTGAGTATGCGTGTAAAACGAAAATTTCAATCGTTCCAAATTGTGTTTCGTAATCGTGTCTACCAGGTGAATTTCACCCGGTTATTTATTTGAATTAATGACCATACAAACTTTTCATCCTCTGTAATAAATCTTTCGTTTCATTTAATTGAATAACGCGTTTGTACACTTGCAGTGATTTGGATTTCTCAAAAGAAGGCCACCTGACATCAGCGCAAGACATTCAGCGATATTTCAACGATAAAAACACCTGCAAGCACATTCTCAAAGTAAATATTAGAAACACTAACTGTATCAACGCGGGATATGCATTAAATGATTCTATCGGCAAAGCAACAAACCTTGTCGATATTAACATACATGAAATAAAATTCAGAGATATCTGGCAATTGGCGTGTTTTCTACAACCGTTGCTGCATGTTCAAAGACTCTCTATCGATTGGACAGAATGTGAAGAAAGAAATATTCCATTATGCCACAAAGTTTTGGAAAAACCATTTGCCAGACTTTTATATTTGTCAGTGAAAATGCTCTGGACGAATTGTTTTATGGTGTTTATACCCTCTTTAAGACTGTGCCAAAAGCTGGAGGAGTTGCGCATGGTGGCTGAGAACCGTGGTAGCATAAGACCTAAAGAAATCTGGAGTGAAAAGCCTAGACAACTAAAAAACCTGAAGATCGTCGAGTACTTTGGAGATGACATTGCGAAAGTCAAGGAATGCCTTGTGCCTATGCTTCCGGCTCCTGAGAAATGGGTTGACTTTAAAGTGTACACTCTTCGTGATAAGATGGGCTTCTACCTTGGTATGTTTTGCCAACAAATGTCAGTGCTCTTAAAGAACTTTTACATCCACTTCGCAAGACCTCCAAAATCCTTTAATTTTTTACTATTAGATGGCACAAATAGACGCCTTGACTTATGAAATATAATATTATAGAACGTTTATCCTATGACAAAATAAACTGAGACGATGTATTTTCAGAAAACATGGAAGTTTGTGAGGAGCTATTGGGACATGAGTGGATTGAGAGCAATCCAATTACTGTTCCAACTGATCAGTCGAATTTTGGACGGGCTTTGTATCCAGAACTTCTGTTGAATGAAGTAATTAGAATCAGCCATGAGCAGGTGCCTGAGAAATTCTGTTGTTTGTCAACATTCAAGGAAGGAAAGCGATGCCTGCTAAAGATCAATGAGGCAAAGGTAAAATTATATGTGTAATCACTGATACATCGTTTCTCATCAATATAGGTATATCAAATTTGTATTCATATATATGTAATAATGTTGCATGATCTGAAATTTAGTGAGTTCTGAATCTCTATTTTTGAAAAAAGATAAACCGCTCCAGTGGCTGCGCAGACCCTCATTAGAAAAATTAGCCGTTGGTGTCCGAGATGTTACAGAATACCTATATATTGCATAATATTAGAAACATTGTACTTCCACTCCGCTGGAATACTGTCGCTCCGGTCAAGAGACTCAGTAGACTCTCGCGCTAGCTTATTCTTCTATTTCTTCAGTGTACTTGGCACAAGACTACCGAGTCTCTTGATAAGTCGGAAATAATTTTAATTTTTGTTGTTTATTTTCCTTGTAATGCGATAGAGGAACTGTATCCAATATAATTAATATTAATATTGCAGCGGCTGCTAAAAAATCCTCGAAGTCAGGTTTCTTATTTATATGTAAATCATCCCGTACAGTTGACCTGTGATCTGCATTTAATAGCGTCTGCTTTTCCAAATCTCGTTGAACTTGTTTTAACCAACGTGATTAGAGACTGGAGTAAGTTTATGACATCCTTCTTCAACTATTAATTAGAATTCGAATAACTGATTTTCTTAAAAAATTTTATTTAATGAATCGATTCTTCTCAATTTTTTCTAACTAATAATGTATAGACAAATTAGATCCTGAGAACTGAGCTTCTTTTGTAAGTATGTCTTGAATAATATTCGTGCAATTACAGATTCGATTTCGATTGATAAACATTTTGAAAGACGATTGAGAAAAATAGGCAGTGTAGTACGTCAGGAAACTCATGATTCACTGAATATGGACTCAACCTTGAAAATGCTGATAGAAAACACGCCCCATTTGAGACATTTGACGCTGGGTACACAATATGATAAGTAAGAAAAACTCAGTCATACATGTACTGATACCATTATGTTTGATCAGTTTTCGATAATATAGGTTTACTGAACTATTATTGACACTTTGATATAATTTTTACATTTACGTTGTTGAATATCTCGGATAATTCGCCAGATAACGGTTTAGAATTCCAAACACAGTATCTTAAAAATGATACATCATAGAAACGATCATGTAATCATGACGTGAACTCTTTATTCGATTTCATTAACAGAATTCAAAACTGGGACGAGGATGAGCTGTACCTAATCCCAAATTGGAAGAATCTTGAAACCTTGCGTTTGTGGAACATAAGTATAAGTTCTGGAGATTTTCTGGTCGAAATCGGCAAACGGTGCAAAAACCTACAGAAACTAGAATTGATCAGGCTGGGAAGGAGTTATTGCTATGAGAAAGAGTTGTTACAGATGCTGAAATCCTGTAAAAGCCTGAGAGATTTTTCTATAGACGAAGAAGGCGTGTGCATGACTAAAGTGTTTGCCTCACTGGTCAACAATCGAGAGCTTAGCAGAGTTTGTGCATCAGGCAAGAGTCAACATGCTATAGCTCAGTCGATATTATTTATCGACAAGCTGGTCCACCAATGTTCCAAATTAACTACATTTGTGTATGAAATAAAGAGCCCGGAGGAGAAAGTTCCTGCTGATTTGGATTTAGCTATAATAAGGTACAGATTGCAAAGCGTTAACTGGCATAAAATGACTTTAATGTGTGTTTCCAGTTTTCAGTATTTTCAGTTTTCAATACGCATATTTAAAATTGTGTTGCACAGTTTTTGCACTTTTTTAGTCTTTACCTAGAAGCTTGTTAGCTTATAAGAGACAAGTATAATACATACGAGGCGCATAGGTTACGGAAATTATTCTCTATTCCTATTTTACAGATTGAAAAAGAAAATCAATCGTTCAAATTTCCAGTGTAAAATAATCTGGAAGTCGACGAGTCGGGTATCAAACCGGGCCTTCTATATTGGCATGTCACGAGATCGTATTAAAGACGCCTCACAACCCAGTCCTTTTCCTTAAAAGTGACCAACAAACTGTGTTTTTCATGAAGCTGCACTATGATTATTCAGGTCAGTAAATGCAACTTTTCATTGTCATATCAAAAAGAGAATGCAGAGGCAAAATAAAATATTTTTATAGTTTATGAGACTGATATCAGCCATGGTGGTTTCTTGTAGCTGGAGTATAATTTTCCTCCTTGTTCATCGACCCGTTCCCTCGCCAATGATCACGTACTAAAAATATTTCACGACACAGATCCGAAAACTTATTGAGTACACTTCAAGTATATAATATCAGAAATACTTTAACTGATAACTTACCCTGACTCACCATAGTGATACAAACTTTCACAGATTAGAATACCTTAACTTCAAAAGCAGATATGCCAGGGTGTGAGGATTTGGACGTTGTTTTCTAGCGACTATTATGAATTTTTGTTTGGCTCTAGATGTCCATTAATGATTGAAACCGTGAAAAACAAATAACATATTGCTCCAAACATGAATTGGAAATATAGGAATAATGATAGTTTGAGATTTAACATTTTCTTACCCCAAAGATGTCCCGGGCAAGCATAGATCAGATACCAAAACATGTCCTGGTGGTTTGGCAATGTTGATTAATATTTTGAGTGATCTGCGGCTGTAGGCATTTCTCCGGTAGCTAGATTCCTCACTATCTACTAAAAATGATGTTCCTCACCTAAAATGTTCGTGTGATCAGTACATTTCAAGTTATAGGTGATTTAAGTTGACCATTTATTCAGGGCCAGTGTATTAATTAGCTTCATATTTTGCTGTAAATTTTTCATTTTTATCGTTCTGGTTTTGTTAACTCATCGTTAGAAAAATAGAAGGATAGGTATTATAAACATCCTGAAAATGAAAATTGAGTTTTCACCAGATATCCACGTTTTGAGGTCGAGAAAACCACCTTCGTCATTCTTCCTTGTATGAATTGATGCGGTTACTCTTGACTTAAAACTGAATAGATTTTGGATATAATCGGTCCAGTAGTTTTCCAGTTATTCAAAGAATACAAAATTTAAATATAAAAATTTCAATGGATGAATCTCAAGAACTGATTAACGGAGGGTAATGATTTTTGACCCATCTGGTGAAATTTTGGTATTAATCGATCCAGTAGATTCTGCCACAGACAAAAAAACAAACTTTTCGTTTATAATACATTTCTATTCCTTTTAATAAAACTTTTTACTCGTAGAATACTATTTTCTGGACTTTGAGCTTAAAAAATTAAACTAGCTAGATCAAGTCAAAGTCTTTTCCCATCCTCAATAATATTGAATAAATTATAAATTTATTGATGAAAATATATTTTCTTTCATTACATACTGTATAGTTAAATATAATATTAGATTGTCAAAGAGAAACATTTTCAGATTTACAATCTAAGCAAGCCTATCATCTCTTCTTATCCTTGGGCTTACACAAAGGTAAGTTGTTTTTCCATTTACGAGGATATCTTTTTAGCCTTATTTGAAAGGTTTTTCAAGTAGGAATGAGTAAAAATATATATAGCTCTGAAATGGTACACCTCAGACCATATTTACATATTAAATATGAATAAGTGCCACTGCTTTGTGTCATTTAGCAAAGATCGAGTCTATCCAACAATACGAAGAGTCTTATTATAAATAATATTCCTATTTTATCTTCAATATATTATTTTCGCATTGTTTTAATAACAATTCTTCAATTTATTTTTATAATTTGGAAAAAAATTTAACGTGAAATTTATCTCTGTGGTTCGGACTACTATAATTAACAAGCCAACATATAAACTATTTGTTTGGTTTTATATAAAGTCGTGTTCCTCAATTAAGGGTGGCTGGCTATTGGCAATTACACAACACATATGCACGATTGCATCTACGTAAGAAAGCAGTTCTACTGGAATATGGCTTAAAATACGAGAGTCTTTAATTCTCTGAATTGCTTTCTGAACGTGAGTTCTCACTGACATTGAAGTTATATCGCACTCCTCGTCAATCTCTTCTTTAGTGAATTGTGGATTAAAAGCCGTTGGGACAACGACCAGCGTAGCATCGCGTTTAGATAATTCTAATTCAATCTGGGGACACTTCTTGTTTGAAAAAACGAGATCGCCAGGGTGTATCAATTTAAAAAAACCACTGTCATCCGTTATGAAGCTATTGGTCGATTTTCCCCCATAAGCTTTAGATACTTTGCAGATGTTTCCATCAGGGGTAACTACTATCAAACATTTCATGGTGAATCCAATCCTATGATTTGAAAACATGAGTACTCTTTGCTCGACAGTTGGCGGAGTGTCAGTAGGCATCTCTGTGTAATCTATAATGCATCTGCAGTTGGGATACTTGTGAAGTATTGATGGGAGATTCCTTTCTACACTTTCTTTGGAAGGCCAAAAAATCCAACTTTTAGTTTTGGCCGTTAAGGTCTGTAAAATTTCGAAAAAAATACTCGAGGCTGCATCGCTGTCTATGCGGAAAAAGCAACTGAGAGCACAAAAAGAAATCCCCAATTTCAGTTTCATTAGGAAAAGTAACAGTCCATTTTCTTTCCCTATAGTCTGGAAGCTCTTCGGCTGTCCATGGTTGCCCGGTTCTATCAATTTCAAAAGGACACAGAAAAAATTTCGAGATACCCCACCGAGCTGCTGCATTGTTTGATCGTTTTCAATATCTGGATATCCTAGAAATCCTGAATTTATTCCAGGATCCAACTCAGTACTGTTATTTCTCTTAGTCACTTGCTTGTCGTTAGCAATCGTCGAATTCTGACATTTTTGTGAATTTTGGGTAAATATCTGCGTCTGAGTAGAAGCATCATTTCCGCTATTCCAACAGAACAAAGCAGACGTCTCGTTTATGTCAACTTCGATATATGGGTCTGTTTGACACGCTACAGTTACGGTTCCGTACTGTTCTTCCACGGAGTCATCCACAAAGTCTTCCTCAAAGTCCTCCACCTTAACATGGCCTGCAATCATTTTCACAAAGTAATTAATTTCATTAGGCTCATCCCGTTGAATAGTCCGATCAAAAGAATAAAGGTCTGCTTGATAAATGGTAACTACAA
This sequence comes from Macrophya alboannulata, assembly GCA_949628255.1. Lineage (NCBI taxonomy): Eukaryota > Metazoa > Arthropoda > Insecta > Hymenoptera > Tenthredinidae > Macrophya > Macrophya alboannulata. The sequence continues at coordinate 24,513,976 of OX451206.1, read as the reverse complement.
ATTTTGTTGAAACTATATTAAATTGTGGACCGAAATATTGTTCGCAAGGGTTTAAAATCGATAAATTTTCAAATAAAATTTGGTTTGCTCGAGCAGTGATTTTTATTCTACTTTTTCAAGAGAGAGCTATTAGCAGGTTTAACGTCGAAGTCACGAATTCTACAATAACCAAATGAACTGAAAATATCATACAGGGTGTTTTTTTTAATCGTCCCAGGCCGATATCTCGCGAACTAATCGCGATACAAAAAAATACTTCGGATGAAACTTGTAGGATATCGAAAGGGAAAAAACATGGTGCAGCAGTATTTTCAGTAGGTGAAGATGCCACGGCCAGGGGAAGGTCAACTCTATTTTTTTAAACGGAAACCCATATTTTTCATTACATAATTTTGTTGCACTTGAAAATTCAAACGACTTTCGTTATGAAATTTTTGATTTTTGCACGTAATTAAAGAAATTGCAATGCAAAGTTACGGGAAAAAATTTTGTATTTCTTTTTTTCAAAATTCTATGCATAAAATTGCCCACTTTTTATCTCTTGCAATTTTTTCTGTAAACTTGCTAGTTTAGAGGTGAAAAGTTCTTAAATATTAAAAAATCTAGGTGCTTAGCCGAATATCATAACAAATTTTGTTCTCACAAAAAAATGTTTCATACGAAAGTCGTTTGGTTTTTCAAGTACAACAAAATTCCGTGATGAAAAATATAGGTTTCTATTCAAAAAAGCAAAGTTGACCTTTCCCCGGCCTCAGCGTCTCTACCTACTGAAAATGATACACCACCATGGTCTTTTCCCTTCGATACCCTACAAGTGTTATCCGAAGTATTTTTTCGTATCGTGATTAGTTCTCGAGATATCAGTCTAGGGCGATTGAAAAAAATCACCCTGTGTTACTAGAGCACCATAAAAGGGTCGATGAGTCTAGTGAAAAATGTGAGATAAATTTTCAGACATTATCCGATCTTGCAAGTTGTTCAATTCAATTTATCGAAATGTTATTAATTATTGTCTCTGTCGTATAACACCGTGCGGAAGAAGGATCGTTACAATAAATACAACTATTGTAAATTCTTACATATTTCAAAATCGGGTTGGTGATCTTCAATCAAACTGACGTGAAGAAATTCTGTACGTCCAAATACCCGCTCACACACTTTCTTGTATGGGTCTCTTTTGGTTTTGCGCTTGACGTTGGAAAATATGGATGGAATATACGCCTCACTATTTGCATTGTCGGATTTTTTGCCACCTACAAAGTGAACACTGCAAACGCGTGAATTTGAAGTAGGAGTCCAAAGTGGATTCGTGTAAGGTCTGAAATAAAAATTATAAAAAAAGAAACATGTGAGACTTATTTTGTGCTTTTCACGGTCCCAATTTCGCGGGCCACTCGACATCATTGCCATGCATTGCTTTCACGTATAATGCTTGAAAATTTTGAAGAAAATTTCGTTTCCAAATCAAAGATCATCGCGGAAATGAGCAATTCATCAAAAATTGACTGATAGAAGATACAAAATATGTTGGAGCTTTAAATATTATAGATAGAATCCATGCGCAAAAATGACAAGTTTATTTGTGAAAAACCCTGCTACGTTGGATAAACGGTGACGTCGTAGATGACCTCAAAACTGGATCGAAACAAGAATTAATATATGAAAAAAAAACTTCGGTCAACCGCGTCTTCTTGAGAATTACCTCAAATTTGGCATTTTAAGGTGCGTATTATAAGTCCCCTTGATGATGTTAGGCTTACATTACCGACCGCGATATAATTCAGCGAAGAAGTCCGAAACGTTGATCTAAAATGAGATAAAATGGATTCATTAAGGAAACCAGTACAGCTTGGTTTTGGGAATTCCGAGTACTTCAAAATGTATTTATTTGTCAGCCAAAGTTTATTTCACATCAAAAAAAAAAAAATTTCCTCCGAAAACCTTTGTCGTAAGGTTTTAGGCACATCGTTGTTCCGATTAAGGTCGTTGAGGGCTCATTTTGTCCAGAAAAGAAATCCTCATCGTATGAACGAGGGAATTTTTTTACAATTTCGTGTTGGCCAAGTTATTTGCAAATTAGTGGCCTAAATATTGGAAATTTTTGATAATTGACCGTAACTTTTCACATGAATTTTTCTTTGACCGATCCCTACGTTCATAAGATGTAGAATTACTGTCTGAAGAAAGCAAGACCTTGAGAGATTGAATTGGACCAACGATATGCCTGAAACCTTACGATAAAGTTTTTCGAAAAAAAATTTTCTAGATATTTTTATTGCGAAATTATATCGCGGTCGGTAAAGTAGGCATATGGCATTATATGAAGAACCAAACATCTGGGAGGCCCACAGTTAAAAAACCGGTTCTACACCCACTGCTATCCACATAATGAAGAATTTCGAGGCAGTTCCGCAAGCATATGCTTAGTATATATATTGCATAATCATAATAATAAGAAGTTTAGTAAAAATGGTGCGAAAAACGAAGCAGCAGAGCAAGATATGAAGAATGGATCCTTACATTCAAAAATATTTGGTTTCATCTTAAATAGTGTAATTTTTTTGTCACCCGATAGGTTAAGCAAAAAAATTTTGAGCTAGAAATCGGAAATTATACTCGTTGAATTGTTGTACTGCTGTTTCTTGTACGACTACATTTCGAATAAGTTCAGCTGTGAGATTGAAGCTCATGGATTGACTTAGAATTGTTTCTAAATAATCAATCTGCTCAAAGTGATTAAATTTGAATCGAATAACGTAAAACATACAGCCGCGTGTACCTATATTAGGTATATATATGTATGTGTATCGAACTACGATAGATCGCCTGCGCCGGGCGTATGAAAACAAATACGAAAGTTGAATGGGGTCGGGTGGTGTGAAACACGTGGGAATATACGTATAGAAGTTATTCAATGTACATACATATATACACTATTTTGAAATCGAAGGGTTTTTTGAAGGGAAAAACAGAGTTGCGATCATCAAATAGGACAGATTCGTATAGTTCGTTTCAAAAGCTTTCCATTGATGTTTTATAATTCACATTTTCATCATGTGGTTTACGAGATATGAGCGCTCGAAAGTCACGCTGCGCGTGCGAACTCGGGAAGAGTAGTCGAAGTATAGAGTCTGAAAGGCAGCGCTATCGAGAGGTGTAATATTTTCCTGCGTACTTGTACTTATTAAACGAAGATTTACAATTACTCAAAGTGAATAATATTTCACGAAACTTAACGGGTAGCTTTTAAAATCGCTTATCATTAATTGTCTCTGTCGGAACTCTATAATGACAATAAAATAGCAGCTGAAATTTGTACATAACCTCCAAAGCTACGTAATAATATTATCGAGTATCCGTCCTAATTATTTATCGTAATCTACCGTGATATTAAAAAAGTGGAATTTAACGATACCCGAGCCGATTTAGAATCTTGAATAAAACTAGCGTCATGTTTATAACCGCATAAAAGAGCACATGTTTACTTACACACGTTTGATAACATCAATCCACTGTTGCTTCCTATCTGTTTCCCACTTTTTACCAGGAAATCGGTAGAACGATAGATAAGGGTTTTTATTTTCGCTGTGGGGACAAGTGACGACACAACAGCTTCGTTTTGAACGAACAATTCTGTCGAAATTTGAAGCCATAATCAAGTTTAAGTAATACTCTACGCGACGACAGCTGATTGAATCCCTGTTACCCCAACAACGCTTCATCTTACCGCTAGGACAGCGCCACCTGAGTTATGTAGCTCGCGTTACGCGAAAATTGGTAAAAAAGGTTTCCTCGCCATAACGCATATGCGATGTAATTAATTCACCGCATTCTGGATAAACAATATGATAGTATATGTATTCGATGTATTGAATGTATATTGAATAATAAAGATCAATAAGAACTGGATTTATTTTACTAATTTTTATTTCGTCGTAGCATATTATTATGTATATAATATGATTTCAGATATAAGAACATTTTTAAATGTATATATAATATTATAATATACCGTGTGGATAAAAAAGTACAAATATTTACAAAATTACTAATTAATTATAAAGTATAAGTATAATGTTAATTTCGATGATATTATAACTGCGGGATATAATATATGATGAACGTATTGTACAGATGAATTTGCTGCGCGTTTTTAACATCCAAGGTTTTAATACTCCTTATCATATTTTCTTCGGTCATATAATTTGACTATAGAGTTATGATGGACGAATTGACTAAAAAAAACCTTCAATTTAAAATAACAAAAAATTCAAATAAAATAAAATTTTTTTTTTATCCGTTTTAAACGGATAAAAACTCTAAAGAATCAGATGCACTGCACAGTTATACAATTTCATTCTTCAAACACTTAATTATATGTATATTAATCTTCAGTCACAGCTGGACATTGTTCAGGCATACTCGAGCCGCCAATATTCTTTTTCTTCTTTTCTTTTTTTGTTATTTGAATTACAATCATACAGAATTGACTGTGACTTGTATATATATATAGCAAAATGATAGTAAATCTAGACATCATATAGCATAGGTATAATAATTGGATCAAATCACAAATTGAAACACTGAAAGCTCGACATAGCTTAAACAAAAAAATAAAAAGGGAACAAAATATAAACCCAGCAAAGTTTTTTTTTTTGAGGTACAGATAAAGCACGAAATGTGTTTGAGTATAAGATAATGTGATGAAAAATGATCATTGATTATTACTTTAGTTTATAGAGTTTATATGTAGGTGATGATTTGATGAATATTATTGGCAGTGATCGTATGTATACTTCAATGATTATTACATGTCTATATAGTATTAGTGATCGCAACAAATAAGCTGGCCAAAACAAAATTGTATTTTGCACGACGCCACATTGGAGGAATTAGTCGAAACCGCGAAGTTGATAGGGGCATTATTTAGCTTTAGATTTTTTTTTGTTCTTACTGGTTAACGGCGTTCTGAGTTTGTTGGATATTTTCTCACCTGAGTTTATATATAATTTAATAACATTTTTATTAATAAAAGCTAACAATTTTTTGGTCACCTATATGAATAAATACAAGAACAAAATAAGAATGGGCGATTAAAATTGTTAATTTTTTTTTTTAATATTCAAAGATCGAACTGAGTTGTATAATACTTCAAACTTTAAATCGTCTCGTTCGATTTGACTCCCTGGTGGTAAATAAGATGTACGTACTTTAATGGTATCGTGATTAATTCTTCGGATGTATAATAATTGTATTTTTGGCGATCGAAATTTACCTCTCGTTTTTATATATTTAGCAGTAAAAAAGTTCTAGACGCGTCGCTCAAGCCTAAATTAACAGATAGTGTTATTTTAAGCACACGCATTTATACCTATATATACCTAACTCGTTATTATACTAATTATAATATTATTATGCGGTACATTGTATATATGTATATGCATATATAATCGGAGTGTGTGGAAAATATATCTTTTTTTTTTCCCTTTTTTGCTGCTCATATTCCAAATGATAGACTTTGATGCGAAACAGATCGAAACAGAGAGGCTGGATGACTTTTTTCCGTATATAATTAAGAACACAAGTTAAAAGAAGAAAATATTTTCACTGAAAAAAAAAACAGAAAAAAAAAATTATAACTTTGCTAAAAATTAAGATATCGATCGGTTAGTTTTGTGCTTAATTTTTAAGAAGATCAATCATCTAAGGAGAGACTGGTGCAGAGTAGTGCAGCTTTATATTAAAGCCCACAATTATATTTCTGTAGAAATTGTTCAATTCTTTCCGTTAAAAAATATGGGCCCAAGACGAACTCGATATATTACAATTTTTAGCCAAGTTATAATTTTTTTTATTTTATAGTAAGAACGTTAGTTTTTTTCCCCCTGTGTTATCAATTATACGGGAAATGAAAATCCCCTTTTTAGCGAGTACATGAAATCGAGATACAGGCTTTTCCTTTAAGGATTAGAATTAGCCACTTCACATCAAAGTATCCATTAGTTTGAGTAATCATAAGCAGCGAAAAAAACAACAAAAATAAAGTTTATTTTCGACATACTTATTATACATACTGCGCATATATGCAACTATAGGCATTTTGATTATAATAAGCTTATAAGATATTAATACGTTATCAAATAAATTATATTTACATGAAATAGCCTCTCTATTAAGGCCATAGAATTCAACGATCGATAACTTGAAACAAAAAAATTTAAGTGAGATTTCGTTGTTACAAAAAAAAAAAAAAAATAAAAATCATAAAACACAAAAAAAAAAAAAAATCACACACACTACAGGCAAGTACGGAAAGCTCGTTACGTCGTTTGAAGTTTTCAATACGCTCGATATATTCGAGGGACTAAAAACTACTTAAACTATAAACGAGCCAATTACACACTTATATATAAGAAATCGTTTCTATATACGCTTTAAATAAGTACGATCATACGATCTGTTCAACAAATTACACCCAAATTGTTATTATTATTATTATTATTATTATTATTATTATTATTATTATTATTATTATTATTATTATTATGACTATTATTGATATTATTATAATTATTGTTATTGTTATTATTATTATTATTATTATTATTATTAATATTATCATTATTATTACTATTATATTATACAAGGTGTCCCATATTGAACGTAAGAATAAGAAAAACAAAAAAATTATCACACGCTCCTTGTTATAATAAAGAAGTTTGGCCTGTATAATATATGTATGAGTATTGAATAAATCCTATACGAATAATAAGAATAAAGATAGTAAAAAACGAAGAGTGTTAAAAAGAAAAAAAAATTAAAGAAATAACGATGGAAATATAATTATTGTTGAATAAATTGGACTATATTATGTTGTTAAATTGATTTTTCGAGCTATATTCTGAGTAATACTTAAAAAATGAGTACGATGTAAAATGAATAAGGTTAAATTTCTTGAACGTCCATATATTTTTTTCATTTCAATTTTTTTCGTAATTTGTCCCGGAATTTTTTAATATATGTATACGCCTATGTATACAGTGATTCGGAATTTGATTAGATTCGATTACGCGAGTTGAATTATAATTATACCTCGTCTATAATAATACCTATGCCCATTCAAGCATTCATATATCTATTAATTGTCCGATGAAAAAATTTACAACGTTCTTTAAATCGTTATATAATATGTATGTACACTCAAAGACTGGGGAAAAATGGGGAATTTACGAGATGTGTTAAAAAATCCAGCAAAATGCACATTAATCGATGTCATAATCGAACTATACAAGGCCGTTTAAGATTTGATAATTTAGAAACAATACAAAAAAAAAAATAAGAATTAAGAGTTTTTTTTTTTTTGACTCGTTCAGATATATACGAGTCATTATAGTGACCGATAAATCTTAGCCTTTTTTTTCTATTTTAATTTTTTTTTTCTTTGTTACTCATTTATCTTTATTTATTATAGCCATTAAATTTGAGGTGTATAGAAATTGAATTTGTGTGGACGTTGAAAACTTTTCGTTATCACGTTTGATATGATTGCGTTACTTTCTTATATCATCATATTAATATATAGTAAAACAACGGGTCTTAAAATATCCTGTCGTTACATATATATTTAGATTATAAATATTATATTATATCTTATACGATTATTCGATGTGAAATGAAATTGTCTGTCTTTACTAAATTAGCGCTAATTGTCGACAATGATTATAAAATATGTATCATGTATACTTTTTTTTTTCAGTAATATTATTATTATTATTATTAGATATTATCAGATATTGTTATTATTATTATTATTATTATGGTTTTCGTGCAATTTTATTATTTAAACTTTAGGCTAATGAACTTGAATTTAATGGGGCGGAAGTACCTATCGGAAATAAATATTGTATCCTTAAGAGAGCTAATGGACGATTTCAAATACTGTAACTACGCCAATTTATAAGAAACAAGGTCCATATTGTTGTTGTTCTTAATTTTTTAAGGTTTTTCGCAGCCAATCGCGGGGCATATCTCATTATTTTATCTTATTATCTCAAAATCGGATCTCTGAATAGAAAATTTTGACAGGACATTTTTATCAGGATTTTTTAATACATGGTATAAACGATCCGTTATAACGAAATAATTGATCGATTCTTGCCAAGTCATATTTTTTCCTTATTCTTCTTATTTATTTTTTCAATTTCTTTTTTTTATAATTTTTTTCAAGGTATCTCGCGTAGTTTGGGATCGGGGGGAATCTTTATCTTCAAAAATTTTAAAAATTCCTAAGTTCGATAACTGATACATTCCAAGTTCAGTTGATTCAGAAGAATTTTTATGAAAGTATATATATTTTGTTTTCGTTAAATATTTAGGGAAATAAAATTTTTCTACGATTCGTTGTATAGTTAATATAACGTTTCCGATATCGATATATATTTTTCAAGAATTCTTTGGTCAATTTTTCATTAATTTCCACATCTATGAGCTCCTCGTGAAGATATTATAATTACTAACTGATCTCACTCGATAATAATCAAGTTTAAGGGGACCGGTACAGCTTGGTTTGGGAAATTTTGAGTACTCCAAAATTTATTTATTTATCAACCAAAACTTATTTCACATCAAAAAAAAAATTTTCTTCGAAAAACTTTGTCGTAAGGTTTCAGGCACATCGTTGGTCCAATTCAACCTCTCAAAGTCTTGCTTTCTTCAGACAGCAATTCTACATCTTATGAACTTAGGGATCGGTAAAAAAAAATTCATGTGAAAAGTTACGCTCAATTATCAAAAATTTCCAATATTTAGGCCACTAATTTGCAAATAACTTGGCCAACACGAAATTGTAAAAAAATTCCCTCGTTCACACGATGAGGATTTCTTTTCTGAACAAAACGAACCCTCGACGACCTTAATCGGAACAATGATGTGCCTAAAACCTTACGACAAAGGTTTTCAAACAAAGTTTTATTTTGATGTGAAATAAACTTTGGCTGAGAAATAAATGCATTTTGGAGTACTCCGAATTTCCAAAAGTGAGCTGTACTGGTTCCCTTAAACTGCATCAGAGATAGATATAATAATTATGACAGCGACGTTTCCGTTCCTCTCGCCGAAAAAAAAAAAAAAATTTCAAGATAAATTTTCCCCCACAGCTAGAATCCATAATTGGCGCGTTACAGTATTTTTTTATTGAGAATTTACTTCGGTTTGATGTCCTACGTCGAAAGGCAGCTATCTACAACAATTTCGCCTAATTTATTAACGACTTCGTCGAAAGTGGGTCGCTCTCTGGGATCATTGGCCCAGCACGTTGCTTGCAGTTCCTGTAAAGCCGGGGGCGCTGCTTTGTGAGCTTTCCAGCCCAAGGCCTGGGCCTTGAGCTGTGCAAGCACAGAGTCGTCGTTCAGTTTATAGAACGGTATCTCACCCTGATGAAACATCTCCCAAACTAGACAGGAGAATGAATAAACGTCACTTTTGGTCGAGTATTCATCCTCCCATACCGCCTCGTATGGCAGCCACCTGAGAGGTATGACTTGGTTACGGTGTTTCATGTACTCCTGATGGTACGGCTCCTTCGTCATACAAGGGAACGATATTTTGATCGAAAAATTGCTGGATATCATGCAATTACGAGCGGCTATGTCCTTATGGACTAGCCGGTTATCGGCGAGGTGTTTTAGCCCCTTGGCGCCCTGTATCGAGAGGGATAAAATTTGAGCGACAGAAAGCTGGGGAGCACGTTTTTTAGAATCGTGGGTAGGACTTGAGGCGCTCTCCTTTCTTGAGGCGATTAAAAACTGCTTTAAATCACCCCAGTCCGTATATTCGAGGAACATGTAGTGCGGTTCCTCTTCTCTGCAGAGGCCAATCAATTTCGCAACGTTCTCATGGTTCAACTTTTGCAGCAGGTCCAACTCCCGTTTAAACTCCTGCAGTGCATTTTCATCCTTCGTACTTGTGAGGCTTTTTATCATAACGAGAGTCTCCTTTTCACCGTCCAGTTGATACTTGGAACCAAACACATCGCCGAAACCACCGCGTCCCAGTGGCTTCAAATCCTTCAGGTTGTTACGTGAAACGGCTATCTTGTCGTAACTGGATTTCGACTTTTTTGAATGATTGCTGCTCTGGCTCTGCGCTGTTTCCGCACCGTCACTACGATGGGAATCCCGGTTCTCAGTCTTTTTCGCTGCGGATGTCTTGTGGTTTGTTTCTTTGAGCTCGGTCTGCTCCTCCTGCACGTCTCCGTTCTCAAGTTTTTCTGAAAATATCACAAGAATTTATATCATTGAGAATCAAACTAGTCGAACCGTTATTTCCCATATTGACTTTTTCCACTTGGGTATGGTCCGAATCATTAGTTTATAGTCTAAAAGCAAATATGGAAAGAAAACAAAAATTTTCATATTCAATTTAAAAAATAAAATAAATATAGATATAGCAAAAACTGTTATTCACGCTTTTATCACAGAGATGTGAACAAGTACCTTCAGCCTGTTCCTGCAAATACTGCTGCTTCCTGCGCCTACGTCTGTAACGACAGTAAAGCATCAATCCGACGACTAAAACCATGTAGGCTGCAGCCGCACTGAGAGTTATTGTCACAGTCTTTGTCATCATTGATCCATCCTCTCCATTGTCCAGGTCCATGTCTGAGCGATAACCGTCTCCAGCTGACAATGAAACGCGAAAAATAAGCACATAGGTAAACTCATGTTTGGTATGTGTGAAAATTGAAAAGGAAATTTGCGTTCATTTCTTTTTCTCTTTTTTGTTCTTGCTTCTAGACCATGAGGGTTTTCATGCTACAATTTTTTTTAACGGGTTTTGCATATATACATTCCCAAAAATATCGTAAATTATATGGAAATATCGAAGTCGTTCGATTGCACGAAAAAAAAAATCATTTTTGATCTTGGTTGGCTGAAAATTGGCTTCACATCGTCGTAAAAATTATGCACAGAGAATTAGAATTGATTTTCACTCGAACTTTGTTCGAGGAGTTTATAGTTTTCATGTACAACATGTAGAAAATAATTCTACGAATTTTAACGAATTTTTCGTAGAAATTGGAACAATTCTACGAGTTTCTACGAATTTTTAAAGAATTTGAACTTTTTGTAGCTTTTTTGTTTTAGAAATGTACCTCGAACGATAAGTTCAACTTCTTCTCTCTTCAACCCTCCGCTGTTTCCCGCTGTACATCCGTACTTCCCCGCATCTTGTAGGTAGACTTCACGGATGTAGAGACTTCCGTTTGACAATACCTCGAATCGAGGGCTTTCCAAGTTGTTCATGCGCGAATTTTTGTCCCAGCGAATTGTCGGTTTCGGATCTCCCTCGGCGGAGCAATGAATCATAACTGAGTACCCTTCGACAGCCTCTGTCGGATTCTGAGGTCGAACGGTAAACTTCGGAGCAACTATAATAAAAAATAAAGAATAAAAATAAAAATTGTTAAATATTCAATATAGTAGACAGAGAATTCCGATTGTCGAGAACGGGAAAACCATTCACGCGATTCGTATAGTTTAATTTCACGATTATCAAGACTTTGTCTCGTCGATGACGATATCCCGGATTTTTTTTGACGATCCACGAACGATTTTTCATTCCATCTTTTTCAGTTTATTAAATGTTATAGATGATTCTGCCAATTGTTGACCAGGCTTATGGTCCCACCATCTCCGATTCTCTTCTAGCTTCAAAGAACTCTGATTTCAGCCACGAGTGACTTCTTCGATGATTTTTATTAAGATCTAAATGGACGGGCCTGCAGTGTGAGGCAAATAAAATATTTTTTTTTTTTTTTTCTGAAGCGTGACCGAAATGTTGTTGCAAGAATATTATAATTTTATTTTTTGTCAGTCATATTCAGAGATATAATGCCGTAATTAACACTCTGCAATTCGATGGTGCGGAATTTTTACGGCAAACAGGTTATCTCAAAGATGAAAACAAAACGCGTGAATATTGTCCATAGATACGCCTATCAAGCCATTCAATTACCAAATTCGAACGATCCGATTTCCCCCCCAAAAAAAAAAATTAGTAAAAATTTGATTTTTGCAAAATTTATTGAAATTTTGGACGAAATAATTTTTATCTATCGATTGGTAGGTCAGATCGACTTGTCTGTGAATAAATCGATGGTGAAACATTATAAGAAAAAAACCTGCAAATTTCAAGATCCTAGGTCAACCGGTTCCGGATAAATCAAGGTTCTAAAACGGCTAGGATGTTCTTTACCTGTTTCGAAGAGCGTATTTTTTTTCTCTCTCTCGAACGAGACTAATTTAATTTTTCTGTTATCTGAAAGTGCTGAAAAGACGTCACTTTCTGCACAAGGGGACTAAGGAGTATCTAAAGTTAGCAGAGAATCGGGGGGCAGGGAGACCCCAAACCTGATTATTAATTTGCAGAATTATCCAGCACACGTTCTTACCAAAAGTTAGTCGCAACTATTCTTCAGTTTGTCCTATTCCAAGAATACAATTCTCGAAATTAATTCGTATAAAAATTATGTACTTACTGACTACGTCGATGGTGATGGTGTGGTTTATCGAGCCCTGGGTGTTCGTGGCCAAACAGGTGTACCGTCCTTTATCATCTTCGACGACACCGTTGAAGTGCAAGGTGCCGTTAATATCTTGAATATGCTGTGGAAACTCGGCGTCGTAGCCTTCTTTTATCCATTTAACAATCGGATGTGTGGCTCCCTGGGCCTTGCAGTGTACTTTGGCCGAGGAGGCAAGTTCGAGTCTCTTGTTGACTGGGGGTGGCGAAAACTTGAGCTTTTCCTTAACGACAAGTTCCGCGTGTTCAGAAAATATCTTCGGAAAACCCTTCGTGAAGATCTCGCACTTATAGCTGCCCTTGTCCGACAGATCGACGCTTTTTAACGACAGGGTAACGTTCCCGCGGTTATCAATGACCCGGTGCCTTGTCGGACCTCCGCTTTCCCGTAACGGTTCTCCATCCTTAAGCCAGCGGACGTGTGTGATCGGAGATTCGATACCGATATAAGAACAAGACAACGTCGCGGGATTTCCTTCCGTAACGGTTATCGATTCCGGTGAACTCATCAAGCTCGGCGGAGCTATAACGGATAAGAGGTTTTAGACTTCAGGGTGGTTCCGAGAAACAAGATTTTGAGATAACCAGTTGCTCATCCCTGGCGTCGTTCTCTTTCACAAGAAAAATAATTCCTATATTATCGTACTCACTGGATATAACGACTTGAACGGTCATCTCGGTTTCCCCGGCTAAATTTTCAGCGATACAAGTATAGTTCCCATCGTCTTCGTTCAGACGTGCTTCTCCGATGATCAAAGTGTTGTCCTGGACCCTGACCACACCGGAGTCGCTTATGATATGTCCGGTCGGATGTTTCCAATAGACTTTCGGTGGCGGAAGTCCTGACGGTTCTAAACAGCTTATCTGCAGTTCTTGTTGCTCCCCAACGACCGCCAGTTGGTTAGAAAGCGTTGGCTCGAAAGAAGCTACGGAGAGATTCCGCAAATCTGAAAATTACCCATACGTTGGCCATACAAGGATTCAGTTTGAAATTCGAGGGAACATGGAACACCAATTGACAAAGAGCTGGTTAAAAACAAAAAATATGTAAAGCGGTTTACTCACAAGCGATTTGAAGCTCGGCAGAATACACCTGCAATGTTTCGCCTCTGATACCATGACACGAGTACATTCCCTGATCTTGGTGCTCGGTGGCCTGAATGACGAGGGTACCATTTTCGTGCAGGGTTTTTTCGTCGTCCGATTCTAGGGGTCCGTTATTTTCAAAAAACCACTGAACCGAATCAGCGTCATCGTATGAGCAGTGAAAGAAGGCCGGTTCTCCACGTTTTGCGATCACATTCTGGGGGACGGTCTTTATCATCGCTGTATCGTTGCTCGGTATCGTCAAGGGAAGACTGTCGCCCATAGGCGAGGACCCTACGTCGTTACGAGCCTGACATGTATAGACTCCGTTATGCTCCGGGCCCGATTTATGGATGTGCAGTTTCTTCTTCTTGATCTCGACCCGGTCGGTCTTCGATATACGGTCAGCGTTTCTGAAAATGATCGTCGTTCAATTTTTCATATACACTGAGATAGTTGGTTAGCGTCGTGCGCACGGGTTCCGTCAGTATTCGAAATTACTTTTTGAGCCAGTGTCTCTCTAAATCTTTTGGTATTTTTAGTCATTTTTCTAGAATGTGGGATGGAGCTTAGGTGAAGTTACGGTGGGATTTAAATACTCTTTTGGAAATAGCAACGAAATAAAAGAAAAACGAAAACTTACTTGAACCATTCGTAACGCATATCTCCCGACCCTTCGACGTGGCATCGCAACTCGACATCAACGCCGGCTTTAAGAAGGGTTGGCAATTTTGGTAGCTGCAGTTGAACATCGGCTTTGGTAATCCCTGCATAACAAGACGAAATACGTCGTTAAACGAAGTGCTTTTAATTTCCCAGAAATTTTTCTCTGTAATTCAACACTTTGAATATGAAAAAGTCTGGTTATTCAAAGCTTAAACCACGTCTTCTAAGACATAGAAGATCCTGTATTACGTATCTCTCATGCTGGATCGCAATCGCATCTGAAAGTCGAGATCAAAGGAGTCGAAATATTTTTGAATTTTAAAGACACTGCAAAGTTGAGAAGAGGCTAAGGAGAAACTGGGAATGAACTAAGACATCCGAAATTGTATAATAGAAATAATGCGAAACCATATCGAACATTTTTGAGTTCTTCCTAAGTCTAAGGTACGCAAATGGAAAAAAGTGGGTAGATTGGTCTTGTCGATCTGAAAATCTGTCCTCAAAATGCAAATTAGTGACCTGGAGAATCCAAGATTACCAAATTCTGAGACCAAATCGTTCAGTGTATTATTTTTTATTGGCCATGGTTTGCAGCTTCTGATTTTTAAGTTTGGAAATATTATCTCAGATTCAGTACCAGAGACCCTAAAAACGTCTGAAAACCGAATGTCAAGGAAATCCATAGCTTGGTTTCGATTTAACCCTAGGAGTACACACATATTTTTCGCTACTTAGTAGTACACACTGGGTCCGTGAGACCCGACCAACTTTCGTGGGATGTATTTGCCCGACAATACGTCTATTACGATAATTTTTTTTTTCAAATAAAAGAGCATACTGTTAAAAAAGCACCTGTGGAGACGAAATATGTGTTCGGTTCATATTTTGTCTGAAAAAGCTGTTTGAGCAGATAGAAATGCTTCGCGCAATAGGAAAAACGCGTGTTTTGCACTTTTTTTTACTTAATTCATAACTTCGGAACTAATTGACGGAATTTAATTTTCTTCGTGGATTCTCAAAGGGCAAAGGCAAAATTTTGAGAAAAAAAAATATGGTGATATAATTTCTTATCGTTATCAACAAAACCTCCAGGGGTGAACTAGGTCGACTTTCGGAGTTTCGTTTTTCGCTACAATCGATGTTTGGCCTGTTCTGATGAATGTCTACTGTAAAAATCCAATATTTTCGGATGAATTTTTTATACATTGAATAGGAAGTGATAATTTATTCTGCGAATTTACATGCACCTAGCAGCGAATATACGTATTCTGTAATACATTTATATTGAAATCACACATTATAAATCAAAAAATAAGGTTCAATATCAAAAGACTATACTGAAATCGTTCATATTTATTCAATATATCTTATTTAAAATCGAATGTGAAAAAAGAAGGATGTAATTACTTTGAAATTTCAACCGACTTGTACACACTTGGGTCTGAGAGACCCGTGCCTGTTTTCAAACGTGTATGATTCGGTAGCGAATCGACGACAAAATATCCGCCTAGCGGCGAATGGTAGGGGAATGTCTAAAGTGAATTTACGCGTAAAAGCCATAGTTATTATATCAAGGGCCTCGCGGTTTTAGACTCTTAAAAATTTGACCGGGTCTGTGAGACCCGATGGTGTACTCCTAGGGTTAACAGCTTTACGACACCATGAATGGATATTCGAATTCACGATATAAATTCTCGAGGTGTTAATACGCTGTCTGCAACATAGAACATATAGAAAATAGGATTTTGGGTAGCTCCATTGTATCCTTTCATCCCGCCATAAGAGTTCGTGATTCTTGATTATTTTCTGTTGTCTTCTGTACCGGAGTTAGTCTTTTTTTTAATTCTGAGTGTCTGGTAGAGGTAAAAACCGGAGCACGTGGCCATTTGACGCCAGTCAAGGGTCCGAGATACGCATTAGGCTCAAAGAGGAATCCGGCGAAGTGAATTTGCGGTAAAAGAGTGGAAGACAATGGTACAATAAATAGTAAATAGCGTGAAAGCTCGCAGAGTAGCGGCAAGCACGGAGTTGGGCGGCGGGGGGGCAGGGGGGACCGCAATTGCGGAAGTGCCGCAGCGCCGGTAGCGCAACAGCCTGTAACTTACTTTACACACTTACTTTACTTTGCGTACTCCCGAGCTGCAATCCTTTGCAGGTGGCGCGCCGGTGCAGCCGCTTTGCAGGACGGTTTACAACCCGCTTTGATACCGGCCACTCGACTTGCTTTCTCTCGAAGCCTCGACTATACTCGGAAAGCCGTGTTTAAACGCACAAACGACGTCAGAGATCAAAGGGGCCGCCCGCAACGTCGCTGAGCGAGGAGAGAAGAGAGAGAGAGAGTGAGAGAAAGAGAGTGAGAGAGACCATCAGCGTTTATTATTATCATCTCCCGCGCAAGATTAACTTTCGTGTAAACACTACCGTGGCTAAGAAAAATTGGTGAGGGGGGAACGGGAGTTGGACAACGCGCCGGCGGGGAATCCCCGTCACGTTTGACAACGTATAAACCGTCAAGCTTAAGCATGCAGCGTGGGCGAGAAAAGTTACAAATGAATCAAGCTACTCTGACACCAACGCCACGCGATGGGCTACACCAACCTCTTAGGTCTCAGGGTATAATTGTCACAAGTCACGAAGATGCGATGTGTGGCATTTATAGTGGTTGTCGCTTGTCAAAGGAGCATCGACTCCATCATCGGCTGGGGTAAGAATGAGGGTGAGCCGTCGAGAACCAAAATAGAAAGAGGGAAGAAGCGAAAGGGATATTAAGGAACGTATACCGAAAGAAGAGGAGAAGAGGAATTCCTAAATTGGTACTGCGCCGCTTTTCTCAACTTTACTGGTACAGTATCATCGGTATTTTTTACTATCTTCAGGGAATTTGAATTAATACTTCGAAAATATTCAAAATGAACATCGCAGTCTGTAAATTGAAGAAGATGACTCGAAGATGAACTCGTTACCCCAAGTGGCTTATAAGTGCTCTGAATCTTTCACAAGTTTTCAGTCACGATCCAGAAATGGTTTCGATGTTTTGATGCAGGAAAATGAACTCCAATTTTTGCGGTGGCTCATCAGTGTGCTCGAAAGTTTTTTCTAGTGTACCAGAGTGCCTCATAAGTCGAATCGTTTCCATCTTACTATACCTAATTCAAATTTGAACAAGCATCACAGTATTCAAAGAGTTTTCTGTATATCTCTTTTGTGAAAAGTCTTGTTGCACATTAGCTCACACATCGTTCACCAGCGTTGGCTCTATAATTCCACGTCTAGGACCCCCGAGAAAACTTTTCAGTATTTGCTTGTCCCCCAAACCCGAGAGCGAGCGGGAGAAAGAGGGATAGGAGGATGGAGGAGGGGGATGAATAAGGTTAAAAGCCAAAAGGTTCTCTGCATTCATTGCATCACTTTGGGGTCTGAGCCCAAAGCCTAAGGCCCTTCATCATTATAGAGATATCTCTGTGCAAATATGCTCATATACTGAAGCAGCTCGGCTGGTAAATTCGACTTCAGCTGTTAATAACAATTAGAAGCGCCAAGTTTCTCTCTGCATAATGGAAAAAAAAACAGAGAGAGCAGAAGGCGAAGAGAGATGAAGACAGAGAGAGAGAGGACGAGAAAAGGATGCTATAATGTAAACGCGTTTAGGGAAGCAGCGGAAGCAGCGGCCGCGGCAGCGAGCCGCGAGATGAAGGACTTGAAAGAAGACCGCTGCAGCATGGAGACTGAGATCGCCTGGGTTTGGGGTGGGTGGTCCAAGGAGGCGGCAGGCGCTACTATTTATCCTAGGTGAGCAAACAAACGACGCAGCTTGGGTCTCAAAGCACAGGCTGCGTCCAACGCTGTCGCAAGGCCAACGCCGTTGCAGCCCTGCAGGTTCCACCAGTCGCACGATCAACAGTTCAACATCAACACGGGAAGCCTGTTACTCTTGAAATCTCCTCTCAAGATGCGCTTCGCGCAGAAATCAATGGCACAGAGTGACCATTTGTAACCTTTGCCCACTTGGTCAGACTGAACGCGAAATAATACAGTAAACATACCCGAGTCGAGGAACATGATTTCGAAGCAAGACTTGATATCAAAGTAAAGTATTTCAGGCACGAATGATGTTCTTTGACAAAGGGAAATGTGGCGACCATTAACTTATTTAGTATTCAAAAATCAGTCAGCTTCACGATCCTCCTGGCAAACGATGGGACAAGAAACATTAACCATGATGAGGATCAGACAGGTGTTGAAAAGTTTCAGCACACCGACTGAGATTTGGATGCCAACCCGAGCTCGAAAACCAGGAGTGTGATGTGTTTCATTTCAAGCCTCCGACACTGTTCAGAGATATTTGAATCAAACCCTATTTGATGTGAAGTAGAACACCGTTTTGTCTCATATCAAATCCAAAAAGCATAATTTGTGGTAACAACACGAAATATGATGCGAGCTTCAAGGCTTTTACATTACTCCTACCATTTCGTACACTCTTCACAGTAGCACACGGATGTGGAAATCAGTGGTGTAGAAAATATAGTAAAGTAACTGTGAAAGGACCATCAGCACACGGTGTGGACTCCAATTGCGGTATTTCCGCATGCAAACCGCAATGATAGAGCATTCTGTATCTAACATAAAAAATAGGTGTATGCATAATCAGTGCGAGGTCAGTATCTTTCTTTCTTTCTTACTTTTTTCTTTCACTTATTTACTTCCGGTTGCGGGAAGTACGGAAGTGGAAAGCCCCGCACTAGTGGTTCTGACCCACACGCAGATCTGTATACCGGCATACATTTAACCCAGGATCGTCGAGGGGCAGCCAATTGGCGTCCGGATCCAGGGGAAAGTGGAGATGCTCGTGGTCGCAGTCGAGGGGTTGCCAGTGACGGCGTTGCCAGGGCAACGAATGGCTGGGACGACGCGGTCGTGGGGTGAACGCGGCAAGGGAACAGCAGGGAAGGGAAGGGAAGAGAAGGGGAGGGAAAGTACGGTCGATGCAAACCCACCATAAAGTTTTATGGGCCTGGCTCTCGGCAGTCGGCCCTCCAGACTGTACACCTAGCTGCTGCCACGGCCGCGCTATCCTGTCCGCCTGCCCTAGCACGTCGTCTGTCTACACTCGGTGCACTGAGCCCTCTCTCTTATCCTCTCCCTCCTCTCTCCCCATGTATGCATACATACATACATATACATGCCCATATATGTATATACCTATGTGTATAAATGTATGCGGGTTTCCAACTCTGCGAGGCTCGTCGGAAGGCGATGGTGACGGGAGACGCTGCGGAGACTCGCGGGTACTGCAAACAGCACGGCAGGGATCATGGTGCTTTTGACGAGAGTCAAGAGCCTGAAAATCGGGCTGAAACCCCCCAAATTTAGGTTGGGCTAGGCTGCAGGGTTAGGGTGACAAGTACCTATCCACGAAGCTACGAAGTTACCAAGCCACGAAGTTACGCTGTCGAAGGAGACCGGAGAATTTTAGGAACCCAACGACGCGGCTCAACCGAAGGGCTTCTTTCTCAGGGTACAGAACTCGGCGAGCGAAAGCCCGTACGAAACCGGAGACGCGAGGGTGCAGCGCGTGGCCTCGCCGATCGACGGATACTCGAGAATCGAGGCAACGCTATAACTTTACGATGAGAAAGACAATTACCTGTCTCGGGTCTGCAGAGGATTCACAGGCTATAAAAAAAAAAAAAAAAAATAAAAACTACTTCCGTTAGGACATTGCCCCCGACGTGGTAAGTCATCGTGTGTAACGTTCACTCATGCACAGAACGCGATTGCAATCCATAGAATTGACCTATTCCTTCCTTCACGGGCTACAATCATTGTTATGCTTCACCAAAAATCGACTGTCTTGGATATCCCACGCGCAATTGAAGACTGAAATATCCAGACGAATTTTAGAAAAAAAAAAAAAAAATGCGGAAACCGTCGTATTCTGCATGTGCAACGTAACTTTATATGGTTTCTTCACCGGCGGTGTTCACCCCAACGTCGATTATCTTCCAGATGAGAATTTGTCGTGGTTATAACCCCCCTCGTCGGGTGGCTTCTTTCGCCACTGCTGATAATAATTACACCACCATGACGAGTTTCGTATTCTAGGAGGTGCAGCTCTCTGGGATCCGTATGCCACGCACGTTTCTGATATCTGGCTCACCAGGGGCCGGAATTCTCTTCTCCTTGAATTAGGAGGTCACGAGTCGGAGAGACAGTGTGAAGATGCGCACCCCAGAGTGCGGGCTCGTATTTATACTGTTTATTGTTCACGAAGACAGACGTGGCCTCTTGATCTCTGGGTCACTAATTTTCGTTAGAATCTCATTAGAAGTTTTGCTCACAAAACAAGCGAGTACCGAAGATCACCAAGGAATGCTACAAGTCGTATACATGCTGCATATATTAGATCAAACCTATTCTTTTATTAACTTCCCGCTATGAAAATTGAAAATTTTCAAAAAAAAAGGGAAGTTATTGGTAATTGCGGTCCGATTTCCGAAAATCGAGTTTTCATCAGATCTCGACGTTTTGGGGTCCTAGGAAGCTATTCTGACTATTTTTGGATGGACGTCCGTATGTCTGTGTGTGTAAAAAATTTGTCGTACGATATCTTTAGAACGAATCGACCGATTGGAATGGTTCATGCGGCGATCGAAAGGGCCTATCAAGACTTAGATTTGATTAGATTTTGGAGTCGATCGGTCGAGTAGTTTCAAAGTTATTCGAAGAACGAGGATTAAAAAAACAAAATTTTTCATGTTTTTAGCGCATAATTCCTAAACTGTCCCCGCGATTAGTCTCAAAACTTAATCAGATTTAAGTCTTGCATAACCCTTTCGATTGCCACAAGATTCATCAAAATCGGACGATTGATTTAAAAGATATTGTTCATTTTAATGTGGTAGAACTATAGGAATCAGTGCCATGTAACATGTTTCTCCAAATCTATGCCTCAGTAGCTAAATCTCACCATCAAACCGTGCAGATGATTGATCACCTTTACGTATTCGACTTATTAATAGAAAAAAATTTATACCTCATATTAGTGAATGACGAATGACGCGTTTTTATTTACGAAGAGCTAATTAGCGGTTTCCCGTTCTCGTTTTATTTTTCATTTTTATTTTTCCTCAGTTTTGTTTCCCATCTCACCGGTGAACGCTGATCAATCGATATTTCCCGGCAGGTTTCCTGGTGTGTCTTGCTTTTAGCATCGTGCCGAATTGAGTGAACGAATTCCGAGTCGGAAAGTCCCCTGGGAAAATTGTCGTACAGGAAAACTTGACTGCGCAGTGTTCGCATGCAGTCATTCCATTCCAAGTATTTGCTTTCCCAAGTAATAACTCCGCAGACGATTTGCTGCGGCATCTTACGCCGGATATGTACAATGTATGCAGATATACGAGGTGGACCAGAGAGAGACAGTGAGATACACAAAGAACTGATTCGTTAGATCAAAAGAGGACGAAAATGAAGTTTTTCATTGACACGAGATGCGCGAAACGCAATGATCACGTCCACCTCCTCATGTGTTCAACATCTCAGTGTAGTGTAGTGTCACTTCGTTGATGGTTAAAGGTAGACTGTGACTCGCTCTTTCCACTAATTGATTTCGCAATAACGGGTGTAGTTCCGGACCGGGCGATAGATGGTCAACCAAATATCCGAGCGAAGTATTGGCAGCTAGCCCACATTGATTTCAATACATTTAATAACGAAAGGGGCGTCTGAAAAAATGGACTTTCACTATTTTGGCTGATATTTATGCGGGACAGATCCTCCCTTTTATTTTACCGTCACTTTTTCGTCACCCTGTACACATACGTGCCGCAGCAATACGAAGATGAAAGCAGCTTTGCGGTTTGCGCCGTGCGCCCACGTATACATAGTCGTTCGAAAATGCTGCACATCAAACTAAACGAGCACGCGGTTTCGAATAAATCATTTCCAACAGAGTTCACGCAGTCGCTGGCCTCTCACTCTCCAAGTCCCGATCCATACTGCATGAACGCGTTCACAGTACAGCTCATCCCTGAACATTGGGATTCGCGATCAAACAATTGCCCATTTTCGAAGTGCCGTCCCTATTCTCGCTTTGTATATTCTTTATTTCGCTTAAACCTTGCTGGAATCAATGCGGCTTCAAAAACTCCCGAGTAACAATCGATTCCCATGGATTGAACGAGATGATTAATCTAGAAATCCAAATCCGGAGTCCAAAATGTAAAAGCTGCAGAAGTGCTAAAGGAAGTTGAATATTTGAATAGTCGAAAGTTAGTGGAAGTTATTTCGAGTCACTCAAGATCTCGAAAGTGTGGAAGTCACTTTAAATCTCTTGAACTCGCTAGCAGTAGGTTAAAAATCAAAGAAAAATCCAGGACAGTCATTTAGAGGTCGTCAATTCACTGAAGGTCTCGGAAGTTCCTTAGAGTCATTGGGAGTCGTTGAAAAGCGTTTGAAGTCTCTAGAATTCACTGAATCTCAGATTAAGGGGCAACTCATACTCATTACTCGATAAAAATCACAAAATAATTTGTTTCTTTAGAAAAACTGATCTGATCTTGAAAAGCCATCGTAAATCTATTCCAATTACGCCTTAAAATAAGCCAGGAACGTTTCAATGAAGAAATTAAATATTTGTGATGCAATGGGGCCCAATTTGAAGGCTGATTCATTCGGCTGATTTTTAGTACCCAGTTGCTAAAAGTTTCCCAAGATAATCAAAAGTTGATGAAAACTGTCAGAAAACATTTGTACGTTAAAAATGTTGACTAAAAAAAAAATTCGAATGAGTATACGGCTCCGTTTTGGTTTCGTGCAGATTTTTCAATCAACGTTTCACATCCAGTTTCGATATCGGATCGTTAATTTCGATTCCGTTTCAGATATCGGTTCTGGTCTTCCTCCCTGAATGAAATTGCCTTTCGGATAGTTCAGATACTCGGAGTGATGAAGCGTCCACTACTTCTCTCGGATTATTTTTTGTCTTTCCAGTAAAAAAAAACTATCGGTTTAAAAGTCCGCCGTTTACGGATCAGATTTCTTGGGATAGGATCAACTGGCCCTGCATCGACGACTGCAATTCTTGCAGGTCGCGAGTATCGCGGCGCCCTTTGACACTGTGATTTACGTCGTATTGGGCGTCTCCGATTGCATTGCAAGCCGCGATATACATAGCCATGCACGCTGAATACATTCGACATGGTGCGTGGATTGCTCTCGGACAAAGAGATCGCTGTTACAACTTTCAGGATGCAACTAAAACTGCGCGCATCGTAGTACAACAGGCGAAGTATAGTGCATACGCATACACGAGCGCGTGTGATCACTCCCCATCTTTTCACCCTGACGTCGACGCCTCCTCTTCCGCTGCAGCTAAACGAGAGACTGCAGAAAGACAAAGGGTCGACGTGGATAAACAATAAACTATCGAGATAAAAATCCGAGAGACAAAAAATTAAAAAAATTAAAACAACAAAAAAAAAAATGAGTCAGCGGTGTGGGTCGAACGACTACCTTTTTTCGCGGGATACAAACACGTGCTCATTGTCAGACACGCAATCAAGCACATAGATGACTTCATCGTCAGTTTGAATCAAGTCCCGACTGCTGATACCCTTTTCAAGATTTCTTTCCACAAAAATACTGGATTTTGTACAATTTGTTAAATTCTTTGGCCTTATGCATCAATACCCAGGTAGAGTCTGTCGATACTGGTAATATGGCCCAGTACTGGCCCAGCCCCAACAGCCAACCGTCGACGTTGCCAGTATTGAGGACTGTAAAATCTGTTAGACCCGTTAATATGATTACGTCCTGATCGTGCTTGGATATCGACAATCGACATGTATTTTTAGGAAACGTTGAGCCACTGGCTCTCTACCGAGTCACGCTACTGGCGCACTGTTTATTCGCAATATTGGCCCATTTCTGGTTACCAGCATCGCCACGATCTTGGACTCGCATGGTTGAAATGCACATGTGCGCATTATGAAATATGAAAATCCTTTACCATGGCCCATGAGGAAAGAGAACAATGAACTCTCTGTACAATTACGAGTCGGAAGTGTTTAAAAAAAAAAGATTCGGGTCCAAAAACTCATCATACTTATAGTAGTCACGCGTAAAATTAAGGAAACTCATACAGAATGACAGACGGACATACTTGCAGCAGGTTACTCGCTCTCGTTCCCCGAGATGAGTCGCGTCGGGCGTACAGCATTTGTAATTAGAATACGTCTATCTCCGTTAGCGAAGGGTGGTACTCTATACACATCTATGAACACATCTATAGGTGAACATAACTATGTGTATGCATACACCATCCGCACGAGTACTAAGGTACACAATACCCATAACCTGAAGGTATATATGAGACCGCGTGAAGCTCGTGAGTCTGGGAGTCTATCGGAGTACCCTGCAAGTACATACATTTACACCCGCCACGTATGCAACGGGAGTTCGCATAAGTCATACATGTGTGCTTTTACAGGGTCCCTCAAGGATGTTTTTTTGCCTCCAACTATGGAATTGAAAATGCATTTGCAACCGGAGAATTGCTGCACCGCTTTCATGGACATGGAAATGGACCATGACAGTAAAGTGATCCAACAAGAGATCAATTTCGAGGAAAGGTTAACTCTCGTCTGTTGAATGAGTTTAAGAGCTGCTTCCGCATGAACTAAAATTTGGAAATATTGAAACTGCGCGAGTTGTATATTTTGGATCAGTCTGTACGTCGCTCCTTGATGCAGAACTTGACTTGGAACGTCCTGTATATATGTATAGTTGCACAATGCATCCACTGAGTATAATACGGGGTACGTCCTCGTGTGCATATATATATACGTATAAGTACGTGTAGTGTTTTAAAAAATGGAGAAGCTTGAGGCAGACTCAACGATTAGCTCACTCGCGTCGAACCCGCGCGCGAAACCTCCAGCTACGGCGCAAAAAACTGCGGAGGCGAGACAATGAAAATGCAAACCCTTACGAATTCAGTTCCGCATGCTACCCGGGACCCCATATATACGATTCTACAGTCAGCGCACCCCCAGAGCGCGCCCCCACACCACGCATCAATTTGCAATCTACAATTTGTGACTCCATTCTTACTTCTTTACTTGCAGGTACTACTTGAACGAACTAAAAAAATTTTTTCATCGGAATTGATTCTTGAATAAATATTTTAGCTGCTCAAATCCCGTTGGTAATAAATATACCTACACATCTAAATATATTCATGAATGTCATCCTGTATCTGTAGACCAGACTATAACATTTGTGTCGTGTCCTGTCTTTCAACGATTGACGTTAGTCTCAAACCAGTCTGGTTTAAATCACACTGATATTTCGAAAGAAGTTTAAGAGATTGATGAACGTTTTTAACTTCCCGCTATGAAAATTGAAAATTTTCAAAACAACAAAGGGAAGTTATTGGTTTCGAAAATCGAGTTTTCATCAGATCTCGACGTTTTGGAGTCCTGGGAAGCTATTCTGACTATTTTTAGATGGACGTCCGTATGTCTGTGTGTGTAAAAAAAATTTTGTCGTACGATATCTTTAGAACGAATCGACCGATTGGAATGGTTCTTGCGGCGATCGAAAGGGTTTATCAAGACTTAGATCTGATTAGATTTTGGAATCGATCGGTCGAGTAGTTTCAAAGTTATTCGAAGAATAAAAATTGAAAAACAAAAGTTTTTCACGTTTTTAGCGCATAACTCCTAAACTGTTCGCGCGATTAGTCTCAAAACTTAATCAGATTCAAGTCTTGGATAGCCTTTTCGATTGCCGCAAGATTCATCAAAATCGAACGATTAGTTTAAAAGATATTGCACGAAAAAAAATTCTTTTCTTTGATAGACGTGAGTTGATTTCGAATCACTCGATGTAGAATCTGTCAAATTGTTTAAAAACTATCAAAAATTTCGTGAGTATATTTGTCGTAAGAACATATACAGTCCACACCGTTAAAAAATATGTCTCGAAACAATTATACGTACAAAGAGCGATAAATAAAAGATTCATTGTAAAAAACAAAAATTTTTTCATTGCAAAATAAACGAAACGGTGGAAGGATTTAGCTACCCCTAGTCTCAACATAATTTTA
The DNA here is from genome assembly GCA_949628255.1 of Macrophya alboannulata. Lineage (NCBI taxonomy): Eukaryota > Metazoa > Arthropoda > Insecta > Hymenoptera > Tenthredinidae > Macrophya > Macrophya alboannulata. Next base: position 24,487,530 of record OX451206.1, on the reverse strand, counting down.
ATTTCAGAGTGCAGATTTTAACATGGTGAAATACCACCGTAGGTAGGTATACTATATACCTCGAAAAATTGCAACCCCATCCTCCATGTACCGGTAAGTTGCTACCCGCGCGGGTGTACGAGTTGTTATTTGCTTTATATAATATACGTGTGCAGAGTGCGCAAGTATCTGTGTGTGTGTGTATTATTTATTTATTTTTTTCAACTTTTTGTTTTCTCTTCTGCCTCTTGCCATTTCTCTTTCTACTTATTCATTTTTTCCCCCCTCCTGACCGCTCCTGCTCCATCTTCATTGCTTTATTTTTTTTTTTTTGCCCATACACTTTTTCTCTCGCAGACAAAAGTCTCTCTCTCACGTTATTACCCTCCCGAAGGTATAAGGTAAAATTCTTTTTATCATACCGGAATTAGCTGTTGCAAATGGAGAACGAAATTTCCATTTTTTCCCATTTCTTATTATATCTCGTATACCCTGCACCGTGAGGGGGTTTCTATATCATATCAAGCTGCAGGCCAGATTCAGAAAGTTGTTTGTAATATTCAAAGTCCCAAGTTTAGTTCCTTTAATCTTATCGTAGAAAAACTTCTATCTCTATATCGTTATCCCCTTTTCTTAAATTCTTTATGTTTCATTTCCTATTTTTTTTTTTTCTTGTTTAGACTCTCGCAATTTCTCTCGGTCTAGCTCTTATTACTCATACAAATACGCATCAAGACGCAAGCTCGTGTCAGTTCTGCAACAGCCCCTAAAGGCGAGACCCGAGACTACGTAGGGGCTGATATTATTCTATTCGTCGCAGTTGCTACACCCTGGCGGAGCGTGAAACGAGATTTTTTTCTTTTTTTTTTTTTTTTTTATACGACACGTGATAAGCAGGACGAAAACTAACACCATTATATGTGTGTACGTCGTGTGACATTTTTAATATCATAGTGAATAACGTCACAGTCATAATCATCGCGGAATTACGAATTTCATATTTTCTTGGGAAAAATCGGTTTTCCATGTGCCAATTTCTTGACCCGTTTCACTCACGGTTCAAAGACGAATCTCCGATTGAAATAGACTTCAACCATTCTCCGGTCAGTTCGAAAGAGGAAGTAAAATACATCTCGAATGTTGAAACGTTGAGTGCTTTTAGGCCACTTTACGTGATTGCTGTTTCACGGTTTTACTTTCACAAAACACGTCGAGTAATGACGAAGTTCTGTGAAATCGATCCTACACAATCTGATCCTCGCAGGAAATTTGATATAAAATTATCGAAGTCTGAAACGATTAGTAGCATTCAAGAATAATGTCATAACGGATTGATGGAATGTCTGAAGAGTTCCGAAGTGCGCCATTCATTCATGAAAATGTAGAAAACCCGGCTTGCACATTATAAATTCGTAAGCACATCGACAAGGAAGACTTGTACGAAATTTCGACGATTTTGATCCACGTTTATACGAAGTATTCACTAATTCACCAGCTGCATACATGTGCACGATGAAACTCTATCATTGACCATAGACATGGATCATTCTATCGAAATTTCATTATCCAAATTGTGGATATTTACAAAGATGAAGAAGTACTACGATTTGATAGTACATATTACCTCATAGCACTACAAATTTGTGCGAAGCAACTAAATTCTCCAAGATTTCAGTGAACCGAGTACTAATATTTTCATCGAAGTTCATTTCTCGAGTATTTTCCGCTTGTTTCCACGATGATTTTATGATTGACAATGAACACGATAAACCAACGCGTTTTCAGTGTCTTTAAACTTTCATCGCGACCTTTGCCGTACACCGACAAAGAACCAGCCCAGTGGCAATTGCTTTGGCGGTCAAAGATCACAAGAAGGAAATTTCCTTACGACGAAAAAGAAGAAAGGAAAAAATAATAAAAATAATAAGAAGAAAAGCACCGGCGTTTATGAACCTGTATAGGAGTACCAAGCGTTTGCTGATTATGTTATGATTTTATGAAGCGTATCTTGAAGGGTTCTGGCTCGCTGGACTCGCTTGGTACTTATTTCACTCATTACTGCGTTTCCTAACTAACTACGTAGCAGCACAATGGCTAGACATTCACTTATACCTATGCACTACACTACGTTGTACGAATGAATCCCAAAGTACGACCCAACAGCAATCCAAAGGTATTGAAAACAATTCATAAGAATTCAAATTGAAGTTTTCTTTCTATTCCCAATTTCATATTATATAGACGTGATTCAGTTTGATTGATTGCGAATTTATTTGCAAATTGTAAAATGAATTCTTTCAATACATTTCCGCGAGATATCTCATTGGGCGTATCAGTTTTTGTAAATTCGGTTTCTCTAATTCTTTTCAAATTATCAACAATTAGTAACGAAGTTGGGTATGCTTGCGCTGTACTAGCCGGGTGCCTAACAATTTTTTATTTTTTTATTTTTTTTTTCTCACCTTTTCAACGCGTTATATGACGCTTTAAACTTTTGAAGCATTCACTCATCACTGAAACGACGTCTCGTTAAATATTTTACATCACGGACTTGTTCAGCGCTACAAGTGATCAATTAAAAATACAGCTATATATTCGGTTTACGCTTGCAAAGCCTTGGCAAGTTTCTCGTCGACTCGCAAGTCCACTGCCTCGCCATCTCGAAAGGGGGAAACTCAACATTCTTATGTACAAGTACATGGCGGAGGTAAAATAGAATTTATTCTGATTATCACAATTATTATTATTATTATTATGATTATCATCATTATTATCATCATTATCACTATTGCTATTTGAACATAATCAATTTTAATATACGACCGTATAGAGTGACTATTGAGCACAAATACCTAGATAGAGTCTCAGAGTCTGCCGATACTGGCCCAGCACTGGCCCAGCGCTGGGCTTTTCTCGCAATATATTTCAAGGGCTAATATGTTCTCGTGCTTGGCTTGAGGAAACTTGAAAAACTGGCCAATTGTTTATATGTAATATTGGCATAGTTCTAGTTACCAGCGTTGGCACGATCTTTATCATTCTGACTATTTACCGGTATTGACCCGGTACTGGGGTGAACGACTGTGCCGGGATCGTCACCGTAGAAAACGGTACTGACCATTATATATACTTGTATAGTTACAGAGTCTAGATTATAACGAATGCTACCAATTCGCCGAGCCTGGGCCAGGACTGGCGACCAATCTTCGTCCAACAATAAAATCATCGTGCCAGTCTTAACCCAAGACTTGTCTGGGCCTCGGCGTGAGATTGACATGGTAGTCTCATCTGGTCACTCGCCAGGGCTGGGGCAAGACTGGCACGATGGTCAGTCTTGGTAATCCGAGTGGGCCTTGCGTTAAATTCTACTTAGGTAGCTCATTGAAATGTTACTTTGTAATAGGAGACGAGGTTGTCTGACCAAAGGTTAGCTTCAGAGATCGAATGAACGTGATTTGAGTGTAAAAAAAGGTCCTTTTCACCTGATTACCACAACCCTTTCGGTGTTTTCGAACACTTTTCTCCCATTGCGAAAAACGAGTTAGTCGTATAATTTGAGGCGGTCTACCCTGTACGTTGTGTAGTATGTAGTATACCAAGCCTAGTTCGTATACAGGTAGGTGTTGTGGCGCAGGTTGGAGGGGGCGATGGTTGGCGAAGGTGAAGTGCCGGGTTGTAGTAATAATAATTATGAAACGATACATGATAACGAGGCGCCGGGGCGCTAACGACGACGCCCCCGCGACGTCTCTTCGCGTAATAATAATATGCTTTTTTTTTCATGTTTTCTCGTAATATATTCATTACTTATTCCTGAAAAAGTTTGTGCTGCGGCTATAGGCCGTGGTGTATGGATAGACGCCTATTTCTCGTGTAGAAGTAAAAGAAGAAGAAGAAGAAGAAGAAGAAGAACAAGAAGGATGAAGGAAAAAAAATTAAAAAAAAAATATAAAATCAGAAAAGAAAACAAATGAAAAAAAAAGGAAAGACATTTCACGCAATTTTTTATCGCCTTTTCCGCCCCGATACACGCCTTCCTTCAGCGAATCGAGGTTCTGCTGTAGGAAAACTGCGGGAGCCACGCTGTTCACGAGATCATTAATATCATATTTTTTTTCTACACATACGTGCATTTACATATACCTATGGAATACATATGCACTGAAAAAATCCAATTTTCTCATGCTTCGCTCTGTTTCTCGCCTTGAAGTACTCAAGGTGCAGGGCCAATGCGGTCCCTTTAACGACGCATCACGAGGCGCAGGACCCAAAGGCAACGGTTATTCAATGGGGAAATGTCTGCGGTTTTTATCTCTGATTGAAATTATCTGGAGGAAGGGGGTTCGCAGATTTTTCATTTTCCATCCCCTGGTATAAGGTATATACTCGTATATATATACGACGCGACATTTATTCTCATAATGATCACGCGAAAACATTTTTTAATTACTGCAGAAATTTATAATATATGTATATAGGTACATACATAGGTATCTAAATACATTAGTATATAGGTATGTATGTCCTTGTTTTTCTTCGTTCACTAATTATTAACGGATTTAATAACGCGTTACACTAATTTCTAGATTCGTTTGAGCAACTAATAACGTGTCTACATACGAGTGATATAATTTAGAAATTCAAATTCGAATTCCGCAACAGGCAATCTCGGTATCCGATCATTTTTGTCGGGATTTAGCTTCCCCTAATTTTGGTATTGAATGTCCATTAAATTTTTCGACATCTGTACTGGCTGATAGAAATTTTGTTTGTATTTTGATATCACAACAGGTTATTTGGATCTTTGCAGATCTTTAGTCGATCGGAGTAAATTAGAGGTCTCAAAAATTTCTATATCAACGAAATACGGTTTTCAAATCGGTGAGCATAAAATCTCGAAAACCGTTCCGACGATTTGGATGAAAATTTAGGGAGAGGTGCACAAAACTATTCTCTACGATCTGTAGAAAGCAGATTTTCGAAATAATTGCGTAACAAACAGATAAAAAATATTTTTCGAGTAAAAATAGGGTAAGATTATGTTTTTCAATGAAAATGACATCTTTCTGTTTTCAAAATTTGGCTTCCTGCAGATCGTAGACTATCTCACAAATTATAAAGTATTTTTCGGTTGTCAAAGGATCCGCAACCCCCTCAAGAATAAGGTATCTTTCATTCATTTCATTCGCTCTGAATGAATGGGCTTTCTCTATATTCACATTTCGCAAAATACGAATTTTATGAAAAAAATTTCATGAGGTTAGATTCCCGAGAGAAGTGCACCAGAAACCAGCAAAATTACAGTCTAATCGGACACAATGGGTACTTCTATGAAGGGCGCTCTACGTTTTTTCTTCTCTTAAATGAACCACTTATTGTTGGTACGAGGTACGTATAATATTGGCCACTATTTTCACCGCATAATTGTTTTACGCACATAAACCTTTCTCTACTTGAATGCTCCATACCGTTCTGGCGGGTATTGAATTTATTATAGAATTTTTTTTATCGAAGAATAGAACCGATGAAAGGGCAAAAAAAGAAAATCAAACCGATTCGTTCGAGAAACGAGAAATTAGTCAATTTCGGTCATCAAATTTTATTTCCATTGGCTTTTACAGTGCGTTAAAAAAAAATTGACGAAATAGAAAAAGTCCACTTACATTGGACGTTGATAGTCGCCGGGGAACTCTCGATGAAGAGACCGGTACGACGATCGGTTGCCTTGCAGACAAAGCTTCCACTGTCAGACGTACGGTGAACTCTAGTGATGACGAGGTCACCGACGACCTGATACCTTCGAGGGTTGGGAGCCAGAGGTTTTCCCTCGAGGCTCCATGAGTAAATTACATCGTCTCCATTTTCGACTTCGCATCTTAGTCTGACTGGTGTCCCTTCAGCCGCGGTGTGATCTTTGGGGCTGACAGAAAACGACAATCCAGGATCCACCTGGGCAGCGGTTGGGTCCACTGAAAATAAAAAACATGAAAATTCATACAAATGCAGACTTCAATCGCCTAAATTTTTCGATGCAATCGAATATCTGGTTTATTTCTTTAGATTTCCCTAGATAACACCCGATAGATAAAATGACGTGCTTATTTTTCGGACGAAACAATTTCCACGGCTATCTGTTAATGCCACAATTTGATTCGGTGTGTTTTCTCTCTGGATTAAAGTCCGAGCTATAAATTAACGAACAGAAGTTTGAGAGTGAAAACTTTCGACATATTTGGTAAAATGAATTCCGAAGTGAATGGTAATAGTTTATAGTTTCGAGCGGGCAATTACGCTAATGCAATTAATTACTTGAGCCGGATGCTGTTATGTCATAATCCAGTCTGTCGTCCTTCGTGAGAGAGGAAGTTCGAAAAGTCCATCAGGAAATTTTTTAGTACAAAAAAAATACCTTTTTGTACTTCTTGTCGTTGGCAACAACTGAGCCAAGTTTCACGATTTTTGATCAATTATCTCGATGCACAAAAATATATTGATTTTGCATTCAAAAGTTTGGTCGCTTTGAGGCACGTGTTAATATTAATATTAAGGGCTCAAACCTTACAGGCATTCTTTTGAATATATTTCAAAGTATTCTTGGGGGCGTCTGTATTAAATTTCAAAAATACCCAAAATCAGAACCACCCTAATGTGACATCGGTGGTAGATATTTAGTAAAGATAGACGCTGCTTAATCCTGATTTTAATTATGTAAGTATCTATCTTCACTAATTTTTCTTTTTCTCCCATGATTCGACTTTTCTAGTTTTTTTTTTCTTCAGAGCAACAGATACACAATCGATCCTATAGGCCGAAGCAGTTGTGCCGGGCCATAAATCGTTCCGGACGGCCCCTCGCCCTTTTATCTGAACTGATGCACGTCTGCGTAGGCTTAGGCCCTCCATGAACCATAACTGCCCTATCTAGTCGTCCAGGTATATGGTCTTCCCTCCCCGGGTACCGCCATCCCCCTATTCGCCTATTCACATAATTTCGCTCTTGTTTAGTTGCTACGATGCAGCGCCGGTTGTTCGACTGCGATTTACAGGGTAATCGATATCTGATTTCCGTTTTCCTCTTTCCCCCCATATGCAATCCTACAACAGCGACGAGAATTGAAACCTAAGTTTTGAGATTAGAATTGAAATTACTGATCTCTAGCATCCGGTATATTGTACCAATTGGAAGCGTCTTGGAATCGTCATTCAGAGCCTCTACGAGTGGCGAAGGTACTTAACAAAATATTGCAAGTGCAAAGAGAACTGTACCAGTACTTCGGTACTTTCTAGGTGGCGCTGCAGGAATCTTCTAATCCGGTTCTTGCACTAATTGTAAACCAGGAATTGTTTCATGTCCTCATTCAAAATAAGGATATGTCAGCCTTCGAATTCAACGAAGAAATATTATCGGTTCTTTCCACAATCCGATAGCTTCGTCATTTCCGCGTATTTTAAGCTTCGGTGGCAGTAAAAATTCCAAAAATTGATCAAATGGCAGCTAAAATTGTCAGAGTGCAGAAAAACATTGTCTGTTACAAATAAGGCTGTCAAAGTGATTGAAACTTAGAAAAAATCATCATTCTATCTTCATTTATCGGTTAACAGATGACGTTTGAAAAAGGCCAGTTTTTCGACGATCGAAAGTGACTTACCCCTTAATCAAGTTTGAAACATTTGTATAAGAATTTGCAATTTTGCATTTGTTATATCATTTTTCGAATCGGCAAAATTCCAAAACCCGCAAAATAATCATTTCCATAAGCATGATCCAGTTTTTTCCCAATTATCATCGGTTTGGTACAACACTGTGCCATCTGTCTGTCTTTCGGTTCTCTGCTGTGGCTCCAATGCGTCTCTGCACTTGTAATAACTAACCAGGTTTTCATGTTGGACGAAAGTTTGGTGGTCTGACGAGTCGACGACAGCGATCTTTGAGAACCCAGTACCTCGAGGAAAGTCGTAAAAGACTTGGTTCAAGTGCAGCTTATATGACCGCGGGTGTTTACTTCGCGGGTGGAATTTCACGAGCGTCACTGACGGTTATCAGCCCGATGCATTTTTGGAAGAACTCAATGTGTACTTAGCGGTATTTCATGTTCTACGAGCCGATGACTGACACGGTGCCGACCGAGCGAGACCAGTACCATCGCTGGAGTTGGACGTCTGCCGAACCCTTTTATCTTCTGTCTTTCACCCATTTCCTTTTTTCTCACTCTCTCCTCTCCTATCTGGGCTTCGAAACGCTCCGCTACTAACAAAAGCACCTCGCGATTACCATGGAGTGAAATTTATCGCTGAGCTATATATTTCCCGGAGCAATTCCTGACCAGATATATACACCGCGGCGAGAAAAAGCATTCTCCGTTTTATAGCTTTGTCTTGAAGGTGAGGAGGTTGGCAAGGTTTGGGGTGGCTCTGAGATATTGTTGTGACTCTGGGGCGACGGTGACGATTAGGAAGAACGTGAATCAAACAAAAAAAGAAAAAGAAAACAACGCCTTAATGCGCGACGAAGACGTTTCGCTCTGGAGAATAGCAAACCGCTTTGATCTTGAGCTTCTATCTTCGGTTCACACTCCGCTCCAGTAGCACAGGATCACGAAAGTCATTTCTTTCTGCTCGTTCAATCTGCCTGCCTGCCTCCCCCCAGGATTCAATGAATTGACGACGATGAGGACCACCGACGTTAACGAATGACGACGGAGTCGGGCAGCCTTCCTCCAATTATTTTCTCCAGAAGCGTGCACGAGGTGCTTCGATGGAGGTTTAACGTTTTAACAATTTTTTCTATTTTTTATCTTCTTCCTCCAACGGATCTGCAGTTGGAAATACGAAGTTTGAAGTGCGATAGAATTCGCGTGGAGACAAAATGTTACGTTTTAAATTCTATTTAGCTTTCATTCGAGAAGTGATACGATAATCGACGCTAATGTCACGGATGATAACTATTAATATACATAATTACCACCTACATTTGATTCTTGACATTTTTGATTCGGTTATTTATGAGGTGGATTTACCAACCCGAAAGAATAATATTTTCAAATCAAAAATAATTATTGCACGATGGAATCAGGACAAAAGTCTGTCAAATCGATCTTTTCGAGACTTTCCAAGATATTTTGAAGATTTGTACCGAGAAAAATTTCGAAAAAGAATTTACATTGAGGGAACCAGTACAACTTGGTTTTGGAAATTCGGAGTACTCAAAAATGCATTTATTTCTCAGCCAAAGTTTATTTCACATCAAAAAAAGAAATTTTCTTTGAAAAACCTTTGTCGTAAGGTTTTAGGCACATCGTTGTTCCGATTAAGATCGTCGAGGGCTCATTTCGTTCAGAAAAGAAATCCTCATCGTGTGAACGAGGGAATTTTTTTTACAATTTCGTGCTGGTCAAGTTATTTGCAAATTAGTGGCCTAAATATTGGAAATTTTGGATAATTGACCGTAACTTTTCACATGAATTTTTTTTTGCCGATCCCTACGTTCATTTGATGTAGAATTGCTGACTGAAGAAAGCAAGACCTTGAGAGGTTGAATTGGACCAACGATGTGCCTGAAACCTTACGACAAAGTTTTGTGAAGAAATTTTTTTTTTTTTTTTTCGATGTGAAATAAGCTTTGGTTGCAAGTAAATAAATTTTGGAGTACTCCAAATTTCCCAAACCAAGCTATACTGGTCCTCTTAAATAGCTATCCGCCAATTTATTTTGCAATCCTCTTTAGAGTTTCTTTTCTCTTCTTCTTTCGATTTTATACAATGTTTTTGAAATAATCTCGAATTAATTATCCAATTTTTACACTCGATCTTCTGCACAATTTTCCCGAAACTTTTTTTAAGGAGTTTTTTTTCTATTTCGTTTCTCATTCGTTATAATAACTCTGAAGGCTTGTCTCAATTTTCATAAATAATTCCGAATCAATTCAATTCACGAATTTTCTGTTTCGATTCTCCGATGAACTTGCATTTGGTTCTAAAATTCGCATGATTAATGAAAAAAAAAAAAAAGCAATCTCTGGACATGTCTTAATATTTTCTACAATTTTTTCAGTAAGTCAATTGGATTTGTCGCTCATTGAACTCTGATCCAAGAATGAGCAACTCAATTCCAAAACAATTATGCATAGAATAAGTCCAAGTCGAGATTATTTTTTACCGAACCAATAACTTCCGTCAGAATAGGAGTAGACGGTTATTTTGATTTCGTAAGTTTTGAATTTAGTCACGTGAATCGTGCTACGATAACGATCATATTCTGTAGTACTATTAGAAAAAGAAAAAAACGAACATAAACGTGTAAATTTCAATGCTAAGAATATATTCAAAACCGAATTATCCACAAGAGATTAACTATCGTTAAAAGAAACTCTGGAGTTGTTTAAACCGAGCTTCCTTTTCTCTGCTTACAAACGTTTGTAAGATTTTATACAATAGCCATTTGAAAAACTGACCAATTCTTCTTCTTCTTCTTCTTATTCTTCTGATTCTCCCCGTTTATCTTAAACGTATACATACTATATGTCTGTATGAATGATACAGCATGGGTGTACATGCTGATCGTTGTAGTACGTGTATATAAAATTTACTCCGAAGAGCTATATAGCCTACACGCAACGAACAAAGAGGGTTTTAGTACCAAACATGTAAAAAATGTGGGGCCATTGAAAGGAAGACGGCTTGAACCCTCGTCGGTAACCGGAGACGTGTAATTAGGACCACCGAACCAAGATGAATAGCGTAGTGAGTGGCTTGCCCGAGTGCAGGGATATACACTCGCCCCGTACCGTCGAAGCCTGTCTCAGCCTCAGTGCCGGATCAAGTCTCGAAAAGACTTGTAGCCATTGTAAACAAACGAGAAATAAATTTTCTAACGTACTACCTACACGCGACAGAAAAATCATCGACAATAATTTGCCTCACAGAATGATCCGGCTGCAAATTTTCCACTTCAAATTGTACTGCGTTTCGATACCGATTCGCGGAGGAAATTGTAATTAACGATGAAAAGTCCATCTTGCTGCTTCTTCCTAAAAAGAAATCATTTTGTCTTCTTTCTTTTCCTTCATTTTTTGCTTCTCCGTGATTTTTAAACGGTTTAACTGCTCTGTGATCGTTTTGGTTATATGAGGTTCCTTGTAATTAAAAATTTGGATTGATTCTACAGATTTTCCTTCAAATATAGCGAACAGAACAAATACTTATTCATTAGCCATCGAAATTGTTGTTTTGAAAAATTTTGCCTATCCTGATGGCAGAGGTTCGAATGGATTAGTAATCACGACGTGAGTCTGTTTAGTTCGTTAAAAAACTGCCATTCGAGTTCCCCTCGTGAGAAAGCTCTTCTTTAAGACGGTACTGGGCATTCTGCCCCACTGCCGCGCTTCCACCTATCTTTACCTTCTCAGCGGAGCGCACAGGGCGCTTGCTCCTCTCCGATATATTAGGTGGATACTGGATATAATATGCGGATCCGTTGGCCCTCCCTCTCTGCACGCGGACTTACCTACATCGCTTGGTTATCCCTATGTGCGCGAAGGCTATATGCCTGTCTCGGAGGATCGTTCAACCGGTTTCTTAGCTAGGAATATGTAGTAGGTATGTATGTACATACATACATACATACATATACATTATACCACTGGTAAGGAATTTTTCGTTCCGCACAACCCCAGCTTACGTTTACAGATCGGTAAAACACTGGCCCTTATATGAACATTGAACAAAGCGGACGAACAGCATATGCAGGGATATTATGTGCAGCGGTATATACTGAATGAATTTATTCCATGGACACTCGCGCGTATAACTAGAAGGGCTCGGAAACCCTTTTTTCGTTTATACATGATGATAAATTTTTCGAACGCTTCAGACGAAATTGAAACAGAAACGATAAAAACGATTGACATTGTCACTGTAGTTCGACAGCAGCGTTGACCGAAACGAATCTGACCTGTGTTCTCATAACTCGAGAAGGCCTTGATTGGCGGGACCGTTTCAAGATTTGAATTTTATGTCCAACCTCTTCGCAAATTTTATCATCTTTCAAATATGAAAGAGTGGAACAGAAGGAGGCTTCGAACATCTTGGAAATAAATCTCCTGATCATGAATGAATAGCTCGGGTTGCAAAAATAGAGCTGTTCTTGGAATGACATTGATATGTGCTGTCACTGCCTCGATTGCGTGAAACAGTATATCGAATTTGAAACGCGGTATTAGTCGGAACCGTTTACGAGCCTTTAAATATGATTGTGCAGGATTAATTCGGTCTTTGTGGCCCTTAATCTTTATTGTTATGACTCACGAACCGGCGTTGATAGCCGTGATAAAACGTTATATACACATGGAAAGGATGATGATTCGATAAATAAGGGCGGTTATCCGTTTCTAAACACGCATGTAGGATGTAATGACATTCGGGTTGTGTGATAAATGCTCGAGGTCCTTGATCGGTTCAGCGTTGAAAGGAACGACGGTACCATATAACTCCTCTCCTCTGCACTTGGTATCGTAATTATTAATTACTCTGCTTGCCTATAGCATCGTGAGCATAAGCAGCGGATAAGCGACGCTGTCCGGTGAAAAATTATTTTTGTTAATGTTTTTTTTTTTTTTTTTTCTTTTTGCTACGGCGTCTGACTACCGGCAGCACCACCAACCAATTAACTAATTGCCACACATTACCACCGCGAATTACCTTGCAATTAAGCAAAAAACTCGAGTACAAACCCAGCTGTGGCGAATTGCAACATGTGTATACATATGTATTTATTTATGTACTACGTATGTATGTAGATGCATATATATACGTATTAAGGAGCGTAAAAATATTCCTGCAGCGTTAATTGGCGAGGGAGTCGGGAAAACGAGGCTCAACTACGTAGCTACAACCAGGACTTCAGGACTTCAAGTTTGGAGGGAGGTCTCCGGCTCGAGCTCTGGCTCTGGCTCTGGCTCTGGCTCGGGTTCTTTCTCGTAGTTACGTATACGCGAACCATGATTCATCCCTTGTTCGACCGTGCGTGGCGGGCGAGCGAGCAAAATTACCACCGTGCGGGCGAGAAGGAGAGAGAAACGATGAGAGAATTACTTACACAGGACGCAGACCGCGAGTAGAATCAGACGAAACCACATATTGTTCACTATTGTCGATAATTAATGATAACTGATAATTACGGTACGCGAAGAACCGTTTTTTTTCTTTTTTCTTTTTCAGTTCTTAATTTGATATTTATCTCGTTTTTATCTTCCATCAAATCGCTTCACGTAGTTTGTCATTGTTACAACGGTCAAATAATAAATACCAAACTCAATATCCACTGGTTTAAAATTCAAGCCGGCCGGCTCCGACGAAACGACGCGCGGCACTGCGACTAGACGCCCCAAGCCGAGAGAACGAAACAACGCCGTCTGGTGTCTCGACCGCGAGAGTAACCGGTTCGATGCACTTTATTCCCCTGCGCTAATCGCGCTGCGCTAACCATCGTGATCCAATTTTCAAACCACAACCAGCAAGGATAACGAAGAGCGCTGCGCCGTTAACGGTCTCTGGATAACCCGACAAAGTACACATTTTTTATACCCGGACTGGTCGGTCAATTTTCTGACGGTACTAACGTTAACGTCGGAAGATAATACGGTAGGGTAGAATCCTGTAGGGTAGAACCCTACCGTACCGGTAGGTAGAAACCTACCGGTAGGGTAGATTCACATGCCATACCAAAGGCGTATTCCGAAAGGCAACCATGGTTACGGTTGGATAATTGTGTCTTTTTCCATCGCATTCAATAAATAAGAATGAAACGACACAACCGCAGGCGTGGCTACCGTGTATTACCATTAGTCGATACTAACCCTGCATTGACATCGGAGGATAATGTGAAGGCATAAAACTCTGTAGAGAATAACGAGCCCTATATTACCATCGCATAGTAAAGGAATAAGGCAAAAATCTGCATTTTCCAATTTTAGGTCGATACTATACATCTTTTTAGGTGTTTTGCATTGGATTGATAACATGATGAGGTGGAACAGAACTCAATCAATTTGAATTTTAGATTAAAATTGAACCACGACAAGACTTGTATTACCGGCAGAGGGTAGGTAGAGTTCAAACTTTGCTGAATTAATACGCGATTTGAGGGACCGAGGATAACCACTCCAAGCATGTACCTTGAGTAGGACCATCCGTGTATTACCATTAGTTGATAAAGAGTGAAATTATTCGATATCATTGAGCCTTTTGCAGCGAATAGCAGCGGATTAATGAAATTTTCAAATAATATTTATGGGAAGATAATGTTTAGTATTTTAACGAATGAACAACAAATAGCAAACTTAACGATAGAACGTGTAGTACAACAAATACAATTTAAATTTGATATATTATTTCATACATGTCATGACATATGTACTACGTCGTTGTATGCACTTGATGACGTAGTTATTATTCTTATCGTCACCATCATTATTATTATTTATTTTATAACCAATCTAAACAGTCACATACTTACATGATACCTATACGTTTTTTTTTTTTTTTTCTTTTACTTTTAATTTTAGTTCATTTTTTTTTTCTTTTTATCTTTGAATTTTTTTTAAATTCCTGTTATGTGTCTATTATTTTTTCTCTCGTCTTAAAACATATTCGAGGTAACTAATTTCGATCTATCATCAGTGACGGTGAAATAAATGAAAAAAAAAAAAAAAAAAAAAACAGAAATATAAATAAAATTAATTGGTTTCTAATAGCAGTTATTTTCTAATAACGTATTTAAGATTCATTTATATTTATTTATTTATTTCATAATTTCTCGCCTTGTCAGAATGACGGTATATAGATTCGATGAACGGCCCACTGATCTCTTATCTGCCGATTTTACATTACATATAAATGATCAGGACTCTCGATATTGTGTGTATCTGATGAAAAAAAAAAAAAAAAACGAAACCAAACAAATAAATAAATAAATAAAATTTCTAAATTGAATTGGTCGAAAACTATTTGTCAAGGTGATATTATCTGTATAACGATCGGTATATAGGTACGAGAGCTAACTTTCTATGTGTGTATAATATATATATACATACCTATATTATATATATATATATATATATATATATATATATATATATATATATATATACATATATATATATATATATATATATATATATATATATATATATATATATATATATATATATATATATATATATATATATATATATATATATATATATATATATATATATATATATATATGTATATATATATACTTATATATATATATGTATATATATATACTTATATATATATATATATATGTATATATATATACTTATACTCAATTTCTTAATAAAAGCTAATCACTTTACAAAGAGGATTTCCGTTTTAAAATTTAAATTAACTACGCTTATTTAATTCACGATGATAATAATAATGATAATAATAATAATAATAATAATAATAATAATAATAATAATAATAATAATAGTAATAATAATTTATATAATATATATGTACATTAATCTATCATTTATATATGTATATGTATATATATATATACCTATATATATATATTTTTTTTTTCTTGGATTTTTTTTTTTCTTTTTCTTTTGGCTATGCCCTTGAGTTACATCCGTCACTATATAATATGTTATTCAAGATCTCTTTATTTATATCGTAATGACACTTTGTGATGATTCAAAATATGATTTACGAGTTCGCTATATAGCTATTGCGCTCGCATAGCGGATATACAAAACGCTTTTCTAATTTGGCGATATGTTTAATTTCGTCCCGGTTTCGCGTTTTCTATACATATATGTATATACATATATATTCGATTTCACGTAATTATATATGTTCTTTATTAACGTCGTACGGGGATCGTATTTTACCGGGTGGCCCACGTTTCTTTCGAATACTTTAAATAACTCTCATTCTTGACTGGATTATGGATACCGAAATTCCTATTGTCGTTGATATGTATCTGGGCTTTTATCACCGAGATTCACTTCCGGTCTCCCCAACCGGCGCTGTTGTAAAACCACGACGAGGCACTCTCGTCCCTCGTTTTGCTCCAGGTAGTGTCCAGTCCGCTGCCCCCGCCGTCCTGTGAACAAGAAAAAAAAAAAAAAAAAATTTATTAATAAAGGCAGGGATTTTTTTTTTCCCCAGAATATGAACATATTTTTTTGATAGGATGGATAAAATTCCAAAATGACCATAATCACGGACACTCTTATACATATGGAGTCAAAAAGGGACCGAAGTATGCACGTACCACTACGTTCAGTTGGTGTGGCGCTGGGGACAGGTAATCCATATTAGTATAGTAGGATGAGTAGTTTTGGTAACATTGCTGCTGGCTCGCAGTCGTGGTCCAAGCTAGTCTCTGGTGATCTCCGGGAAAACCACCACCGCCTTCCGTCACGGCTGGACTCCAGATACTGCTGCTACTTCCACCACTACTATACACGGTGCCCCCCAACTGTAATTAGAAATTTTATTGAATGGATCAGTTCGTGAGAAGATCTTAAAATGTTTTATAGTGTGCCCTGGCGAAAATAATTCTACGAATTTTTACGAATTTTTTTGGAAATTCGAACAATTCTACGAGTTTCTACGAATTTTTAAGGAATTTGAAGTTTTTGTAGTTTTCCATAAGAATTTGTAGCTTTTTTTTTTAGTTTGATCCAGAAAAACAACAAAATTTTCGAAATAACTACGAAGATCTGCAATTTTTTTTTTTTTTTATGATAAGCCATGAAAATTTACGAGTTTCCATGAAAACAACGAAAATCTACAACTTTTAACGAAACACGATATGAAATGTTCCAATTTCGCTAAAAATTCGTAGAAATCCTTAGAAGCAGAAATTTTCACCAGGGTTGAAAAAATTACAATTTCTTATCAAAACCTACAAAGAGGTTCCAATTTCCCTGAAAAAAAATATTCGTAGAAATTCGTAGAATTATTTTCAACGTTTCCAAAATCAGACAAGTGCAAAATCTGTATCGGAGTTTACAGCCTTAATTAATTGGCGAAGGTTGATTCTGACAAAAGTTAAGTTAGCTATGTATTAAAATTTTTGCGATTCTGTTCACAAAGAACATATTTTTTTTTCTGGCTAATTTAGAGAACGTTTGTCGATCTCCTAGTCACAAGACAGTGGATTCAATACAGGTAATTCCTAATTTTTGATAAAATTCTTCTTTATCTCTGTACAAAGGAACCTCCCTGGTGAAAATTTCTACTCCTAAGGAATTCTACGAATTTTTAACGAAATTGGAACATTTTTCATGAAAATTTGTAAATTTTCATGGTTTATCACAAAAAAAATTTCAGATCTTCGTAGTTGTTTCGAAAATTTTGTTGTTTTTCTAGATCGAACTAAAAAAAGGTTACAATTTCTTATGAAAAACTAAAAAAAGTTCAAATTCCTTTAAAATTCGTAGATAATCGTAAAATTGTTCCAATTTCCACAAAAATTCGTAAAAATTCGTAGAAAAATTTTCACCAGGGATAAATTCACGATTCTCAACAGATTCGAAATAATTTTATCAAAAACGGATAAGGTAGGTTAACATCCATCGATCTGTGTCTAGCGTAAAAAAAAAACTTGTCGATAACTTGAAACACAGCTCAAATTAGTGATTCAGTCAAAGCCCCCAGACTCCTGTGGTAACTTACACTCGGCGGAGTCGTGCTCGCTGCCAATAGCAGGCTAGTGGCACCTCCTGCAGGCTTGTATTGAGGTGAGTCCCTCAAAAGGGCTGGTGAACTGGCCGCGGATCCGCTCGTACCTCCGCTTCTGCAACGCGAAATTACAAAATCAAGAATTGAAGAAGATGACTGGGATGGATCACAAGAAATCTTTCAAATTTCATTTCTTAAATGCAAAGCAGCTCTCTTAATTATTTATTGATGCAGCGGATTGAGTTCACGATGCATTGATTGAGAATAGGGTGTGATCATAAAACTGTAAAAACTAGATTTACTCACAGTGGTGTCGTGGCTGGAACCACGGCAGCAGGAGCAGGCGTAGTGGCGGCTATCGAAGGGCTTTTGCCAGAGGGGGGATTGTTGCCGGAATTAGCCGAGGGTTTTTTCGACCTGGGAGTTTTCTCCTGTTGTTGTTGCTGTTGCTTTTGCTGTTGCCTGCATTTGGCCCTGCGGTTCTTGAACCACACCTAAACATCGTTATAATACATTCATCGTTATGCTGTTGTGGTACAAGAATCACCTCTCTCATTTCCCTCATCTTACTATTTTATTCAAACTAATATACAGATTTTCGACATTCATCTTCATCATATCATAAAATTTGACGGACGAGACATCAGAAATTGAGATCCTCGAACAGGCAGTATCGCTGCTTAATTATTTTGTTTGACTTCGCATTCGCTGGCTTCAAGAGGGGTTTCAGCCTTTGAAATAACTAGATAATGGTGTTTTCTTTCAGAATTTATGGGTTTTTCTCTTTTCAAACTACAGAACACTGAAACTTGAGAATGACAGCTTTCGGTTCTCGCATTTTTACGAATATTTTTCCAATTTTATAGTCCCCTTCCGGAGAAAAGAACAGGTTTAGGAATGCTTTATACATGTTAAAAGAAATAATTCCATATACCTATTAGGATATTGTGAATTAAAGCCAATGACATAATCGAGCTTCGAATTATTTCGGAAAAATCATGTTGTACAAAGTGACGCGTTTACGGATTCAAAACTTTCCTTCGGTCTGTGAAGAGGTTCGAATGGCATTTGGAATTTTATTAACTTTGAAGTTCAAAGAGCGTACCACGGATTGGATTGACAGTCTATGACCGTGTCTGGTTTTAGATTTTTCTATATAAAAGTTGAGAACGTGGGTCGGTTTTGTCAGGACCGCAGACAGAGAGCCGCTGCGAAGCCCCGTGCGATCAATGTTACGCGGAGGTGAGCTTAGGTTTCTCGGGATTTTCTGTCGCTGGGGAACGACGACACGGCCTCGGCGTTCTTCCACTATCGCGAGGCTACCCAACACTCCGTTCTCTACACCGTGTACAGGGTAGGTAAGTTGAAATGAGGGGAAAACAGCTGAGCTTAACGCAGTCAGAATCAGCACTTATCGTTCCATACATGCAATTCACGTTTAAAAAATTTCCAACTAAACAAATTCGAGTTTCATCGTGAACTGAATGAATTTTCTAATATAGATTCAAAAAATGATCGTAATACCCTGGAATTTCGGATGATACACACGCTAATGCAATCTCACCAAACTCACTGTCAACGTACGAATTATTCGACTGCAGTGAGTCACAACATACACATTGCATCTAGACATTATGTGTACTAGACTAAGCCTAAGGACATTAGTCATTTCTTAGTCATTTCAGGTTTAAGGACAATCGAAAGTCAGACATAAGATTAATGAGAAGTTTTGTAGGACTGTGCTGTGTGAGTATTGAAGAAGAACGTCAACGAGCTGGAAACCCGATGGTAAACTACAACGAGTGTTAATTAACTGCGAGAAAAAGCTAGAAAAAGTCAGGAAGAACTAAAGCTGAGAATTGAGAAGAGTAGGAAAACTTTCTGCAGTTCCTGATGCTGGATATAATTACAGATGCCGGATCGACGTGTTTATGGGTACCGAGACTGGGCGTAGCATAGATGCATAGGCTCGTGTCGTTGCATATCGTGGGCTCATCAGTTGCTACCGAGAGACTAGGGACCTCCTTACCTCTTCCCTGCACCTGGCCTTTGTGTTAATGGTGGAAGTCGAACAGAGACCATCGTGCTATAGATTTCTGCACGTAGCGGAGGCATGAGCTACCTTTTTTTCTTTTTTTTTTCATACCGAAAGTTGCCTTTTGCCGGCCTTTCTTTGTCACGGATAATGGTTCCTGGACTTGGTACCGAAAATTTCAACCAAATGTCTGCGGCAAATTGCAAAAGGCCAATTCAGAAGCGAGAGAAAGAGAGAGAGCGAAAAAAATATTGGAACCTTACACTTGTTCAATAAGGAATCCGGAAGCCAATAACTAATTGCGTTCACGTTACAGAAAACCTATACAAACATGAAACGGCTTGCATATTGGCTTAACACAGATTACCTACGTATCTAGCTGGTATAACAACCAATGAATATAACATGTAATTTATTCGAGTAGGCGGAAAACGTATTGCTGCTGAACGAGGAAGAGAGGAGACTCAAAAATTTTACGTTGAGAAAGATTGTTCGCCCCCCCGCCCTTATTGACCATCGCGTGGTTGGTATTCTTCTAACGCGACCTAACAGGATAATCGAGTTAGCTCGTCAGAGACTGGGAATGGCGAATCGATGAGTGCCACGTGCCGTTGTACACACATGGCTGCGATACCTCTGTATATTTATACGGGGTGTCTTGCTGTAATCTCCCCGGGCAAATATCTCTTACACTCCCTGCAAATCCAGGAACAATTCCGGGTCAAAAGTTTTCCAGTTTTAAATTGGACGCTAGACGTCCCATTAAACAGGCTTTCGACGAATCCTAACTCGTTCAAGTTCCCTAAACCGTCGTCTATTCATGATGGATATCAAAGTTACACATTCATTAAAGCACACCATATCATCGGCTTCTAAAATGCAAGATGAGAGTCACTTGGGGTCGATGAGTTACTTTTGATGATTATATCAGTCACACAGCAATCAAACTGCGAAACTTCAGCTGACATTGCTTATTGAGGATTTGGCTTTGTCTCATCTAAAAATTATTTCTAATGTGTATAATGGATTCTGTAAATGTGGAACATGAACCTGCACACGTGATTCGGGAAGGTTGATCTTGAGCGCCACTTCTTCACGCATGAAGATGTCCGGATACCTCGTCTTCGAAAACAGACCTTCAAGCACGTCCAGCTGAGCCCTGGTGAACGTCGTTCGTTCCCGTCGCTGCTTTCGAGGGTTACCTTCAAAAACGAATGATGAATGACTGTGAGCCGTATATAAGCCTGATTATCGACTGCAATAGTCTAACATCATAACCAAATACAATATTTTTTCTAATATAAACTGTTGCTCGACTCGATCACACACACACTTAAAATTATATAACAATTGATCGAGTTGCCCGACGGCTGATCATTAAAACTCGTACAAAAGGTCGTCAACATGAAATCGTATGATTGTTCATTGAATCGCTCCTCGACGACGGCTTGGAACGAGCTCAAAAAACAGTGGATAAAAAACTTCTGGGGTCCATCACTAATGTGAATCCATGTGCCCACTTAATGCGACGCGCGACGACAGTCAGATAAAATCAGCTAATCGCTGTTAACGGCCGTTCAGGATAAGGGTGATGACTACATGTTTGTATAATTAGTCGAGTCCCGCAAGGCAGTTGCCTGCCGGACTGATGATCAGCTATCAGGCAAACGAACAATGGCCAAACGAGTAATGCATAGATGGTATGATAGTATATTTGAAATGCGGCACTCACAGTAGTAGGACTCACCGGCGGTTGTGCAACCGGGGTAGCCGATGCTGGTATGCAGGGCCTCGATTGGAGGCATTCCCAAACTGACGTATGGGTTGGTCTTTAGGCCGCCGTAGGGCCCCGCTGCTGATGCCCCGAAACCCGCTGGCCCAAACAAGTCGGTTGCCGAGGCGGTGGAGGACGCCAGTCCACCTAGGTCCGCGCCACTACCGCCCCCGGCGCAACCCGTCCCCCCGCCGAGGCTGTTCGGCCACATCACCAGCGCCACTTCCGGTCCCCGTTGTCCGCCCTGCTACAGAGACGTCCCACCCTGGAACTGGGAAATCCACCCTTATGAGACGATGGGCCGGTGAAAAACAATGGAGAGTTTTAGAGTTTCTTTTTTTCAGTTTTAGAAATGTTTTTTGACTTTTGGGATCCGGTCGTGAAACGATTGAGCTACGCTCACGCGGGCAGTTGGTTGTCGTCGGAACGAATGGCAGCTGCGAGGCCCGCCATAGGATAATCCCTGACTGCAACACGATTCCTCTTTGGCGTGGTGGATGCAGAACCCCGCGCCCGGGCCGCCCCCGGACGCGCTTGATCCCGGCTTGATCCTCTCCGGTTACGCAGTCGAAACGCTATTTTTTCCTACACAGATATTCACTCGGGACGGATCTTCGTCGAACGTCACATAGCTCGCATGTATTCGCCCATCGTGCATCTGCTTGTACACGACATCGGAGGAGAATAAGGAGAAGGAGGCGGGAAAATTTACTCGTTTATGATGCGGTCAGACTTCAGGTGCTGCAGGACAGCTACATGAAAAAAATTTGTGACACATAGAGTTTACGGTATGTCTCACATCTGTGAAGCAGACTTTTGCTAATTGCACATTTCAAACGTCACACATGTGTTTCGGATCACGTTATTTTAATTCTAATTTACATTCGCAGCGTCTTGATCAACACTCGGTGCAGCATTCCAATATCAAAGTATGTTACATTCAACAAGTATACATCTCACAGGTATAACTATATCGATGCATTGCTTCCTAAAGCTGCTGATACGGCTTCAGAAAGATGACCAGAATGAAATATTATTAGTCGTTGGCAGTTTCTCAATGTTCTACGGATCTCCGATGAACAAAAACGATCGTGGGCTTAAGTTTATACGATTCAAGATTTTTTCAACACGTTTCTGTCACATATTTCAACATATCGATGCAGCTCTTCTTAGTTTTGCCGAGGTTTTATATTTAATTTCGAGAAATTTGTAACATTGTGAGTAGAAATAGAAACAGGTGTCAAACTTTTCAATAATTCAATTCCCAGGTATTGAACAGCGGTTTATTTAACCCCTATATCCTTCTACTTGGTAATACTCAGAAGAAAAATCATGACTAATAAGATATTTCAATGAATTTGCGTAGATTTTTTCTCGTAATTCTGAAGCAGTTATGGTCGGACCAAATATCATTACTGACAACTCAAATATCGTGTAAATATGTCGTATCTTGAGTGAAAATGAACAACACACAGAAACTTGTTAATTCCAATATCGCATTTTTAGACTTGGATATTTCTTCGTATAAAAGTCTGAAAATCTCCTTACTGAGACACTTTCGTGTGAGCTATTTTCTTGTTTTTGGTAAAAAGTTACAGCGGAATCGATTACCGATCACATATCTCTTTCGTAACCGACAAAATATCTGTAGGTATATAATAATAGTACGTAATACCTGTACAAATATCAAATAAATCCACCCATTACTTTGCTCGTAAAAAATTCTCAAAGATGTATCTGTTTCTCGACACTTTGACCGGATCTAACCCCTTAATGTAATAGTTAAAGTGTATGAAATCAACCAATCATGTAAATAGGTTCGAATCATCTTTCGAATAATCTTTCAACGTCAATATACATCAAACTGTCTTCACATATTGATTTTCTCATCACATGGTTGAGAGAACAAAATGTGAATCCCGTATCACTGATCCTGTCAGAATGATATCCTATGATTTAACAACACACATGTCGCTTCGACATTTGTATGTACATTAGGGTGGTCGTTGGAAATAAAAATTTTCGGGCCACCCCTCAAATCAACTCCAAATAGATAAAAACTAATCGTGTGATTTTTTCAGAATTTTATCCCAACATTTAACCCTTGACCACCGAGGACGAACTTTTCCATTTAAAATGCAGGTAGTAGGACTAACTATGGGGCTAAAAATTAGAAATTCTTCCAAATTGGTCTACTAGAATCCTGTGTGCAAAAAAAATTCCGCCCTCCTGCCATTAAAATTTTGTATGGGTTATTCCATGCCAATATAATGATAAAATGCAAAATGTGAAGAAACCGAAAAACATCGGGAAACATATATTTTCAATGTTATTGAGCAACATTCGATAAAATTGAAAAAAAAATCATCATATTGGCATGGGATAACCCATACAAAATTTTGAGGGTAGGGAGGTGGCAATTTTTTTCCATGCAGCATCATTCTAGTAGACTAATTTGTGAGAATTGTAAATTTTTAGGCCCATAATTAGTCCTACAATAAAATAATAACTGGAAAGACCGCGAAACCCCGTGCATTTTAAATGGAAAAGTTCATCCTCCGTGGTCAAGGGTTAAATGTTGAAATAAAATTCTGAAAAAATTACACGGTTAGTTTTTATTCATCTGGAGTTGATTCGAGGGGCGGCCCGGAAATTTTTAATTTCAACGACCACCCTACATTTACATACATAAATGAAAACTGTGTCATCTCAGTAAAATGTTATCAGAGTGTACGCTGCAAGTTCGAATATAATTTAGTAAAGGGATCTTATAGACTGAACAGTGAATGGCTCGTAGCCGAAGATGCACCTAGATGTCAGCTGGATTGACATATCATAATGAATACCACCGAATCCTCAGATGTGACTATGAAATATGGAATCTAAGACAGATGTACGAAGCTCGGTAGATACATTCACTAGAATGGCTACAAGTGATGTTTGGAGTAGAGCAGCTTTATGATCCGAACAGTACAGACTGTCGAGTTGATTTCTAGTATTTCTGTTGCTGATCGACTGGCAAGTGAATTCGACGAAGGGTGACGTTATGAGGGGTCTAGTCGGAGGTATAAGCTGCAGTTGGATAAGAGATGTAGATGAGTACACCTTACACGCGTGCACGGCGTAGATTGAGCAATAAACCACGCATGGTTTGATTTCTATAACATCCAGGTACCCTATGAATCGAAAAGTCGTACAGCCCCTTTTAATAAAGTATTGTTCTTCGGGTACTCGTGGTACCACGATGGTGGGTGGGTCTCTTTGCCTTTGCCTTGGCGGTTATATTAAAAAACTCGACAGAAGGAATTAGGGAACGCGCGGGCAGGAAGTGGTGCTTCAGGGTTCTTGTGCGGGAACCGTGAAATCGGCGGGCTAGGCGCGAGGCCCTTTATTTTTGTGCGTCGCAGTTCGCCCACCGAACCCTCGACTCGCTCTTTCTCTCTCTCTCTCACTCACTCTCTGGTCCTCTTCTTGCACTTGCTACAAGCAACCGCGGGGGCGGGTCTCGAGGATTGGCCCTCGAGAATCCTCTCGAGGGTCTCCTCCCCGCCCTGGACCTTCGCCAGGTCGGTTTCGTGAGCTTCGATTGCACGAGTACCCCTCGCCGATCAATCGATTCCACTTTCAACCGTCGAACCCCCGTCGCGAATTCACCGCAAACACTCCCTGTTACCAATGAGTATGTCGAGTGTATCTGCAGGACCACCCGGCCTAAAGACTCTCAAATCTCTATTATTGCATTCAGCTTTCATAACCCGAAGATATCACGCCTTGCTGCTCACGAGATTTCACAAAACATACGAACAAAAAATTTTTACTCCTCATATTAAAAATCAGTAATCAAGTAGAAGTATTAGTAGTAGTAGCATTCGATAGTTTTCAAAGTATTTTACCCAGTTTCGCATTATATATATCATTTCGATTAATACCCATATATATACCCTAGATAGATTGGCAAGGCGTACCTACTATTGCCTCTGAGGACTTCTGCAGGTCTGTAGACCTCGCATTGTTTTCGAGAGTGTTTGCTCACGAGTGCATTGTTGCTGGAGGATGCTTGAGGGAGTCGAGCTGCACCATGCGCCCGTATAAGCTACCCTGCCTCCGTATTAAATCGTGTGTAGGTGCGGGTGTGGGTGTAGGTATGCGTACACAGGGCGATCACTCAAAGCATGACATTGCTAGTATCTAGATTTCGAAGGCTAGCTATGCAATATGTATAAATAAATTAGTAAACAGGACAGATACTCAGTTTTTGAAGACGATGTTGTAATATGCACCATCGGGATCAAAACGGTTCGAAATTGATGGTAGAGTTTTCCCAATATGCAATCTATCGATAGCCAAACATTGAAGAAAAATCATGTACAGAGACGAATGGAAAGAAAACCGACGGTCAAATATGACGAATTAAGCATCGCCCTTGCGAATTTTGAGTTTCTATCGAAGAGTGCCCCCTTGAACTAGCAAGTGAATTTATTATTCACAAAAATTTAGAGAGGGTGTTGTTCTGGCTAGAAAAGTAAACAGGAATCGTTTTAGACCATAGCACCCCGAAGTTAAGTGGGTATAGCCACATAATTGGGATCGAAAATTCTCCCTTGCAAGCACGAGTGAACAATAATTCCAGTTTAGGACATACGTCAATTGATTCATTGATGATATAACAATAACGAGCACAACACAATTCTTAAGACTTATACCCGAACCTATTTTTTTTTCGCGCTGGCAGCCCGACGGACAGACCGACAGACGAGGGAACAGCGAGGTTTTTAACAGACCGTATAAACTATTTTCATCCCTTCTACCGAAATCCCTACGCCATTCTCCATTCCCTCCGGGAATTGAATGCAATTTAAACTACGCTGTTGTTGCGGATCCATTGAGCGTAAAACTTAATTCCCATGGAAACGGCAGTATGTACTGTTGTGTATAATACAGCACATAATATATATATATACACCTGGTTTAATATATATATATATATATTCTTGTCCTGAGTCCTGCATACAGGACTTTGTAATTCCAGGGAGCCAATTTTGAGAAGGTTTTGTTCGCACACGAACGAGGATGAAACGATCATGAACGTAGTTTCGTATCGTCCACGGACTGGGTGGTCCAGTCAGTAACGTCTAGCAAAGCCTTCTCGATGTTCTTTTCGAAAGCATCCACGCGAGATATCGGATCGCGCCTCGCGGCGCTCTGCTCGTCTGAAACGTCTACTTCTAGTAGTCAGCGTGCATCTCATGAGCATAAACTATCTGAATCCCAAAACTTATGAATCCTTTGTTCCCAGGATCGGAGATCACGGTTTTCATGGTTTCGTTTTACATTCTTGAGATAATGGAATCCTTTATATTCTCGTCGATATGCTTCTCCCTCCTGGCATATCGCAGAGTATTGAATCTGCACACAAAATTCTGCTCCTGAAGGTTTGTACTTGTGAGTATGAACGCATCTGGTTCCGGTGATGATACGACAATGCAGAGTGGTCTAGGACATTAGATAGCTAGACGGAAGGAGGCCCAGTCCTTGGCCGGTTGTCCACCGCGTCCGCACGGCGGCAGGGAGAGGCAGGGAACGTAGCAGGGGCAATCCAAGAAGATTACCGTAAGCAGATTATTCTGCCGGATAGCGCCGAGTCCTGCCTCCGCGTTGCTCGGCTCCGCTGCTGCAAGCACGTAATTCGCGCGCGAGCTGCCGCAACGCAGTCGTCTCTCGCCGTCAACCAGGAAGCTGCGGTAGCCTACCTGGAAGTCGTCCTCGGAGAACGGATACACAACCTTCTTTCGCGTACAGATCAGAACCATTCGACTTGCTACCACCGCAGATATATATTTATACCAAAAAGTGTGCGACACAATACCGTCGTCGGACTTTTCAGTGCGGATTGTTACTCAATAGTGTACAGCAACTTTTTCGTTATCGGATCTTTCCTTTTTCGTTTTTCTTTTTATCAGAGAAGAATTTCGTCACGGGTAAAAATGTCGAGACAATCTTTTGCCCCGATAAATTTTCAAAGGAATTGATTGAACTTGGGTCTTTAGACTAATAAAATCACTACTCACCAACCTGCGATTGTTCTCCGTGGTCGAACAGCTTCTTAGGGTGCTAAGAGTCCGACTAAGGTGATTCTCTTGGGTAATCCTGTGACGTGGAATATCCAGGTGGGCGGAAGACGCCTGCACCCCTTTACGTGAAGAACGATTGACCCCAAGGTGATATCGGTGTGGTTTAAGATTTAACGGATTATGAAATGTACGTCGACTGCACACGATCACAAATAAACCGTCGAGCCGTAGGTTAATAAAAACTTTCGACGATCGTAGATCTTGCACAGCAAATTATTTTAGATAATGATCAGACCTGTGTAGGTACAGGTAGTCTTTATTCCGATGCTTTACTTAATCCTGGCTCCTACCCCGCGCTACGTATGAGCCAGGCACGGGCGAACGCGCGTACGGGCGATCGGACGAACAACACACGGACAGACGGACAAACGGACCAGAGACAGAGCTGCTATAATAGCAGTAGGGCGTAGAAGCAGCTCAACTTTTCACGAGAAGTTTAGTTTGTTACGGTACGCTCTCTTCGGAGGGTTGTTTGGGGCGTGGGGGCTCTAACGGCGTCGGCTCCTGGATCAGGGCGTAGCAAAGGGCATGGCCTACGCCTGCGCTGCGCTGCGCAAGGTGGGGCACCAATCAAACTTCTAAACTACCGTGGCTACCGCGCAATCAAAGTTGCGCGCAACTGCGCAGAACCGTGTCGCGGTACAGTCCGCATCAGGTAACATTGGCCCGAGGGAAAATACGCCCGGGGAGCACACCGACATCACGCTACGAGTAAGTCACAGAGCGAGAGAGACGGAAGACTCGTTAGGCTTCCTGGTACTTTACCGCCTACGTACGCGCTGCCATACCGCCTACACACCGGCGGTCAGATTCGAACGCAGGTCCGTACTCTCTGTCTGTTACCTGACACCCCCTCGATCATGTTGAACAAAGAATAGATATGATCGACTCTAGTACGAATAGTCACTAAGAAATATCTCAGCACGACTTGTGTGTTTGAGCCAGGAAACGTCCTGCGAAGACTGGCCGTAGTTTTCTTCAGTTATCTCTGAACTGATGGTATTTGGAGAAATATTCCTCAAACAAAATTTGTAGCTCTTGATCCCACGCATCTTTTATTTCCCATGAAATTTTGCGATAAATTCAACGGATTCCATGAAAAACGATGATGAATCTTAGCAGACGTTGATTGGCGCCCAACACTTTGTTTATTTGGTATGCTTGACTAATTGAAACAGTCGAAAGAATATGAGAAGATTACTATATCAAAGACTACAATTTGTGTCCGAGGTTTTCTTTCTTAATCGCTGATATAAGTCCGTAAAGATATTAGAGAAATGATGATTCAGTCTTATGATCCATACCACCAACGGTGTAAGGTAATTTCTGTGGCGACACCCTGTATCGTGTGAGCTAGATGCGAGTGGGAACACGAAGTATATATGTACAGCTATAAAGGTACATGTCACATTATACGTGGCAGTCACCTATACATACTCGAAGCACTTTAATTTGCTCACGTGCCAGAGCGCGGCTAATGCTCTTACAGGATTCCGAAAAGATCAGCCAGCATTACTATGCTATTAGCGTAGCTAAGACCGGCTTGCTTCTATAAACCTACATACACCGGCGTTATACTTTGCACCCATTCACCGACTCGGCCAATTTAGCCAGCTATTGACTGGAACACTGGAGACTGGAAACGATCGGATGATCAATGCCCCGCTATCCAATCGTAACCCTCCATATTCTGACACCGTCAGCTACCAACAGTGTCAATGTCAGAAAAAGTGTTTTCACATTTGGGAACACAAGATTGTAGAGAGTTTCGTCAGCGTCAAGTCCCTTCGAAGCACACATGACACAGAATCTGGTAATATCAAGTAAGGCCATTTTTTAGAAGCGGTAAGCTCGGGACAGAGAAAGACACACATGCTGCCCTGTGGCTACTCAAAATCAACGATTGCAGTCTCAGAGTTTTAGAAATGGAGGAGATTAATCTTATAAAGTCATCTTTGTTTCCGCATACGTTTAGAAGTTGAAGGCTTTGCCAAACTCTTCAACTTTATCGAACGCTGTACTTTGTACTTCATTATGCCTTCATTTTGGTGAATGGATTCCTCGACGACGACATCAATGTGTAATTTTGCAAGAGATGGTATTCTGAATCAATGTGGACACAGATTTGTGGAAAAAGCATTTTATAGTTCTCTTTAAGTCGGAGTAGCTAAAGGTTCATGAGAGATCATTGAACGTGCGTTAGCTGGTCAAAGAGGTTCGAAAGATATGAGCGTATGGGTTAGTGTTTGGATGGTCATGCGCCACCCAAAGTAAATATAAAACCGGCTAATACGAACCACGCGACTACGTTTTATACCAAATGTAGTTCAGCTCGAAGATCAGCGAGGCTCAGCCGTTCGACAAACTGTTCGAACAAAAAGCAGCGAAAAAAGGCAGCCACTGCAAATAACCTTCAGTCGCCCCGGCCCCCCTTCACTCTCTCTCTCTCTCTCTCTCTCTCTCTCTCTCTCTCTTTGTGTATACATATACAGGGTGTCCCGTATTTCAATCGACGAGGACGGATATCAACATAACCGTCGTAAATCAGGAAAACATTTTCGACAAAAGGGTTGCTGAGGAAATTAACAGATTACTGTAAAATCAGGTTGAATGGGACTCAAAAACATCGGAACAAAAATTCCAGTCCTCAAGAATCTATTTCTCTACACGATTATTATTAGCATTACCTAGTTTTTTTTTTTTCTTTTTTTATATTTTTTTGAACTTCGCTCCTAATCCACTTAGGGAATGCGTTCATTGAGGTAGGAAGATGAGAAGCAGTCACCCCGTACGTGCTGCAGTATCCCCATTGTTCCGGTATAAGTGGAGAGTAAAAGGCTTTCTCGGTGATCGTTGACGAGAGGTAAATCCGGGTAAATCACCGAGTCACGGAGTCACCGGGGTCGAACGGCCGCGCGAGTCCTCGGACGATATACGCACCGGCAAACCATCGCTATCGATCGTTCGTTCGTTCGTTCGTTGCGCGTATATTATGGTAGCTCCCAGCTAACACGAAAGCAGTTGCTCCGGCTGAACCACGATGCTCATGCTTTGGACCTACAGACTGTGACAGTCGAATTTTTCTATACCAATTATGTGAAAGGCAAGGGGTTTTAATTTGGCACAAATCACACGGCTGCCTCGTAGTTGTTTAGTTAGTGCCGTCAATCGGCTTTTGAATCAATGCAATGATAGCGATAGACAACAAGAACGTCGGTACTGAAGTTTTTCCTGATCTGAAATAGTCTGAAATGATTCGTAGAAATTGAAAAAATCTGTTTCAATATGTCGACAAAACCTGGAGCGAGGTCTCGAAATTTCGGATGACTCTAGTGGATAGCCTGAATTAGTCTGAAGCGGTACGAAACGGTCTGAGAATTAAGTTTCAACAAATTTACGAAATCTGATCAGAGTTTTTCGATTATAAAACCGCCTCATGTGGATCACAACAGTCTGAAGCTCCATAAACTTTGTCCAACGTAGTCTAAAGTGATTCTAAACAGTCTGGGAAATCACAGTCAAAGTATGATAATAGGATCTGAAACGGAGCTATTGCGATTTAGAAATAACTTGTTATAGTGTAGTCTTAAGAAGTTTAAAATAGCTTTCGAATTAGCCTGAAGTTATCAGCAGTAGTCTAAAATAGTCTGAAAATCAGTGTCGATAGAGCCTAAGTTGATATTATAGAAAAAAAAAAAAAAACAGAGGAGAGCAGAGAACAGGTAATGGAAATCATAAAGGTATAGCTTCTCAAATCGGAATACAATAGCCAAAACTTATAAACGCCAATAATCAAGAGACTCGGTAGAGTCTCGCGCCAAGTATAATGAAAAAAAAAATATTAAAAAATGTAATAGAGTCCGAAGTAATTTATTGCTGAACCCAGAATCGGATAGAACGTAGTATTGTTATTGCCATTCAATTGGTTGTGAGTGAGCGATCGATTATCGGTAAACATACGTATATTGTACAGAATAAATGATCGCGAGTGTACCTCCAGAGTGAATTAAAGGCAGGAGGATCGGCTGAGGATGACCACGCCCTCGGTAAATTTCACTCTTCTCCGCGAGGGGAGCGGGGTGGTAGCATCGTTTTCAATGCGCCGGCGTGGGCGCGGACGGCTGCCAGTCGCGCGGTTGTTTTACAGCTTGAAAAACAACGAGTGGATTCAAAAACGAACCGAGCCAGCCACGCTGTCAATTAGAATCGATAGACATACGGGTTATGATATTGGAAATGCGACTAGATTACTGACTAAAAATTTGCGAGGGCTATTCTCTCGCAATTTTCGAGACTTTTTTAATATTTCTTTTCAGTCAGAATATCACCCTCTCGATTTTCAGATATAAAGACGAAGGCTCCGATCACTTGAACCTCGATTGTACAAAA
Organism: Macrophya alboannulata; assembly: GCA_949628255.1. Taxonomy (NCBI): domain Eukaryota; kingdom Metazoa; phylum Arthropoda; class Insecta; order Hymenoptera; family Tenthredinidae; genus Macrophya; species Macrophya alboannulata. The sequence continues at coordinate 24,455,521 of OX451206.1, read as the reverse complement.
AACAAAAGAACTGTAATGAATTTGGGATTACTTTTGGCTTCTAAAAGTGAAGATACATGTACCTACAGCTTCTACAGAAGGGTACCTACCGAGGCTGCATCGTACGTTCGTGTTTATTGATGCAATGATTATGATTGATCGGGTCTCTGGTGCAGATAAAATCACGGGGAAGGTAGAAAAAGGAATAATATAAGATGAAAAAAAAAAAAAAACCTATATTCAGGATAAAAACGATGCCCAGGCGTGTCACGATGGCGCTCCTAGAATTTTTTACACCCTTATTTTGCCGGTCATCTTCGTTGGGTCCACTCCAGGGCACGCCGAGTCACAACAACGATCTATGCCTACCTACAGGTGTCCAACGACAACGACGATCCCTTTTGGGAATATAGCACCAACCTAGATTCACAAAGACGTAACTGAACGTACGTTTCTTCGCATTCGAAAACATCGGAGAAACGAAATTACGCAATGGATCATCAGCAACGGTTGAAAATGAAACCAGAACCTGATTTCAACTCGACTTTAGTCACGCGAAGACCGGGATGGCATGATCACTCGAAATCTTGAGTCAAGCTGCGAGTAGGTGCTCTGCATCCTCAACGAAGAGTGATCAACGATCAACGTGATATTGTGGCCTTTTTACTCTGAGAGATGATGATCGTTGAGGACGACGAGATGAACGCATAGATCCCCGGACGAATCGTCAGGCTCCGTTGCGATGTGCACGTACCTAATTTCACTTAAATCCCAGACAATGCCTGGGGGAGTCCTTCCTCGTCGAGCCCCCGCGGCGGGCCCAATCCCGGGCCCATTCAGAACATTCTGCATCGTAATACTCGCGGGGACCGGAAGATATCGATCGCGAGAATGATGCGATTGTCGCGAGAGCTGTACAACAGTCTACTATACACCCAAAAACATGGTCCACGTTCTCTTAAGATGGCGCAAACTTTTTTCAGAAGTATTTCAAATACTGATGGAAAAAACTCGTGGGAAAACTTATCGAGAGGCTCATATGATCGTCGGAAGAGCAATTGGGTCCACGCTTTTGCCCACATCTGACAATTTTTTTGATTATGAAAGATTAGAATTGCCTTATCTTGTAGAACTGGATCGATCGTTTTGACAATGCTAAGTAAGGCTGGAATTTTACACCAGCAAGTACTGCCTCTGCCCACTAAACCTAATATTCTAAATATGCGAATTAAAAACGAAGGCACATACTTTCAGAAGCGAATAAGGCTAAGAAAAAACGATCTGTGATGGACAGGAAAATTATATTCCGAAGTTGGAAATCGGTTTTCTATTGCTGTTTGTCTTCTAGACAGGTTTACTAAATTTGCAAAACCATTCGTGTACAGCTATGCAGTGAAATAGTCTGATTCTAAAAAGGGTATGAAAAACTTGATATCTACGACGCAACGAGAATCATCTCGTATATTTCTTGCTGTGAAATCAAGCAAGTCAGATTTCTAAATGCTCCTTAATTGTGTCCCAGTCAGGTTTGAAGTTTTTCGATTCAAACTATTCTGGTTTATCTGTGAATGCATTTTCAAGAGATTTTCGTAGCTTTTCAGAATCAGACCCTTTTTCTTGTCATAGAAAAAATTAATTTCAAGTTCTGGTCTAATCATTTCGTGTGAATTCATTCACTGATTTACTCAGTCAGTATCAATGCGTTTTTTCATTTTTTTTTTTTTTATTTTCAGAATATTTCGTTCCTCACTGAGGGGTGCAGGATGATCCTGATTTTATTAAATATCAAATGACAAATACTGAATGAGTAGGTATAATAAATCGCGTAAGATGGGTAGGGAGTTTCTTTTGGGCTGACGTGTCCGGTGCTCTCACATTTATTATGTTACTTTGAACGGCACGGGACCTAGAGCTGAAGGCTAAGGTTGACCTGCTAACGAGTGTTTAATCGGTGCCGGTCTGCACCGGGCGTAGGGTGCAGGACCGTAGGTCTCTCACTCCTCAGTGCTACCTGCCTGCACACCATTGTGCCAGTAATATGAGTTTCTGGGTCCATTCTTCCGGAGGAATCTCGCCTCGTCTTCCTCTCACACGCTTCCTGCGCCTCCTGTGTTCCGCCGGATACGTGGGAGACTTTTATGTAAGGGATGTGACCAGCTACCTGTCGCCATGGACCGTGGCTAACCTGCGTCCACGCATAACCTGTGCTGGTCTATTTGGACGTGTAACTCGTGTGACGCAGTTTACCTGCACAGTTCCGGTCCGCGTAGCTTTAACAGGAAATAAAAAACGGCTCAAGTCACACGGTCAATCATGTCCCACGAGGAAAAAAATACTATAGATATTGAGGCATGGAATCATTGGAGACTATTAATACTGGTGTTGAGAATGTACGCGTCACCCTTCGAATTTGGCGGAAAAAGATCATCGGTTCTTTGCATATTCCAATGGCTTCATCTTTTCGGCATTTTTTAAGCTTCAGTTGAATGAAGAATTCCAAAAATTGACTAATTTATGGCCAAAATTGTCAGAGTGCGCAGGCTGCCGATCGCCAGGCAATGATGGCAAAAGATCACAGAATTGAATTAAAGAAAGGAAACGGAAACAAAAACTTAGTTAAAAAACTTTGTCAAGATCAAAATGATATTTTTTTCTATTTTCAAAATTCTGCTTTCCACTGGTTGTAGAAACTATTTTGCAGATTATGAAACCTCTTTAATTTTGTGTTTCACAACTCACGTTTGAAAAAAGGCCTCTCTTTGGTCGGTTAAAGGTGACAACCCTCTGAAATCTCGAGTATTGACTGTTAAAGATAATAAATATCAGCTCAATAATTTGCTACGCTTAGGGAAAAATTAGGCAGCTGACGCTCCCGACTAAATTCTCACTGAAAAGTCAGTTCGCGATTTTACTCTCTTCGTGTATGAGGCTGATGGTGGCTATTCTTTCTTACAGGCAATCGCCGTGATACTGTGACCAAGTCAATGGAATGAAAAACGAAGTTGTGGAAATGTATCAAGATGGTGGTTTATAGAGAAACAACTGATACAATTGGACGGCAAAGAAGATGGGGTCTCTCTTACGTAAAACAGAAATACTCTGTTTCACAAAGTCGTGAAAACAAGAGTTGCGTTTTGAAAATAAACAAACCACTGAAAATGTATTCATTGGACGAAATCCATGACTGACATCACCAACGCAACCAGAAATAGGTATCCCGCGCACGCGTGTACGCAGACGCGTACATGTGAAGAGGCTGCGACCGGGAAAGCCTCGAAAAGACATGATAGGGTGGATAGGATAGGATAGCACGCTAGTGGGGCGAGGGGGTGGGGGGCTTTTATCAGTTGGCAAAAGGAGCCGTCCGAAAAGCTGCGTTGGAAGTAGGTACCCACGTAGATTTCCCCAGGGGAAGGGAATACGCTATTAGCGATCACAAATAGGCTATTACGAGGCCATTAATGCACGAGTTGGGTTAGGCTCGGTTATACGTATTGCTGGATGGGCCAGGTTAGACGAGCCGCCACGTGGGCCACCCGCTGACGGCGTCCTTCGGTGTAGAATTTCCGTCGACCCCAGAGACTGCTGGAAACCCGAGATTCACTTTATATCTTGCTCGCCTCTTCGGTGTTCCACTCACACTGCCACGTAACAGCCTATACAGGGTGATTCACGTTGCGCGCACCACTGTATATAGGTGAATTCTTCGGAAAAATCTCAGACTGATTTTCCTCTACCAAAAAATTCCGAGGGTCAGTTGATCAAGTTAGGGCCGGGTCAAAAGTATTAAAATTAGCAGCGCCCGTGGCGAAGGATAGATTTTCAGTAAGATGCAAATAAATCATTGAGACCATTAACAAATGTTTCCACCGCATATGACATTTAAATTACAGTTCTTGATGAGTATTGACGGCGTCGTCCCACTTGAGCTCTTTTCGAAACTCACCTAGTCCCACTTGAGCGCGTTTTACAAACTCACCCAGGCATCAGGAGAACATCTGACCCGAGGAGGTGTGCTGAAATTTTTAGCGGGAAAACCCCCCTGAGTGTATGTCTAAACAAGCATGCATTCGTATAGATGTGTGTGTCTCTCTATCTCTCTCTCTCTAATATTTTCTGTCTCTTGATCACTACCTAATGCTCTGAAATACATTTCAAATACATTCTTTGGAATACATTCCAAACTCACCTAGTGGTAAAAATTCCAAACTCTCCCGGGACAGTTTGGAAACCTTCCCAAACTCACCCAGTCCCACTTGAGCGCATTTCCAAACTCACCCAGGTATCAGGAGAACATCTGACCCCAGGAGGTGTGCTGAAATTTTTGGCGGCAAACACCGACAGCGTGCATGCAAGCAGGCATGCTGTATGTCTCTATGCTAGTCTCTGTATGCTTAGAATATTTAGATCTCTGAAATTTTGAGTCGAAAATTGCTCCTGGTATCAGGAAAACATCTGACCCGAAGAGGTGTGCTGAAATTTTTGGTTCTAAAAACCGACAACGTTCCCTAACTCGCCCAGTCCCACTTGAGCTCTTTTCCACACCCAGTCCCAATGCATGCATGCATCTAGTTGTAGGAATGTATGTCTCTATGCGAGTCCGTATATGCTTAAGTTATTTTGGATTTTAGAAATTTGCCCTGTCCTAATCGATCGTGCTTTCTTAAAATTATTAAAATTCGCTTACCTTATTCAACATCTGAAATAAAGAGTCGCAGGAAGGGGAGAATGGAAAATAACGAAGTCATTATTTATAGGTATATCTGGGAATTTATTGCTGCAGCATGAATACAATATTTCTCACTGTCAACGTTATGTACATACAATGTGTAATCATTTATAATCATTTTCCTATCATTTCTTATGTATATATGCATCACGATTTTATGGAATCTCTATTTATTTCCTTTCTGCTATACAAGTTTTTATAATATAGACTATATTTTATCCGACAGAGTTTTTCGGATTTCGATTGGAGTGCATTCAAGTGTAACAGAAAAACGAGTGTTATGATATCAGGGGAGATCGGGCCGCTAATAAGTCCAAATGCCATTTTCATGATTTTAATTCGCAAGCAAGCAAGGAGGGTTAATAATGCAACGATTAGTTGTTCGTGATCTTATAGGAAATCTAAAGGAGGAAAGTAGCTTCAACAAAATGTTTGGTACAAAACGTCGATGATCCAGTGTCAAATCCAAAAATGCGTTCTCATCCCGTTGAAATCAATCTTCCGTAGTTGCATTCACCATAAGACTTGGATTGATTCGCCTCGTAGCCTGCAGTGCTGCACAACTTCCGCTGGAATCTAATTTGTAAAAATCAGTTAGTATTTTCCAACAAGGGCAGCAGTTGACTGGTAAAGCCAGTGGGTACATCGGCAATTGGGAGTTAATCCTGGGTAATCAAACGGGGCAACCCCTGCAGTCGCCACGTGGCGCAGGCGCGACCCAGTTAGCACAGCGCGTGGTGTCGATCTGCATATCGAAACCTTCGACCGAGCGCGCTAAGCCGATTCTGCAACGCTCGGGCGTGCGCACTGTTTGCCTGCAACGCGCTAGATTTGTAAGTCAATTGTTTCCGGCGGTAAAATATGGGTAGATAAGTGTTGCGCTTCGGCCACTTTGCGTTAAAATCCGCGCGTGCAGTTTGAATTCGATTTTCCACCGTCTGGATCACCAGTTAGACGAGTTCTAACGCATTTTTGTACCTGTTGAAGATTTTTCGAAATTTCATCAGAATCGAGAACCTGCGTTGTATAGTTTTATTCGAAATAAAAATTACTGAGAAAAAGGTCTTATCAATCAAAAATCAAATCAAAAATAAAAATTGATTTTTTACACCATAATTTTTACAAATAATTTTTCTTAAAGTCTTGACGCTGCTTGATTATATTATACAATAAGTATACGTGTTTGAAATAATACAAAAATCATACCCCAACTCGTACAAATTCGGACATAAGAAAACCGGAACCGAGGGAAACGGATTTTTAATCCTTCCATGCAGCGATATTATCCAACGTATTATTTCCTGTAGAATTAGGAAAATCTCAACTCAACGAAGAACTCGTTCCTATAACAGTTTGCACATCTCGTTTCCCAATTCGTATATCTAAGAACTTTATACTTTACAATTTCCAAAGGATCGCTGTATCTTGGGATCGAAGTTTCAAGGGTATAGGAGATGCTAAAAGAAATTCTGCAAAGTCATAAGTAATCGCAATTTGCAAAAAAATTTGCTGAAATTATCTTTAAGGGGACCAGTACAGCTTGGTTTGGGAGATTTGGAGTACTCCAAAATTTATTTATTTGTCAACCAAAGTTTATTTCACATCAAAGAAAAATTTTCCTCGAAAAACTTTGTCGTAAGGTTTCGGGCACATCGTTGGTCCGATTCAACCTCTCAAGGTCTTGCTTTCTTCAGACAGCAATTCTACATCGTATGAACGTAGGGATTGATGAAAAAAAATTCATGTGAAAAGTTACGGCCAATTATCAAAAATTTCCAATATTCAGGCTACTAATTTGCAAATAACTTGGCCAAAACGAAATTGTAAAAAAATTCCCTCGTTCACACGATGAAGATTTATTTTCTGAACAAAATGAGCCCTTACCGACCTTGATCGGAACAACGATGTGCCTGAAGGCTTACGACAAAGGTTTTCGAAAAAAATTTTTTTTTCGATGTGAAATAAACTATGGCTGAGAAATAAATGCATTTTGGAGTACTCCGAATTTCCAAAACCAAGCTGTACTGGTCCCCTTAACTTATGTTGCGATCGTAAGAAATTTTTTTTGGATACATAAGCTAGAAAAAAAAGCTACGTCAGTTTTTGTAATTAGCTGCAAAATTTTGATTTTTACACTCAATTTTAGGTCATGATATCAAAAAGAAACAATTTACCTGTTTCAATTACTTATTCTACAATTTAATTTGAATAATCTGACGTCTATAAGATTCATTGCGTTTGTATGTAGATAATTGTGTGCCCTCAAAATTTAATAAATTTACGATAATAACTGCACCGCGTGGCGATTTTTGAGTTCACAAAAACACAAGAAATTTTTAGTTTTCGGAATAAATTGCAATTGGACGTTTTCTGTCAATTGATATGTTGTCAAAATGAAATTTCCAATTTGTAACAGACGTTGATTTGTATCGTTGAAGAAAACCTTTTTACAGAATCGAATGAAAATACGGAAAATATAATTATCCGAAAATTGAAAACTTTCCTTGAAATTTTATACTTTTTAAGTTAATGAATTTGAATTTTTTTTTCCGGATCGCAGATTTTTCGTGCGTATGAATAACGGCTGAAAGAAGCCTGTTCCATGAAGAATAATTTTAAACAGACGATTTTGAAATTTTTGCAAGAAAGAAAAAAATAAATCAAATTATTGAGAATTTCGTACCCGTAAGAAACAAAATCGGTGTTCGAACATTCAAAAATCGACCCCTATTTTGCACAGTGACGTGAAAAAAAAAAATAAAACGAAAAGAAAAGAAGAAAAACAGCTCATCTAGTTTCACCCCTGCACGAGTACGTAGCATCGCGATGGTCGATACAAAATTCCAGTGAGAAACCCTGTAAACGAGAGGGAGCGCGACTGCCGTGCCACCCGACCGAAATCAATTAGCGACCTGCCTTCCACGCGCGCGTGCGTTCCGTTCCGCACGGAGCGCTGTTAAAAGCGCGTAGCCTGCACGTAGTACGGTTACGTAGTACGTATAACGTATAACGTATAACGTATAAGGTGAAACGTAACGCGCAGCGCGTATACCGCCGCCCGCGAAGGGGATGACGGGGAGAGTTAAGCCGCTTATGCCCGCCTGGCGCAGACCGTCGACCGGAGTGCGGCGGAGGCTCGCTAATTATTTATAGGACCACGGTACCACCCGTCCCTCTCTTTCCTCTCGCTGTGCCATGCCGTACGTTCGCCGGTCCCTAGCCGAGCGATCCACTCTGCAGCTCCCTCACGGAGCCGCCCCCGCCATCCCTTCACCCTCTTTCCTCGTTGGCGCTTTTTTTATATATATATATATATATATATATATATATATATATATATATATATATATATATATATATATATATATATATATATATATATATATATATATATATATATATATATATATGTATATATATTTTTTTTTTGCCCTTTTCTTTTTATTTTTCTCTTCATCGGGATTTCTTCCATCGAGATGCCCTGAATATTGTACACTTCAGGTTCTCCTGAGCTACGAAGATACACTATACAACAATAACAACAAATTTTTTGTGCTCTTGCAGACTGCGTAGCGGCACAATAAAATCTAAAAAGAAAGATCAGAAACCCGGTTGACCTGTGGGCCAACCCTAAAATTTCCCACTATGTGTTAAATACGTTACAACAAATTGATAATATTGTATTTATGATACATTAAAGAAGGTTATAAGTATCGTTTGTTTTCCGTATACAAATTTTGTTCCGTCTGATTTTCAAAACCGAGTTTTTGTCAAATGCCAAGATTTCTAGGTTTTAGGGAGTTATATTTAATGTCAGAAGATATAGTTCAGTCTGTATGTTTGTGTGCGAAATTTTTAATAGTTTTCAAACAATTTGACAGATTCGACATCGAGGGATTCGAAATCAACTCACGTCTATCAAAAAAAGAAATTTTTGTCGTACAATATCTTTTAAACTAAGCGTTCGATTTTGATGAATCTTGCGGCAATCGAAAGGGCTATCCAAGACTTAAATCTGATCAAGTTTTGAGACTAATCGCACGAACAGTTTAGGAGCTATGCGCTAAAAACAGGAAAAAAATTTTTGTCCAATTTTTATTCTTCGTATAACTTTGGAACTACTCGACCGATCGACTCTAAAATCTAATCGATCTAAATCTTGACAAACCCTTTCGATCGCCGCAAGAACCATTCCAATCGGTCGATTCGTTCTAAAGATATCGTACGACAAAAATTTGTTTACACACACAGACATACGGACGTCCATCCAAAAATAGTCTGATCAGCTTCCTAGGAACCCAAAACGTCGAGATCTGATGAAAACTCAATTTTCAAAAATCGGACCGAACCCAATAGCTTCCCTTTTTTTTTTTTTTTTTCGAAAATTTTCAATTTTCCAAGCGGGAAGTTAAAAAAGAGTCGATGTATGGTAAAGAATTTTTCTGCTCGATCGATCACGATCTAAAGCCAACATAATAACGTCAACTAGGTATAGGTATACGATCGTTTTTTAGGATCGTTTTGACCGGGGTTTTTTTTTTTTTTTTTTTTTTCGTGATCAGTCCGTTGAGAAGGCCAATTAATTCCGGCATCCCTTATTCGCCGTACTTAGTTTTTTGGTATTTTTTTCTAATATTTTCTCTTGGTCCATATTCGTACGATCTGGAGATTTTTTTTCGACCTTGGAACCGCACCGAGATCAGAGAGAAACCCCGCCAGGAAGTCAAGGGGCGCGCGAGCGCATTGTTCGCATCCCTCTATCCAAACATTTCCATCCCTTCTACCCTGTTTTCCCCGCGACACCCCAACCTGGATCTGGCTATTCGACGCGGCTCTACGTAATCCTAAAAAATGGACCGACGACTTCCGCTCAAGTTAGGAACACACGTGGGTTTATATACGCTGCAGTGCAGCGGTAACGTCGCGACGCTCAGGAATAGCCGAATTATTGAACTTGGATTATCACACTAGAACCTCAAGGGGGCACATATACACCTCGAAAACAATTCTTATTTCAAATCGCCACTATACGTCTTCAGGAAACACTTCATCGAATCAATTTTCTCACAGTTTATTGAAACTACTTTGATACATAGCTCATGAATTTTTTTCCGAACCCTTAGCTGCCACTTCGGGGTACCAAACGCCCCACTCTTGCTCATTCTCAATTTAGGGTAATAAGGATTCCAAAAAGTAACATTTTTTAAAAGGAATAAACCCGTTGTCATCGGAAAAATCGAATGTGTTCTTTTTTTGCCTCTTTACATGTCAAAATAAATAGTTTTTCCAGGAACCATGATCAAGGATTTTTTTTTACTTGAAGTATATTAGCTCGACTGTATTCGGTTAAAATTTTGGATTTTTAAATTGAAGATTGAAAAAGTTATGATTTTTTTTGTTTGTTTGTGGGGAAAATAGTCATTTCCCCCATATTTTTGGGGTTTTCAATTTTTTTTCATGCTTAAAATGTTTTTTTCTCATAAACCACGTGTACCTTCTTTCAAAGAACAGTTTGAAGACCCTCTGGTAGTTGTTGCAAATTGAAATAACATAGTTTCGAATTTTTGACGTTTCAGATCCTTCGCTTTCGAAATTTTGTACATTCGGTGTTTTTCGATTCGACATTTTTGCAATCGACTATGCAGACTTTTGGGAGTCTCTCTTATATTAAGATTCGAAATTCCGACCATTATCAGAACACCTAAAATTCGAAACATCAACCCAGTCCCTGAATTTTGTGTTCCTAAGCAAATACAACAAAGAAAAAATAAAAAAACAGTCTTTTCATTCAGAATCTGATCGCTTTTGCTGAACCTATTTGTATAATACTGCAAAATGCTATTATAAATTTACTATCCGGCGTGAATTTGATTTTTTTAAGTGACCAAGCAACACGTTCAAAGAATGTGAGAAGCTGAATTCTGTGAACTCCATATACTGCTCGAATGAAATGAATTTCGAATACAGAAGAGGATATTATAGGAATGCGAAAAAAGTTATATAGTTATAGGTGATTCCGGGTTTTTCGTGTCACCGCGAATCGCGATTCTATAAAACGAAGCTTTAAGATCAAAGGGAAGACGAGGGAGGATCGCGGAGTGTCAGCACCCTCCGTTAAATTTGATTTTTCAATCGAATTGTTAACGCCGTCTCGACCTTGCGCTCACCGCGTTATTCGATTCGGCCCGGTTAAGTCGCCCGCTTTTAAATTATTAAGCAATCGGGAAAAAATTGAGACCGAAATCCATTTAGCCAGATCGACTTGGCGCTTTGATCAGCCCGCTTTGTTAACGGAATTGGCAATCCGAGCAGACCGAAACTATTCACGCGACAATTTTTCCCTTTTCGTCTTTTTCTTTTTCTTTTTTTTGGTTCGACTCTTCGTCGTCGCAGTCATTGCGCTAAACTTTTCCCAACGTGGAAACAGTTCGCTGAAAAACGTTCATCATGTATTTCTCTTCAGTTGGTGCGGGAAATGATTAGAAAAAAAAATTTATACAAAAACGAAAATGATTGAAATGGTAACAGGTATGTGCAATAACAGTCGTACTTGATCGCGGGCAAATCTCTGCAGCGACATTGACCTTGAACCTGACCTGGTCCCGTGTGGATCGCATGGCGGCGGGAGAACCAGACGAAGAGTTGAAATCGGCTTGCGCTTAGCCGGATCCCATTATAACAACACTGAGCTTCCGTAAGCTGCGACGCTCTGCCGTTCACTGTGTCAGCGGGCCAAGCCGCGAACTTCCGTGTCTGGTGCAGAACACATATAGACGCAGATGTAGACAGTTTCGAGTATTCTCGGTTTTAGGTAACTAAATTAGACGGTGAAAACACAAACTGCACAAATCCGAGGGGTTATTCACTCCTGAATTGAACTGCATACTCTGGTTTTAAGTCAGCTGTAAGTCTTTTAGAATCTGAATGAAATCATTCGACACTGAATATGTAGTCACACGAAATCAGCTGAAATCAGTCAAAATTATGAAATCAGCTGACATCAACTGAAATCGGATTAAATCGACTGAAATCACTGGAAATCGTGAGCAATCACTTTGAAATAAGTTGACCCGTAATAATCACCGCGGGTCGAGGTGACCCGAATTTTTTTCATCCTAATATGAGGAGTAGTAAACGAATAATGACACAATTTGGCGGACAAGCGTCAGAGACGGGGAAAACAACTGTGCGAATAAACCCCTTCCATTGTATTGAATTGTTTTATCCTTTCAAGCCCCGTATCATCAAGTTCAACCTTGAAAATAAATATACTTTTTGAAAGACACCGTACCAAACTATTTTTTTTACGAAAGTATTATAACTCAAGAGTGTCGTGCTAAATTTTTGCGAAAAAATATTGAAAATTGAAAAAGGTATGACCTTTTAAATGGAAAACCGTGTTTTTCTGGACACTTTTTGTTTCAGGAATTTTTTTTAGTAATTAAAATCCAAAAATTTACAGTTTCATCGATGAGAGCATATTCTGCAATGATCAAATTATGTCTCTGAATTTTTATACGAAAATATAATGCGTCGTCTTGCTTCAGTAATCGCTCAAAGTTGACTGATCAGGTCAAATTAACCCGGTATGACTATTATGATAGCCTACGAAGGTGTGATTATTACGGTTTAATATCGCTCATAGTTTCATTTGGAAATCAGTCGAGATCTTGTTGTATTCACATGAATTCCTGTAATAGATTTACCCGAAATCGTCTGCAATCATCTACGACGCCTGAAATAAGTTGGTGCTGCTCGAGATGAGTCGAAATTCGTCTGAACAATATGAAATATCAGTCAAAAGTCACGTGGAATCCACTTAAATAGTACAACGAAATTATTCTGAGATCAATATGAGATAATTCCTAATTGCATAAAATCGAAATCGTACGAATTGTCAGAAATCAATAAAACTGTGTCCATTCCAGCTGGATGCTTCATTGTGATTTTAGCAGTACTATAATGTTTGCAACTTTGAATGTCTCGAAAACACTTTTGTTGTTATTCCGGCACCAACTGTTGCAGTAATGATTTAGTAACGGAGGCATGGTGCTCTTAGAAGTGATCACAGTTGGTGTTATTCTCGTGATGAAGTCAAGGTAGTATATAGGCCTGAAATGTGTCATAAGATCATTTGCCTACCATGCTGATGTGAAACAGCAAACAGATCACAAGTATCGACTAAATTATGTACACTGGAATAATTACCCTGATAGTTACCTTGATGAAAAGTGCCGATTGGAAGTTCCCAATTCCCCATTAATTACCGGCTATGCATCAGGGCAGACTTTGTACAACAAAGTGTTCGGACTAATTAGATAATTTCATTGCGAAGCTAACCGGCTGATTAGATCGCCAATCGTCAAAAGGACGGGCGTCCATTTATCAGGGCAATTAGCAAGATGGGGGAATGAATGCTGAGTAGTACTCGGTTATTATTCGCCGCCCTGCAGGGGGCCTCAGTCCTTTGTTGAAAAGCTAGGACCGTTTTGATGCGCCAAAATAGATCCCAAAACTCTCGGGATCAACCCTAACCACCCTAACCCGCGCGCACCTGTGCTGGGGTAATGATCCGGGGAAAGACTTTCATAATATAGATAAGCGGACTAATGATCTTATGTCTGTCACCGACCACCCTTTCATCATGGAATCGTTATCGCTGATCATCGGACCGGTACTGAATATGAAAAGGAGGCAGAAAACATCCCGAATAATTAATGCTGATCATTTTTTCGGAGTAGAACGAAAATTCTGAGCTCTAGTTTCTGTGATTAAATCATATTGTATGCCTGGATCGAAGAAAAATACGGATAGCCGCTGACCCAAGTAGGACAGAACATTCTACGACTTATATTTTGTGCTACTTGGGTAAGACTCCACAAATAAAAGTCAATTGTGGTCCACAAAATGACCTCCAAACAATTTCAGACGTGTAGTCAATTTTTCATTGGACGATATATTGAGAACTAATGTACGGATTTTGACATTGGTCAGATGAATCGATGCGGTTTTGAGTATCTCAGAACCGATGTAATTTCGAACTTGATCGTTGCGGCAGTTTTTAAGTTACATTGCAAAAACTGAATTTGGTTGTTTTTTTTTTCAATCAATGAACATCCTCTCGATAACGGATTTCGGTGAATTTTTTTGTTCCATCGATACGATTTGACCTGACTTGAATCCTGTTTAAATTTTGGAATCGACTCTTCTTCTTTCCTCCTCATCAGGAGGATCAGTAGGTCATTTCAGTGCAGGTGTGTATTTGAAATCGGCGGTTGTTGATTGCGGTGTTATCACAGTGGGATGGTTTTGTTTCTAGTACACGAATGATTTGATTTCCATGAATTAAAACTGTTGACAGATTACGCTATTGCAGTACTCACGTATACTGCGAAATGTATACATAGAAATGCCCGGCAAACCGAGAACCGCAACGACTACTAGAAGCGAAATCTATTTTCCAACGCGTGCCTCGCCACACTAAAGTCCATACCCTACACATACTTCGCGGTCCCGGGGGACGCGCCCCTTACTATAATCCAGGAAGCCCCAGGGAGATCCACGTTTTATTAATAGATAATAATAGGAAACCAATAGCTCGTGTAACAACGGGTCTGCAGCCGGAATTAGAGAACGCGATGAATATCTGTCGGAAGATGTGAGGAGCCTAAACTACGTTTTCAATTTTTTGTTTGGAAAAAAATAGTAGCAATAGGAATAATGATCTCTAGTATTTTGAAACGAATTTTCTTCAGTCAAGTTTCAGGGCTTATGGATTGGGTCATGGAGTGTGTCTCTCGAAATCTCGAAAACCGCTCCGACGATTTGGATGAAAATTTAGGAAGAGATGCACAAAACTATTCTCTACAACTTGCACGAATCGGATTTTCAATATAAATGCGTAAAACATAATAAGAAAATATTTTTTTCGTGCGAACTAGAGTGAAATCGTATTTTCCAACATAAAAATGGTGTTTTTTTTTTTTATTTTCGAAATTCTGATTAGAACAGGTCGTAGTGGCTATCTCACGGATTATAAAACACTTTCGATTTTTTGTCTCTGACGCGTCATCTATCCGGAATGATGTACACCAGCAGACGGTGCGCCGCGTGCACGTGTCTATGCTTTACTTAATAACTTCGGTGTCTCTGAAGATATCCAGACTATTTTTTTTTTGTGAAATAAAGCTGATAAATTGACCTTTAAATATAAAAAAAAAATGATCGATACATCTTTTCCAAAGTTTTAAAAAGTCTTTGTTTTCGGTGCAAAAGTGCACATTTTTTAAATGTGAAAACGGAACGAAACTGCAGTATGCCTCCTGACAATAATTCTCCATCGTCGATACGTACGATATACTCGATTCGAATAATAATGAATATACCATTTTTTTCCATTTTTTTACGGCCACAAAAAATAATTTCGCGTCATTTTCATGCCGGTGATATCCGCAGACCACACAGGAAATCCCATCAAGGTTAATCAAAATTCAAAACCAATACCGCCAGGTGACAATATTCGATGTTATATATGTGATTAAATTTCGCATCGATGTAAAATTATTCTTGACGATATTTAAATTATTTTGAATAAATTTCGGTATTTTTTTTTTTTTTTTTGGTCTTTGATTCGTTGATTTTGAGGTCCCCGAATCACAACACCGTATAAAATAATCACCACACCTGATAATCGGAATTATCACAAAATTACTAGACTCAAAAGCGGACATTGGACAACTTTTTGGTCGTGTTTTAGTCGATTTAGGGGCTAATATAAGTTAAAGAGTATTTTGTGCTACCAGAAAAGCCTTCAAATGAGGAATTAGTCATTTTGTACAACAATGAACGACCAGCGATTAACGAAGGGATCAGGCACAATTCGGACTCAGCGTCAACGATCTAAGTAGCCCATCTTACACTGCAGGTTTTCTCGATAAATTATCCACCCCAACTTTCGGTTCTCCGACTTCGTGTGATTTCAGATGATTACAAATACTTATACGTATGATTTCTAAAATTTCCTACGATTTCTATGCGATTTCATGCAATTCCATACACGATCTCATATCGATCTCAGTACGATTTTGTTGTACACTGAATTCCACGTGACTTGGAACTGATTTTGACTGATTCTATACGATTTAGACTGATTTCGACTGATGTCGAGTGATACCGACTGATTTCAGACTATGTAGATGATTGCAGATGATTTTACATAAATCTATGGGAATTCGTACGATCGCGATAAGATCTTGACTGATTTCAAACGATTTCCAATCGAAACTATGAGCGATATTAAATTATTTCAAAGTGATCACAAACGATTTCGTCACGATTTCCCAGTAGTTTCATTTGATTTCAGTCGATTCAATCTGGTTTCGATTTCTGTCGATTTCGAGTGACTATTCAAATGATATAATTCAGATTTTGAAACCCCTCGGATTTTTCGGAAAGGTTCAAAGCTCGAAATGCAACTAAACCAAATGGCAGCTTTCGAGATTCGCATCTTCAAACCCTACCGCAGGTATCAGATGCAGGAATGTACTAACTCTGATGACCGAAAAGCGTTCGTGTGCGTTTACGCAAGCGCAAATAAGGGAACTATCGTGGTACTTCGCTATAATGCAGGAGGCGCTGGATGCATCTTCTAACCGTGGCACTTTCGAGTACCCCAGAACAATGAGCATCCGCTACCCGCAGTTAGTATAGAGATCAGTGTATAAGTAATTGAAAAACTTTTAACAAATGTATACGTTACGCAAAGGACTCAGCAGCCACAGCCCTTCGGGGTGGCCGGAAAACAAGGCTGAGATTTCGCCCCCAGCTTTCGGAACCGCAACTTCGAGAGATCCCCTGCACGCGTAACGCGTTGCTAGGGTATCAAAGAAAATCGCCAGGGGCAGGACAATTAATTAATTTCATATACCTACCTATCTGCCTCGAGTATGAAGTTAATGGAATGGCGTCCGGTTGAATACCTGCAGGATCCCCTGCCGTAAGGGACGAGATACAAGAGAGAGACGACGATAAAGATGGAGAGATGATACACAAGAGATGAGAGACAATCGTTCCGATGGAATCCAATTTGGTCAATTTTTTTAATCACCTTAAAAAATTGATTGAAAATTACTGATAAGCTGTGTCCACTGAACTCGAAAGGTTCCGCAATTATTTATACAATTAATTTCACAAATGTTGTTTTTTTTCTTCCAACAGTGAAATTAAGAGAAAGAGAAAATAATCTAACGGCACGGGGATGAGCTGGACGTCCGGGGCGTAGTGAATTATTCCCTGAGGGATTTACTCTATGAATGTGTCAATTACTTGTTATTCCCAGAGCTGAGGGTAGCAAAGAGGAGACCGGAGATGGGTGGAGATAATTAAAAACAAAGTATAGCATGTTGCGCGGTGAGGTAGACGATCGTTAGTTTCCAATTTTTGAGGATTGATGAAAATCAGGGAGGGCTGCAGAAAGAAGGACAATCAATTTCGGAGCAATTGAACCCGATCTCAATCTCACGGAATCTAATTGTGAAAACCAAGACAAGACAATGCAGAGAAAAAAAATTGCGATGTTTAAAATCTCAGGGAAAGTTTTCACAAGCATTCGAAAAGTCAGATTTTCGTTCATCCTTTGCTTTTGACCGATTCAGAAAAGTATACTTTAACAAAAATCGTACGGTTTTCTAATGAACTTTTTTGTTCAGACATTTTCCGAGTGTCTCCGTAAAATTAAAATTAAAACAAAAGTTTCTTTTTTTTTTTTTTAAATAGTTGAAACTATTTTTACCGTCAGCAAGTAATTCGTCACATTGAAACAATGTTCGATCTCGTTTTACGTGAAACAATTTTCATTATTTTATCGAAAAATTTTCAATATTTTCGGAAGAAACCGAAAATAAAATGAAAAATTTTTTTTTTCGATATTTTTTTTCTGTAAAATCGCTAACAATTATACTCATAAAGCGTTCAAATTTCGTGAATCTTATCAGAATAGTTTTAAAGATTACTTTTTTTTTTTTTGCTCCTAGCTTTTCAGAATTTTGTAATTCTATATAATATAACTCAAACAAGATAATTAAAATTATTCAGGAATATTTTCATACCAATATAGGTATTCATTGTTATATAAGGGGAAGGTATATGAATGGATCATATGTGATTAAGAAATTTAATAAAACTCGTAAATTCGTTAATTATACTTAATATTTAATATGCGATGTTTTATTTATTAATTAAATTATTTTTTTTTTTTTGTTTCTCTCGCCTTCTTTTCCGACGAAGAAATATTCAATAAAGTTTTTTATGTTCTTGACTTTGTTCTTCATTTTTGCTGTTGGTAATTCTTTCATAATTATTATTAATATCGTAATTTATCTGATTCACATATACCGTTAAAAAAAAACAGCGTGATATTTAAATAATAATAGTAATAATAATAATAATAAATGCGTTGTCTTGTCTATATTATATATCTTACACTTAATACCTATACTTAAACTTACACTTACGTAACACTATGTACAATGGCATGTGTGGTCGTATTATAATATGATATATATAATATAATATAATATAATATAATATATATTTATATATCTATAATATGTATTACAGCTATATGGAAACCTTATTATTATTACAAAGTTGCTTATACGTCTATATGTATAACGTCTGCCTGATATCTCGCCGTGACAATATTAATTAATTAAATCTGCACGTTATAATAATTATAATTGTATATTTTACTTAAGCCTGTGTGCACTGATCGTCCGTTAAAATATATTTCCAAATAATTTCCTGCAGCTGGAAAACGAGACAAAAAATAAAAAATAAAAATTTGTATAAAAAAAAAAAAAATGAATAAATAAAATGAAAAAATAACAGACACCCTTCTTTTTTCATTTGTTTTTCGGTTAACCCTTTCTTTTGTTCTTTATGTATCATCGATTAAATAAACATCGTCGAGAACAATAATGTATAATTTATATTAGGGTGTTTCTTATTTTGGGCATATTTGAAATTTATTACAGACTCCCCCAAGAATCCTTTCAAATATATAGAAAAAAAAAAAAAAATCCTGTAATGTTTGAGCCCTTCGATTGTATGAAAATTGTTATCTCACGAAATAATTGTTAAAAAATTGTGAAACTCGGCTCAACTATTGCCAACAACGAGAGGTACAAATAAGTATTTTCATTATATTATTTTCGAAAATAAATTTCCGAATTATGAACACGAACATTTTTTTTTTCTCTCTTTTTTTCGCGACAAGTCGGAAATATATTTTCGAAAAAAAAATCATAATTAAAATACCTTCTTGTACCTCTCGTTGTTCGCAACAACTAAGCCAAGTTTCGGAATTTTTGATCAATTATCTCGTGAGATAACAATTTTCATACAATCGATGAACAAAAATACATGTATCTTGCGTTCAAAACTTTGGTCGCTTTGAGGCATGCGTTAATATTAATATTAAGGGCTCAAACTCTACAGGCATTTTTTTTTTAATATATTTGAAAACATTCTCGGGGACGTTTGTATCAAATTTCAAAAATACCCAAAATAAGAACCACCCTAATATATACGTACACGTAGATACTTACTCACCCCCGTACTATAGGTCTCATTATAGTTTGGTATATTATATTATATATTCAGGTATAAAAGAAAGATTTTGGAAAAATTAATTTTTTATTTTTTTTTTCTTTTTATTATTCATACGCTTGCTATATATGTGTATATTATAAAAAAAAAATTCATCTCTTTTCTTTTCATACTTTTACGGGATTTATAATTATAGGACCGAATAACGAGGTCGCTGGTCCCCGTCATTCCGTCATGGTATGTATACATATACATAAATATATATATATATCTATAGTATATGTATGTATGATCAAGAGAATTTAAACTATTTATTTATAATATATATGTATATACCACCTTAACAAAAATCGTCTGCATTCGACGTCGTTCGGAAACTATAATACAATAATAATGATGGTGATAATAATAATAATTAATAATAATAGTAATAATAATAATAATAATAATAATAACCAATATAATGTTAGATATATAGGCCGGAGGCAAGCATATTTTTTCTCGCGCTTATACATATATATCTTTCGTTCATTATCCATTTTTTTTATATATATATTCATTCATTATTATTTATGCTCGGTATACTTTTGTGTTCAAATTTTTCATTGATTTTTTTTTTCCCCTCTTTTTTCAATCTTTTTAATAATTTTATTTACAAGTCAGTTAGTTTACAGGTATATATAGGGTTGGTATATGTAGGTACCATTAACTGTCGGCTAGACCAAAATTGTTACTGGCCGATTTTGATATGAATATTCGATGACCATGGTAATAATAATAATAATAATAATAATATCAATAATAATAATAATAATAATAATAATAATGATAATGATAATAATATATATGTATATACTTATAATAATGGCAATAATATTCGTTTATAATTTCGTTAATAATAATAATAATATTAATAATAAATGTAGGATAATAATTAGCTGCGAAGAAAAAATTGTTCTCGTTTGTTCGTTTTTTTTTTTTTTTTTGATAATAAACTATACATATACATTTTTGATAGAAAAACGCTGATATAGTATATATATATGTATATATACGCTGGGGGATGAAGACGTTTTTATGAACGATGCCAGACTACAATGTAAGTATAATCTTTGTCGATAAGTCGAAAAAAGAAAAAAAAAAAAACATGTTATACATGTACGAAGGAATTCTGTGGTTATAGAAAATGATTTATATATTTTTTTTTTTTTTATTTGTATCGGAATTTATATTCATTCAGGTTCGACATCGGCGTCTGTGAATTAAAAAGAAAAAAACAAATAACAGTGTCAACTAGATAAACACATGTTAGTATTAAAAGATAAGAATCATAAAATAGAAACGCTGTTCTTTGCTGAACCTAACCGGTATAAATTTTTCCCTCTTCTTCAATTTTTTTTTTTTTTGTAGTTGTTTTAAATCATTATTTTCTGTTTTATCGACAAACGATTTATTCTTGTACACTAGCAGTTGTTGTTTTTTTTTGTTTTTTGTCTTATTCAAACGTAAACTCCTTACTTTTCTCACGATTTCTATGAAAAGATATATTTCTTTTTTCTTTTTCTTATTCACCGCCACCAACCTTCTCTTTTGTGATATTATCAACGGAAGGGGACGCGTGTTTTAATACTAATATTTTATTTTTTTTTATTTTTATTTTTTTCACAAAGTAGTAGAACGTAGTCGATATAAGAGACCGTATTTAATCGATGAACGAGAGATCAAACCACTCTTTTGTCTATAAAGTATAAAATAAATATATAATAGAAACAATATTTAAGAAACGTAATCTTTCGCGCGTGTATCCCCGGTCCTTACTCTCATCTTTCAATCACACAAGATCATTAAAATTACCAAAAAGTTCACCTTGGTGATGATTATACTACGTCGTCAGTTGTCATCCGTAATCACCGCTTCCAGATCGTCAAGGGTCATCCTTGCACTCGGACGTAGAACCTGGTTATCGGCGCGGGGCTAGACCATCGCCTGGTACTTTTGATCGGGTAGAATGTACTCCGTCGACGCCGTTACACCATGATGTTCATTTCCGGTTGGTCCGGGGTTCAGGTGAGGACCACCACCGATGTGGGACATCGACGACGTCAGAGACATGTTATGGTGGTACTGTGGATGGTGATGATGATGATGATAGTTCGACTGCGGGCTATGGTGCATTTGAGATATCTGTGATATCTGGGACTGGTGGTAATAGTCCGAGGGTGCGTAAGGGTTCTGGTAAGTATTGTACGGTGTTTGACCGGCGTAACATTGCCCTGCGTTTACTGAACCGGGTGATGCCGAGCTCCAAGGAAATCCGTAGTCCCCGTGATGAATCTGGTTCATGGGAGGCGGGTATGAGGACGGTGGAAGTTGGCTCGATCCCGGTGTCAGGGGAGGTGATGGTGTCGTCAGGGCACTGCTCGCGCCGCTTCCTCCGGTCGGAGTAGCACCGAGTCTAGGATACGACGAGGTGTTCGTTAACAATGGAGAATTCGGAGCCGGGACTTCTTTGCCACGAGGTGGAGATGCCGGTGAAGCACGACGATTGGACGCCGCAACGCTGGAGGATAGTTTGCTTCCAGCATTCTGCGACGACGATTGTGTCGTACGAGGCGAACCCTTAGGTGGTGTTGTTTGTTGCTGTTGCTGCTGAAGTTGCTGCCTGCACTTGGCTCTACGGTTCTTGAACCACACCTGTAATCAAAAATTGAATCGCAAATCAGCACCCATGTGTACCCACATCAGATCAACGGAATATCTTCTTTCAAGGCCATGGATAAAAGGACCCCAAGAAATTCTCGATCAAAAGACTCTTTGAGGTACGAGATAGAAACTCTCAGAATGGAAGAGGATCCATTTCAGTCACTCAGGTACTTCTGAAATGGTTCTGACCAATAAATTTCTACAATACTGTCAACTGACTAAAGTTCCTCCATCCTGTTATGACGACATGTGGAATTATCTGCTACGATGACGTGCCGAAAGACTGGGTCATGACAAGAATCTCATGTTCCTTGCGGATTGAATGATCCTGCAATTCCTTCAGTCGCCAGAATGAACAATGAACTAGGACGACGCAGTGTATTTTTACAAAATGTATGTAGAATTGCATATGTAACGTATGTACGTATCCGGTGATGGTCCCGAGGGATCAGTTCGCGGTGGGCCATGAGGAGGGGTATACTGGCTCTGTTAATCGAGGCAATGAAAATGTAATCGGGTCCGGGCGGGCGTAACATTTCATTAAATCTCAACAATAACAAGTTCTGGGAATAGGACGTTGCGCCAAGGGTGATTTCGGGCTGCTGCCCCTCGGGGAGGGGATGTGCGCGCCCCGCTAGGGGACGGAGTACCATAGATGTGGCCGACTGTAACAACAAACACGAAAGAGAAGGCAGGCTGAAGGCTGAAGGCTGAAGGCTGAAGGCTGAAAGCCGAACTCTGAAGGCTGAAGGTTCGTCGGGGTTCCCCCTGGAAGGCCGCAACCCTCGGTGCGCCCAAGCACGCCTCGGTAATCCCCGCACAATGTGGCCAGGGGTCTTCCTCTGGCTCTATGAATCTCTATACGCGCGTATATATCTATTATATATATTATATAGATCGATGTATACATACATACATACGCGTCTATATACCTATGTTCGTCGAGCAACGTGCACGGTACCCCACATATACCTGTCTACCACGTTCATAGTACGCCCTTCGTGCCTCCTTTAACGGCAAATCCTGCTGTTGTTGTGCCTTCGTTGTTGTGTTGTATTGTAACAGTTATTTCTCGCTATTGCTCGGATATATATCTACCTACATACATAGATATGGAGCTATTCTATCGACTTACATACATATATATTTATATATTTCAGGCACAACCATATCCAGATAAAGTTCTCGACTGTCAAGACCCGTCTCTCTGACCCCCAGTATAAAATATACGTCGATGATTCTTAGCGAACGATTTAAAACGCCAGGATTTTGAAAAAATTTCCCGAGCTTGAAGAGCTCTGAAAAATACATCGTCGTTGAAAGAAAAACTTAATTGAACTCCACGTTACACAACGTTCGACTGATCATTGCCTCCTGGAAATCTGAACGTTGTGTTCAAAGCAAGGAAATATTCGATAGACGGTAAAATTTTTTTAGAAATTGTATGCCCAAATGAAGTTCTCAACTGTCAAGTCCCTTTGCTTTCATACGATATTTGTGAGTATGAAATATATCTGTAACCACGTCTGTATACATCGCGTGTGTGTAACATCGCACACATATAGGTATGTAAGCTACGAACCGCAAGAAAGAAGAAGAGAGGCGAGAGTGGGGCCATTAGCACCCCGTTTGGCCCCCGTGTTTACCCAGTGACACCCCTAGTTCAAATTGAAAGGCATAGCCATCCCCAATCGGCCCCAGGGCGTCCCCCCGCCTGTCCTAGCGCGGGCCCCCGTCAGGAAGCTGTGTTTGCACGCGGAGGTGCAAATTGCACCACCATCTGGTTTACATTCAGCAAACGATCCGAGCTAGCCCGTACCCTAGGTGTGTACAACCATGTCTTGTGTAGGTAGTATGTGTGCTTTGCCGAACACCGAACATCGTTGTCTACTACCCTAGAAATTCCGGACGTAAAGCAGCTGCGACTGGGATGCGTTCCGGTAGTATATTTCATTAGCATACTTTGGCGTATCATTATCAGCCTTAAATTCTGTTACCCTTTAAACCGCCATTCGTACTCGTCAATTTTCTCCTTCTTTGCATTCGTTTATTGCATTTCAATCTTTAGCTCAATTCATTTCGCTCTTTGTTGTATTTCGGAGTTTCGAATAACCAATAAACGATAATTTAAAAATTCCGGTAAAAGAGAGTGGTAAAGCCATGATGATAATTATTTTTTTTAATTTTTTCTACTGCACTTGGCGCGAGACTCTACCGAGTCTCTTAACGTAGAGTGGCTGTGCCATTTTCGCGACAAAGAACTGCAAAGTTATGACCAATCGCCGGTACTAAATGCTGAAATGTCTGCCATATGAAATGCGTTTCCGTTCAAACCTCGGCGATGTTTTTTTCCCATTGAACTTGACCGATCTTTGAAATTGGGAGGACTCTCGACTAATGCAAGAAGCCTTGCCGCGCGTCCCCTGTGCGATAAACTAATCATGAAAACTCGGAGGCCTCCATGAAACGACACTTTCGTATTTCGATTCTGAAACGCGATGTATCCGATTATTCATTCGGGCATACCACCCAGCTGCGCCGTTCTCGCGTTTACGGGGCCACCGACGACATCGGAGATCGTAATCCGCGAACAAAATTGGCGGTACATATACACGTCGGTCTCGCACACACGTGTATGTATCCTATGTCTCTAATAACGTTCCAGAGAAACTGATCAAGCCCGGAGCACAGTGCTAGCACCGTTTTATGATCGTATGCATGATATGATGATGTGCAGTAATGTCAATCCACATAATCCACCGAAATTCAAATAAATCTTAGGGAATTCGTGATACCATTGACCGGAATGTGTTCCTCTCTCATCCCATTGCATCGTTTTACTTGCACACGGAAATCACCAAGACCAACGATTTCGAAATTGGTACACAAAAACGCCGGTTCCGTTTCGAAGTTCGACGTATACTTATCTGTACAGAAATATAGATGCAGCGGATATCTAGGGCGTAATGAAAGCAGCGATGACGGGGAACGTCGATATATTATAACAAAAGTGTATACCGCAGTCATGTATGTATACATACCGAATGTACATACGTATAGGTATATTTTTGATACTGGTATAGATTTATTTCGGGATTGTGTCACCGAGAGGTAACCACGACAATGGCAGCAGCGGTGACAATGACAGTGACAAAGAGGCAGGGGGGGACGAGGCCGCGGCGTCGTGTAAATACCTTAAATCTCGGGAAAGGTTGCGGAAGCACGAACCGTCGCGATACTCGGCGCCGGTTTTGCACAACGTCATGGTATTGCGGTGCCCATTTACGCTGGTGAAATTACTGACCACCCCGAAGAGAAATGAATTACTAAGTTGATCACGAGGAAACTGAGACTGAAATCATGCTAAGTAAACAACTTTTTCAATATCACGTAGTTCGTTCTGATAGTTCATTCGGAAAACGGTTTGGAAATTTTTTCCGGGAATTTTTTGGACCGTAGTTTCATTTCAAACCATTGAACCTATTTTTTGGAATTATAAAAACAGGGAAAAGTCTCGTAAAGTCTAGTTTTTGAAAGTGAAAACGATTCCGATGATGATCTACGAATGGCCCAGTTCGAAATAACCACATTCAATATGAATAAACATGCGTCTACCATTGATGGCGCATCAAGTTCTGTGGGATGACTGTATAATGATAATTACCTGAACTCTAGACTCGGGGAGGCTGATCTTAACGGCGACTTCCTCGCGCATGAAGATGTCCGGGTATCTCGTTCTCGCAAACAGGTCTTCCAAGACGTCAAGCTGAGCTCTGGTGAAGGTAGTTCGTTCCCGTCGTTGCTTTCGCTGATTCATTCCTGAAACATGATTAAAAACAAACCGGCGTTAATCCCACTGAGATAACCTCCAGCGATGAAACACGTGAATTACCTATAAGTAAAATCGAAATCATCAAAAATCATACTGCTCCGGCGATGTATTCGAAGAACAACTTCGACGGTCGACCGCGCATAGATATGCAAAGTGACACGAAGTCAGAGAAGAGAAAATATATTTAAGAGAAGAAGCTCTGCAGCATGGCCGTGGAATATTTAATGCTGGAAAGACGACCAAGTCGTTCGGACATCGTCGGGAACGAGTGGTTTTCATAAGAGGAGGTCTCGGCGGATGGCTACGGTGGGTGGCAGATGGGTGGCGAAGAGGAAGAGAGGCAGAAGGGGATTGTGGATGGGGGAGGCTGGTTCGGGAGCGTTGCGAGTCCGCGATAGCGTAATTTTGAGCAGCCCTCCTCTCGTGCCATCAAGCCTCGCTTGGCTCGTTTCAGGACCAACGTAATCCGCTTACCCGGGACGGGCGGGGGGCAGCGCGAGGGGGGAGAGAACGGAAAGGGGAAGAGGGACGCCTGGAATACATGGCCATCCAGAGAAAGCGTCGCAACGACGCGATGCCCGGCAAAGCGAACCGAACCGATCCGCTTTCAGCTGTCTTTCGATGCAACAATGCAGCAGCACGGTGACGTGTGCGATAAAAAAAAAAACGTTAACTCGTCGCATAGGTGGACGCGGACACGATCCCGATTCACAGTCTAGTCTTTGCACCATGTTCAAACGCACTTTTCTCTACGATCTTCTCGGTTGAACTCGAACATCCTCAATCAAACATAAACAAAAGATATCCACAATTTGAAATCTCGATATTTTTGTTGCGATATCATCAACCATGTTCGCCAAACATCGATAATAGCTTTTCGATACCGATTTCTTAGCGGACAGAATGTGCCAGGAGGAATTACAACCTCCACCGAGATCATTTCGGTATATGATCCACCAAAACCGTCGGAAACTCACTGGGACCGAAATCTTTGAATCAATCTAGGCACCCAAAATGGCAGCATGGTCAAAAGTCAGGTGAGATACAACTGTGACGATTACAAAAGGAACAGATTTGTCAATTCGTTTTCATAGACCGTAAAAAACTTCGGTAAGTACCATTATGCATCGTCAGAGATGCAATATCGATAGTGCGATTTCGATAGATGATGAAATAGCGGTATCGACATGTTTTGGAATTGTGAAATTGTTTGTATTTGGTAAGAGAGGTAGAGTATCCTCCGAGGGAGGGCGAGGCTACAGAACCAAGTCGAATCGATGTCGGCCATGTTGGTGCTGATGCTGGCTGCCACTGTTGATGCGAGTGGCTCCTCGGTTACGCCGTGACTCGTGAGTCGTGAAACGTTGAACGGAGAGGAAAGTCGGTTGTAGATGTTACTACTAGGAGAGGAGTGGCGGAGGTCCGACAACCATAAGGTGGAGATGTCATCTCGGACCTCCTTTTCGGGATCGGACGACAATCGCCGCTCGCGCCTAACGAACTGGTCGAGTAACCCTCCGTCCGATCGCTACGGATAACTCCTGCTCTCAGATCCTCTCAGATACCGACCGAAATAGAGAGAGAAACGCGTTTATTTATCTCCTAGGATCTAGAGAAATCTCTATATAGAGAGAGAAGCGAGAAGGAGGAGAGCGTTGCGTTGCGTTGCGTTGCGTTGATGTACGTTGCCACACGCAAGCTGCTATCGTCGGCTGGAAGAGCGCGGCTAAACGTAAATCTGTGTACAGATATTGGTAGGGTATATATAACATGGCGGTTATATGTATAAGAAACGCGGTCCAGAGTACGGCGCGGGCGCCGCGTCATTGATCTACGATCCAACCGGGTCTGCTGCACCTTCCTGCGGTCTTCTCTCTCATTCTTTGTGGCCCTCTTCTCTCTAGCCCTCTTCATCGTGCGGCTGATTGCGTACGTGGTGGGCGTCGGTGCTGTTGCTAACGACGCCTTTACCAGCTACCGGATTCCCGAGCCGAGGCCGAAGGCAGAGCGCCGCAGGCAACCTAACCTAACCTAACTCAACCCCGTTTCAAAGATAGACGCAAACACTTGCAGCGTTTGCGTCGAGGTACTTATTCAACATCTATCGCATCCTGTTTCCTCCATCGCGATTAAAAAGCGGTTACAAATTCGTGCAGATATCTACTCCCAATGTTCGCATCATTCTTCGACTGTCGTTCGAGCCACAGTCCAAGTCCAAGTGATCATGGAAATGGAACAAATCAACGTCTTCAAAATCAACGATCTTCAGATTTCAATCATTCCGATATCTCGATACCCTGGAGGTCATGTTATTTCTACAATTCCGGGTTTTCTTTTTCTCGTACAGACTTTAAGAAGACCATTTTTACCACACCGCGATAATGCCACACGTATGTACACACCCATGACGTAATAAGCAATGAATATATGAAGTCAGAAGACGGGGAATGTTGGGGTGTCTCCATCAACATCAAACCGTAGCATGGGTTAGAGTCAGTCACACCAGTGCAACCGGGAGAATTGGAGCTTTCGCGCCTCGTGGCATGCAGTGTGGCTAAACAGCCTTAATGGGTCGGCAAACACCCGCTGGGCTGCCAAGTATCATTCGATTTATTATCTCGGCTCTTGGGGTTACCGGTAGTCACGCTGTCCTCCCCCCCTCCTCCATCCTCAATCTACTAGTGGCTGCAGGGTATCTCAGCTCGGCCATCCCCCGCACTTCTGCACTTCTCGTGGTATTATCACGTATTTATATACACAGCGTATATACCTATCCTATAGCTTGAAGTTGGTTTACTTATATGAGCTAATTGACAAATTCCCGGTGTGGTTTTGTACCTCAAAATTTTCGACAAAATTTTTCTCTATCGTGAATGGTTGATATCCGTGGAAATTAGGCACAAGCCATCTGAATATAATTTTTTTTTTTTGTGAAATTTCATGCAATTTTTGATATTTCACGTTTTCAACGTTTTTTTGAGAATGTTCGAGATGTTAATAGTCTCACAGAAAAATTTCTCAGTACATTTTTCAATGTCAATTTGCCGTTCTTTTCATTGAAAATATTTTCATGTATCGCAGACAATCGGAAGTTCGAAATACATATGATTGAACCTTCTTCCGCAATTCGAAATTCGATTTTTTTTTTTTGCTTCGTTTATCAACTTGAAATATTCCCTTTGACGTGTCAAATTTTCAGATTGGGCTATATGTGGCTAAGCAGCCACTTTTTTAAATTTTTATTCTTCGAATAACTTTGAAACTACTCGACCGATCGACTCCAAAATCTAATCAGATCTAAGTCTTGATAAACCCTTTCGGTCGCTACAAGAACCATTCCAATCGGTCGATTCGTTCTAAAGATATCGTACGACAAAACTTTGTTTACACACACACACGTACGGACGTTTATCCAAAAATAGTCAGAATAGCTGCTTGGACCCCAAAACGTCGAGATTTGATGAAAACTCGATTTTCGAAAATCGGACCGAAACCAATAACTTCCCTTGTTAAAAATTGTATGAATAATTGATGGTGTATATACGACTGAAATCCGATACACAGTTTCGTCGTTTACAGTGGTCTTATACCCCCCGACGCACCGGCATTTACACGGCTCGTTTGATCAGCTTTTTCTCCCACTGCACCGCTCGAGTCTTCAGCCCTCTAGCATACCCTGAAGAGGGTGTATACCGTACCGAGTGTAGTGGAGTGAGTATTTGCTGTCTCTGGATAGCCGGAGTGTCATGGCTAAAGAATTGCGTTAGCCGCCCATTAACTTCTGCATGGCGTGAGGGCGCGGGGTTGTAGGGTTGCTTCAGGGCGCCGTTAAATCCAATAAACGAAAAAACGAATTTGCCATTAGCGCGAGGTACGACGAGACGCTGGCGTCGCCCGATTTCCTTCCTCCGCCTAGCGATTTGAGGACGGCGGAAATCACCGATTTACGAGTCTACGTAGGGCGCCGAAAAAAAAAAAAAAATCAACCCTAAAATTGACAGGGCGAATTAATTGTTAGAGGCGGTTTAAAGTCTAGCGAAGATAACCAACGATTAACGGATTATTTAAATTAAACTATGAGGCTGCGGGAAACGAAGTGACTAATTTCGCAAGACGTCTTCACGGACTGTAATGTACAGATTTTTGTCGAAACTTGAGGCTTTTTTTAACAAACAAAAAAAAAAAAAAATAGAGGAAACAAGATGAACAAAAAAAATGAGCAGTGTGCAGAAGGAAAGAGAACTCTTTCCGCCCGCTGTATAGGAATAGCTTCGGGTGTGCCGAAGTATAATTCCTGGCTCTTGAAGAATCAAGTTTCAAATTAGTTAAAGAACTTTTATCTCGAAGTGTCACTGCACTTGCCCCGAACTACCCTGTGTGGTAATACACACAAGTATAGGTATACGTATATATCTGAGATGAATCCTTGCTACGGCGTGCCGCCTGCTTTAATATTCATAGAAATTCTAGTTGTCGGCGGTGATGCTGAGGAGGTTTCAGGAGTAGGGCGTGACAAGGACATGACGAGGCTTCCGCGTGCCAGTCGGGGCCTTGGGGAATTGAAAATTAATTAAAAGCTAAAATGTGCATAGGCAAGAAAAGAAGCAGCCACTACGAGAGTCGAGGGCGGAGGCGGAGGTGGAGGCGGGGGTGCGAGATAAAGATTATGCCTCCAGGGAGAGCGTGGGACGGTAGCACGTGCCGCTTTCCAGATGAGACCCGAAGAGCTCGGAAGAGAAAGAGCGAAGACCCATAGTAGAGCAGAGAGGTGGCAACCGTTTCAAAAGGCCATCAGCTACGAAAACATTTGACCAACTCTGTCCCCGAGCGCCCTTAGTAGATGGATATATTCTAACCTTATCAACGAAAGAAGAAGAAATTGAGAAAACAACCCGTTTCAGAATTCGTGACGTGTCTTTGAAAACGCCAACCCTGTTAATAGGGTGAACAAAAAAATATTCTTCAATTACGTATTTTCGGGGATTGTCCCGACTGAGGTAGACAATTCACAGATATCCTTTTTTAGGACTATATTCTACGGAATGTCGACTACAAATCTCGATCTCAAAAAACCTCGCATCTGACATCACGTGACCACCAGCAAAGATTTAAGTGAGTTATGTAAAAGTGGCATAGGTCAACTGTGGACCCAATTTTAAGTTCAATTTTAGTCTAAACTAAATCCAGCATCGCGAGCTTACTGAGTACCGATATGATTATGGTGTGAACTAAGATCATCAAGAAATATTTAATTTTATACACATTTTTAGATTTGTATACTAAAATTCCAAAAACTTGAAGTTTTTCGATTTTTTTTTGCGGCCAAACGAAAAATATTTTTCACAAACTTCTAGCCTAGGCCAGAACTACGTGTGAGGACTACTTGTGCAAAAAAATACGGATCGATTGGACTAATCGGTAATTAATTATCAAGTCCACAGTTGACCTATGTCATTTTTAAAGAACTCGTTTCAATCTACGCTAGTGGTCACACGATATAAGATGCGAGGGTTTTCAGCACCGAGATTCGTAGATACTACGGATCTGACCTTGACGGAGTGTACAGAGTACCTAATCCAGTGCAGTTGTGTATCGGCTAACTAACCCAGTGAGAAAATGAGCCTACGAGTCGTAAGTAGGTAACAGAATACCGGCAAGCAGTTGAGGCTGTACAACAACCCGTACCTATACACAAAGGTAATCGGCTCAAGAGGATGGCGTCAAGTTACAGTGTGCTGGAACCGGGACGTTGTCGTCGTCGTCGTCGTCGTCGTCGTCGGATATGGCCACCCCAGAATTTTGACTCCATGATGATATAGTATATCATCGGATGGGTCCTCGACGTTGAAACGCGACTATTCACTCAACTCTGAGTGTTTATCCTACAATTAGGTTGGGATTTATCGGACGTGCACTCAATTTCCCGGACTGCCACGCGGCTCGGCTTTCAATCCGACCACCACCACCATCACCGTCACCTCGATATCTCAAGCTTCCTTACCCTCATCCTCTTCTAAACGCCTCAGGGTCTACTTCCAATCGCGATTCCGCGGTCAGTCAAGTTCGAGGTCGCGTGCCGGTGCACGTGCCCATCAACTTGATGCCTAATTGAGTGATTGGTACGCGCTCGATCTGACGGGGTTATATCGGCTATTGTCACAGGGTACGGGGAGCTTATCTGTACGGTACAGAAAATAATTTCACCCCGTATCCACCGCTCTTTCGCACCCTGATACGAACTAACGAAACGTGCCGGAAATTGGGGTATATACGAACTCGAAACTTTCAATCAACTTACTTCACTCCCATTATCGTTATTGGGTTTATTCATGATTTTTTGTTTTCAACTTCCCGCTATGAAAATTGAAAACTTTCAAAAAAAAAGGGAAGCTGTTGGTTTCGGTCCGATTTTCGAAAATCGAGTTTTCATCAGATCTCGACGTTTTGGGTTCCTAGGACGCTATTCTGACTATTTTTGGATTGACGTCCGTATGTGTGTACGTGTGTAAACAAATTTTTGCCGTACGATATCTGTAGAACGAATCGACCGATTGGAATGTTTCTTGCGGCGATCGAAAGGGTTTATCAAGACTTCGATCTGATTAGATTTTGGAGTCGATTGGTCGAGTAGTTTCAATGTTATTCGAAGAATAAAAATTAAAAAAAAAAATTTCATGTTTTCACCGCATAACTTCTAAACTATTCGTGCGATTAGGCTCAAAACTTAATCAGATTCAAGTCTTGGATAGCCCTTTCGATTGCCGCAAGATTCATCATAATCGACCGATTAGTTTAAAAGATATTGCACGATAAAAATTTCTTTTTTTTTTGATAGACGTGAGTTGATTTCGAATCACTCAATGTCGAATCTGTCAAATTGTTTAAAAACTATTCAAAATTTCGCACATGAACATAAAGACTGACCGATATCCTCTGGGATTAAATATAACTTCCTGAAACCTAGAAATGTTGGTATTTGACAAAAAACTCGATTTTTGAATATCAGACGGAAAAAAATGTGTACATACGGAAAACTAACTATACTTATAACCTTCTTTAACGTATTATAAACACGATAGTATCAATTTATTGTAACGTCTTTGACACATAGCGGAAAGTTTTAGGGTTGGCCCACAGGTCAACCGATTTTCTGATTTTTTTTTTCTTTTTTTTACCGGGAATCAGTGAGATTATCCAAAAAATTATGTATAATTTGTATGCGCACGTATGTATTGTGTATATATGTATAATTGCGTGGTGGTTGCGGAGTGCAATAGTATACGTTTCGCGGTTGAGTGCCAATTCGTAGAAACAACAAACACGGCATGGTGCATAGAGCGAGGAAGGGATCGAACCGCACCGCACCGGAACGGTGAAAGGTGTGCGGAATCAAAACTATATGTATAACGCCAAGTGCGGGGAATCCCACGATCCGTGCACGGGTCCCCTAGGCAAACTGTGCGCTGGGATTCCCCGACCGTCGCACCACGCGAAGCGCGTCTCAATAAAATAAACATCGCGGACGTCTAACGCCTCGGTACAACATGACGACACGATCACAACCCCAGCTAGCCTATATCAGGACACGGATACGTCCTCAGGGTGCACGCGGCACTCCATCACCCTCGTTAATACATCGATATAAGTATTTTATATAGAATTAACGGTCCACATGAATCCCTTAAAAAAAAAAAAAGAAAAAAAATCGTTTCGAGGTTTAAAAATCCGATTTTGAGATGCCCTTTTTTTTGCGATTCGTGTTACATCATTTTTGAATCATTGCCGAAATTATTTACGATTTTTTTTGTGCCCCACCCGCACCGCTCCGTACAAAGAAGAGTTTTGAAGAAATGCATCTTTCAATTATATCAGGATTTTATCATCCGTAGATATCGTAAGCTTTCTACATTTATCGAATCCCGTATATACGCTCGATTTCCGCGGCCATGTTCCCTCTCGTAGTCGGAATATCTCGACGAGAGGGCCTCTTCCTCGGGGATACACCTATACCTATATATACACCCAAAACCTTGAAGAGCGGAAGAGCGTGGAACGCCGCCCGAGACTCTCCTCGAGTACCTTATACTACGGTGCAGGCAACTTCGGAGGCTGGGGTTGGGGATGGGGCTGAGGCTGAGGGTGGGGGTGGACCAGGATTTATGGATGCTCAACGACGACGACCGTTTCCATGGAAACCCGCGCCGTCGAGACGGACGTATAAACGAGAACCAACGCCGCCGTCGGCTATGTACACCGTGCATATATATACCTATCCATGTACCCCATATATCTACCTATCTACACTACACCCTAATATATATGTATAGGTATATATGTATATATGTACATACATTGCGCGTGTATGTATTACACATCTAGGTATATGTATATGACTCGTACATAGCCGGCACGCCACCCCCGTAAGCGGCTTAGGCCCTCCTCGAGTTCTTCGCTCGTCTTCGGAGGCCCGCGAAGGGTGCTTCGCAGAACGGAGACCCCTCCGAAGTCCTCCGAGATCCTATACGCCTTGCTTCAACTTCGAGAAGAGAAGAGATGGAAGAAAAGGTTTATTAGGTACTCGGTACCTGCGCGCTTAGGATATATACGGACATGTCTACGAATAGAGAATTGATGCTCCATATTCTAGCATATCTTTAAGTTTTTTTTTTTTTTTTTTTTTCATCAAAAATTATCAACAAATTTTACCAATCGATGCGGATTTTATCGGTTTCGAGATTCAAATTTTTTTTTTTTTTTCTTTGATTTTGATTTTTTCTTTCAACACTTTGACGAGTGAATCGAAACTTAATACGTTTTTGGAGTTCTGCTTCGATTTTTTTTTTTTTGTTTTTCCAAATTCTATAATAGGATAGAAATAAAAAAACAGAAGATCGAATGACGGTATTCAAAACTAGACTAGTATGATTTTACGAAAACACGACAACCGGTACAAATTTAGGTCCCAAACAGAAAAAAAAAAAAACTGAATAAAAAAGTGTTTTGAATCCGTACCAAATTTTGATCTTTCCCAGGAGTCCTTCAAATTTTCCTATCGATTCGAATTTCGAATTTTCTCAATTTTTTTTTCCTCACGTCATAAGTACCACAAACGATAAGAAAAAGTTTCGAAGATCGCAATTTCGAAAATAAACCTTGCAGAGAAAAAAAAAAAATGTTTTCTTTCTTTCGATAGACTATTTTTGTTTTATTTCATTTCAAATTTTTCGTCAAGACAAGAGACCTGTTTTTTTTTTTTGGTCAATTTGAAGACTCAGCTAAATCGAAGTATAAAAAAAATTTACAAAAGTAGAGAGATCCCGCTGTTATACCTAATATTGCCCTGAAAATTTTTTGAAATAAAAATTGTCAAATAAAAAAGTTATAAATATTTTACTGAAAAAGTACATTTTCTGCACATTCACATCTTCACGAATTTTTTCAGACATGTTGACGTTAGATTTTCTCCAAATTGACTGTTGCTACATATTCTACAATGTTCAAAGTATGATCCATTATTTTTGAAAAAAAAAAATCGGACGGATACTTTTCCTACGACAGCCATTTGAGAATGACGTTGGGTCAGTTTGACCCTCAGTGTGACTACTACGTGATTCTAAAGAAGTGTGACTACGGAGAGTTAGATAATATATGTGCTTCAGTTATTTTTCTTTTTTTTTTTTCCTTCATTTTCCGCAATTCTGCGTGCAATTACGAATGTCCGATAGCATAAATACCGATTAATTTTGTCATTCCGTTTTTCGAACAGTAGAAAAACTGTAATGTCCACTTACTCGGTCGATCAAGGAAGAGTATCGCGTCCCCTTAATATATGATATACATTTTACACTAGAATGTCTTTAAAAAGTGTTTATTTTTTATTTATTTATTTTTTTTTTCATTTAAATCGCAGACTGAAACCTTGGGCGAGATAATTTTGCCGACGTTGACAAGAATCGTAGGTATAAGGTAGGTAGGTACGTGAGGCTATCTGTATCGCAGTACCTACTTTACACTCTACAATAGCTCGGTGGTACACAGGGAAGCCCCGGCATTACGAACTTCTCTACGGCTTCAGTCGATGCATCGATTTGCAAGAGCTGATCAATACGTCCCAGGTAAATAGGTATACGGATAGATACATGTATATACGCGTACATGAGTGTGGCGCAGCTATAACTAAATTTAACGAACTGAAGGAAATTCCGTAACTTTTGAAAACTGTATATATATATACGTATTTAAGTAGGGTGGACCTTATTTTGGATATTTTCGATTTTTTTTTCCACGATCCCCCTAAATCGGTTCTAAATAAACAAAAAGAAATTCCTGCCAAATTGGAGCTCGATATTCCAATTTTAACCTGGCCCCCCCGGCAATCAAAGTTTTAAACGGGAAAATACGTGGATTTTAGACTGTGAATTGTTTGAACATTCTTCCAACCTAGTGAAAATTAATATAAAAATTCGAGATTAGGCACAAATATTCCTCATAGTATAAGGTATAATCGAAGTAGTATATCAAATTTTTACATCCGTAATTTCTGGAGTTATGATCTATATAAATATCAATTTGATATTCATTAAAATGAATTAATAAATTGAAAAAAAAAAAAATTTGATATACTGCTACCACTATACCTTATACTATAGGGAATATTTGTGCCAAATCTCGAGTTTTTATATTAATTTCTACTAGGTTGGAAAAATGTTTAAACAATTGACAGTCTAAAATACACGTATTTCCTCATTTAAAACTTGGATTACCGGGGGGGCGTTAAAAAAAAGTTTTCAAAAACAAAATCCCTGAGGCCACGAAAAAATGCGGGACATTTTTCCGGGTGTCCTGTATACGTAGCTTTCTATAACCGCACCA
The DNA here is from genome assembly GCA_949628255.1 of Macrophya alboannulata. NCBI lineage: Eukaryota > Metazoa > Arthropoda > Insecta > Hymenoptera > Tenthredinidae > Macrophya > Macrophya alboannulata. Next base: position 24,418,799 of record OX451206.1, on the reverse strand, counting down.
TGATTATATTAGCAGTGTTTCGAGTCGTCAATTTCCTTCGTAATGCAATCACCCATCTAATGACCCATTACTTTTGTAATGTGTAATTAAACCGATTTTTATCGCACATTACATTTGTAACGGGTAATTGATCTATGTTTAATCACCCATTGCAACGTTAATGTGTAGTTAAACTTCTTTTAATTACACATCACGGAAGTTATGTATAGTAATTGAAATGAATTTAATTACAATTTTCACAATACACTGAATGTAAGTACAAAAGTAGGTTCAGGTCTGGTTCATACCTGTGAAAGATATTCTTTTTTTCTTCTTCTAATTGAAATATCGCTAAATTTTTCCAGCTGATTTTGGAATAAATTGAATCTTTGAGAAGATAATGAAAGAGAAGAAAAAACAACTAGCTGTTTGAATTTAGCGTCAAAACTCTTTATATTTACGGGCCTAAAATATTCGGTAAAATTTGCCGGTTAAATGCACCGTTTAACACACGTATACACGTCACGCTTTTGTATTATCCTCTTTTGTATCATATTTTACGGTCAGGTGGGTGAAATTTTATCCAACCTTGAAATCGTTTCCCAGAAATTTGTTATTTCCTTCGTTATTTTTGCTTTTCGTTTAAAAGAATTCATTAGCCAACCGGAAACAACGATTTTCAAATGGATTTGTAGGGTTTTTCATACTAGACGTTTTTCTTCTTTTTTTCTATGTTGGCACATGTTTGAAAAATGTTAAACGAATTCTGGATTCCAGTCACAAGTCTTTGCTATACAAGATGTAATCAAAATTTTGCCGAAATTTATGATGAGAATCTCGTTTTATTTTTGTTTTCTTTTTTTTTAAAGCTATAAGACTAATTGAAATCGGTGATGAGAAGAGATATACCACAAAGCTTCAAATGATAAACGATTGAAAAAATTTTGGGGACAGAAAATTTTCCAAGAATCTTATCGAATTCTATCCGCAAGTGATTCAGAAAAGTTCAAAGCAAAGAACTAAGAATTTCGAAACTTCGATAATTGAAATTGCATAAGGAAAATTCTACTTGCATCGACGATATTCGGTTTTTCAATTCGAACTTTTCTCGATCATTTACGGTAATCTAATTTGACGAGATTCGCGTAGCTTATTTTTGAAGTGAAGAACAAGAAAGGTTTTTGGAAAAAAAATTGAAAGTCGATTATTTGCAGATCTAAAAGCGAACGGTCAGATTCAACGAGATATGGCGTTTTTTCATGGTCATGGATTGAATGCGAAATCCGGAAAATTTCAGATCTTTGCTGCTCGTCGTTTTAGCGATAATTCACGAGCTTCTCGGATAGACCGACATCTGTCCGAAAACCTTGCTTCCCCACGCTAAGGACTCGAAAACGTAAAGATTTGTCAAAATGAAAAAAAAATCATAACTTTCGTGCAAAACCGCAAAAATTTTCTTACAGGTATCATCATCAAAGTGATGAAGAGCCGAGTATCATCTTTAAAGGGACCAGTACAGCTTGGTTTGGGAAATTTGGAGTACTCCAAAATTTATTCATTTGTCAACCAAAGCTTATTTCACATCAAGAAAAATTTTCTTCGAAAAACTTTGTCGTAAGGTTTCAGGCACATCGTTGGTCCAATTCAACCTCTCAAGGTCTTGCTTTCTTCAGACAGCAATTCTACATCTTATGAACGTAGGGATCGGTAAAAAAAAATTCATACGAAAGGTTACGGTCAATTATCAAAAATTTCCAATATCTAGGCCACTAATTTGCAAATAACTTGGTTAACACGAAATTGAAAAAAATTCCCTCGTTCACACGATGAGGACTTCTTTTCTGAACAAAATGAGCCCTCGACGAGCTTAATCGGAACAACGATGTGCCTAAAACCTTACGAGAAAGGTTTTTCAAAGAAAATTTCATTTTTTGATGTGAAATAAACTTTGGCTGAGAAATAAATGCATTTCGGCGTACTCCAAATTTCCCAAACCAAGCTGCACTGGTTTCCTAGATCCAAGTGACTGTGACTGTGACTTACCTTGAGGAAAGGCCGCTGCAAGTCCATGGTCCAGGGGATGAGGATGTGGATGCGGATGCGGTGCGAGTGCGAACGGGTGGGGTGCTCCAGGATGCGGATGACCTCCCATTCCAGGGTGTCCGTGGGGATGGTACTGGGGGCTTCCAGTAGGGGCACAAGTCGCCCCCGCCGCCTTAAGGCAGCCCGCCATGTAGCCCGCAAGGCACGCCAGCTCCCCCGCCACCGCTGCGGCGCCCCTGTCGAGCCGTTCCACGGTGCAGCTTCTTATCTGTTCCTGATTCCCGTCGGGGGTTGTGTCCTTGCGATGATCGCTGTGCCACCACCCGGTTCGATCCCTGGTGCAGTTACCGAACGCGTCGATGCCCTCTTCAGCTGTAGACCGTCGTGAACCCGTCGCGCAAGACACGTCGGCGTCGATATCGTCGCCGTCGGCACCTCCGCCTTTCGTGCCGACGTACCTCTCGTACTGCTCCACCTGTGGGACAGACGGAAATCGGTTTATCAGTTTTCGCGTTAAATACAAGGGAGACAAATTAGTCAAAATCTTCGTTCAATTTTTATTTTTTACATTTTCCTAAGCAGAAGATAAATTGTTGCCACATTTGGAGTTCAAAACAGGGAAATTTTTGGGTTTGGATTAGAAAATTGAAAGAAAAAAAAACTGGGCTAATTATGTTTTTTGAGATACAAAAAAAATGGAAATCAATCGATAATTTCGACGTCTGAGTCGAACAATATCATATCTCAGAATTTGGTTCGAGAAAATCGCATCCTGAAATCATCGTAACTACAGAATTTACATCAACATCGTTGTATCTCAAAATTTGGTACAACATCGTATCTCAGAATTTGGTTCAACAAAATCGTATCTCAAAATTTAATTTCACAACATCGTATCTCAAAATTTAATTTCACAACATCGTATCTCAAAATTTGTTCCAAAATCTTCGTATCTCAGGATTCGGTTAAAAAACATCGTATCTCAGAATTTGATTTAACATCATCGTATCTCAAAATTTTATTCAACAACATCGTATCTCAGAATTTGGTTCAGCATCATCGTATCTCAAAATTTAACTCAATAGCATCGTGACATACCCTATTCAATAATATTGACGATGATGTATTTTCAAATATTACTCATCTGGTGTGTTTCGCGGTGAATTTATTATCGTTAAACCGTCAAATCTGCATCCACGATATCAATTATTATTTATGAGTATAAGTAACCGATATATGTGTATATGTATCTACGAGTATATACCTATACCTATATACGTTGTGCGGTATCGAATTGGGGAAATGAATTTGCCGCAACGCGGTGGCGAAGTGTCGGCCGCGGAATGGATTTTGGTTGATTACATATATATGTCATTAGAAATAAAATATAAAAAAATTGAAAAAAATTAAAGCTAATCCATGATTATACGGACACATGATGTGTAGAACGAAATTTCGTTTCGCACGATTCTTTATCTTACGTCTCGAAATCCAAAAACGCGGTAGCATCAAACCTCCGTTGTCAATTATAAATTTGTATACATTAGGGTGGTCGTTAGAAATAAACATTTCCGGGCTGCCCCCCGAATCAACTCCAAATAAATAAAAACTGATCGTGTAATTTTTTCAGAATTTTATTTTAACATTTAACCCTTGACCACAGAGGATGAACTTTTCCATTCAGAATGCAACGGGTTTCGCGGTCTTTCCAGTTATTATTTCATTGTAGGACTAACTATGGGTCTAAAAATTCCAAATTCTTACAAATTGGTCTACTAGAATCCTGCTGTATGCAAAAAAATTGCCTCCCCCTGCCATTAAAATTTTGTATGGGTTATTCCATATCAATATAATGTAAAATGCAAAATGTAAAGAAACCGAAAAACATCAGGAAACATATATATTTTCAATGTCTTTGAGCAAGATTCGATAAAATTGAAAAAAAATCATCACATTGAAGAAAATCATCGGATTTCCATCTGAAAAAAATTCGTTACTTTTTACGGCTATACTTTCAAAGGAAACTTCGGTCAATTAAAGCCAAGGGTTTCGTTTATTTAGTGTTTTTGGTTTTTCAAATGCGATACTAAAAATGTTACCAAGTTGATATTTGATTCACGAAAGAATACAATGGATTACATTTTTTTTCTCCTTCGAAAGAAAATGATCACTCGATGCGATATTTCGTTATTATTTTTCTTTTGGAAATTATTGTTTCCATTCAACCAAGCCGATCTATTGAATTACTAGACTGATATCGTTTTCGAACATACCATATCTTCGAATTAACCAAATGATTTGTTCACTTTGGAAAATATTTCTCTCTCAACCAGTTCAAATGGAAATTCGTCCGATTCACATGACAAAAATTAACAAAGAATAATTACTTAGAGCAAATTTACAAAAATTATTGTTTGTGCGAGAAATCGGTTGAATAAAACCAAGAATTTGTTCAAATTGAAGAAACTTTTCTCTGCGGAGTTTGACGGCTTCGTAACGTATATAGTTTCCGATTTTGTGTAATGTAGTATTAATTAGTTTAATGATTAGCGAAGAACATAGCTATACCAAAGATCGTTAAAATTTGAATTGAAGTGTGGAGAATCAACGTGCAATTATCTGGTAATACGCATACTTTGTTGAGTAAATTAAACACACAAAGAAGAAGAAAAGAAAAAAAAACTCCTACATAATTAACAACCGCATAATATATCCGCTGTTAAGTTACCGATCTCCTTCATCACTCCATAAACTTATCCATACCACGAGAACTGAGTAAGACTTATACTCATGCGACTTGTCAGGTTAATTTATCTAATGGAAGCTAACTAATGGTCTGATGAAAAATAACCGAGTACCTAGCTGAAACCATTATGTATATGTACATAAAATGATATTGTGATTAAATCAATTAATTTCTGCCACCTGGTTACACGATTAAATCGAATCGGTACTCGCTGATTCAAATCCTTATCGATCATTCAAATTTTGATAAAAAAAAACATTTTGGAAAGCTTTCAGGAATTTTAACACGATCTAAATCTCGAAAAAACATTTCGATCGTTTAAATGTTCGTTGATTTTTTTGTTTTTTTTTTTTGCGAAACTGTGAATAAAAAATCGAGTTCTTCGACTCTTAAGTTGGGACTAAAATTCAGTCGATCCTTTGGCTCTATAGCCGAAATTGTTGGGATTGTTAGTCCGACGGAACGTGAGATTTCGAGCGTAACGCCTGATTCCTAAACCGACTATGAAAAAGAGAAAAAGAGAAGAAAAAAAAAATTAGCATTATTTTTCACCTTACTGACCTTACCGGTACCCAGAATACAAAACAAGAAAAGAAACCCGGCGACAAACCGAAAAAGGACCCGAAAAATTTCTCACCTGTATCTATATAAACTCTCACGTTTTTCACATTCTTAAATTGTGTGCCCGACCGTCGAAATATCTTCGAAAACGAGCCGATTTTCTCTTTGCTATTAACTATACGTTCTTATTATATAGATTCATACTATCAGTTTCTTTTTCGATTAACAGTTGAACGATCTTTGAGAGGCGATCGATTTCAAAATCAATCTCACAACTAGCCTGAACGATTTTACAGTTTTTTTATAAACCAACCGATCTCGAAGATCACACGCACGATTGACTACACGTAATAAAATACAGGTCTAGCTTCTGATCACCATACCGATATTTTTTCGAGTCTAAAACACTTACCAGTTAACGGTCAGACCGGTCAGGCATTTATATATTCCTTGATCGCGTAGTGGCACACTGCAGTTCTCGATCGTATCACTTGGAATAATGACTAATAATATCAGTCGGAATTCAGTCTTAGCGAAGGATAATCAATCACAATAACACTGTGCTAGTAGTTTCGGTAAAACGGTACCGAACGATTGTGTTAAGAGAACTAAAAATCGGCACAAGTCACAAAATGAAATACTCGACGAATTTAAAATCGATTATACTTCTGGTACTTCTGTACGTTGCAGCACCGATTATTGTCACACACCGTATTGAAGTAAGAACAAATAAACGTCGAACCGGTAACCGCACTAAAGGTTAGAAATTTGATCTGGCGTCGAAACACCTTGCGCTCGATGGCTCAGGGGCAAACTGCTAGTTCCCCCCACCGCGTGGGCCCTAATAAGCTTTTTGGGCCCTTCGCCCTCCTCCGGAGGCCGGCCAAAGTGGGGATTTTCAACGCGAGACGGGGAGGGGGGTTAACATGAATGGCCGACTGGGCCCCGGCAGCAGGCGCCGGCGTTCCCGGAAATCCTACGCTACAACTGTTCTCGTATAGAATCAATTTTGATGCGTTCAAGTTTCGGACTTGTTTCCGGAAAACTGAGGCATATCTTCGTTTCAGCGAAGCCGTGTTGTAATCCAATTCACCATCTTTCATTAAAATAAATAACAAAAGTTTCATTACGGTTTGCCACGAATTTTCGTCTCGTTTTACAAACCAAACTTTCGAGAGAGGTTTTCTCAAAACGTTAATTTGCCTCATGGGGCCTTAGCTTCGTCCGGAAATGGCCTCACTCGCTTGCACGTAGTCAAAAACAAACAAAATATCAACCGAATCTATAAAATTCAATTAAAGTCATGGCAGGTAAAAGGAGAGGGTTGCACACCAGAGTATTCTGTGGCGAAGTAGGTACTACTTTAAGCCGGACGCGAAGTCTTTAAAAAGGGCTTATCCGTGAAATAAAACGTTTTAGATGCCTGTGGCGCCAGCATCTGTGGGCAGGGCAGGAGGCAGCCAGAACGCACAAGGTGCTAAACGGCTAAATAAACCAGCCGCTATATACTAGCAGCCGAGTAGTGGACCCTGTGAAGACCAGGCTATGCGGAAGGAAGGCGCAAGAACAGAAGAAAACTAGGTGTTTACACGCGCGGTGGGGCATTACCGGGTTTGTTCTTGTTTGGCCAGTGTATATTGGTACACGGCGTGTGCAGGCGGTAGGATCCGTTAAAAGGTCAGTCGACTCACTCGATCCGCTTATAACGGATGAGGCTCAAATTGAGCGATTGACTTCCCCCACTACAGTCCTAAACGATTCATATACAAAGTTCTCCGGTTTAAGAGGGCATAGACGAGATGCACGCGTGGTGCATCCGGAAGTGATGATCCTTCAGAGTCAATTCACATAATAAGTTGTAACACACACATACCACTTGTGTAATAATTGTTAATCATAAGCTTTGGGTAGACATTTTTGTACACCGGTCATGTTAAGCGGCGTGTAATTAAGACCCCCGGACTTTGTGATAGTCTATACCTGCCAAAAGGATCCCTTAACGTTTTTTTCTCGGTATACATACCTCTACGTCATAATTGTGACGTCCAGGTGCAGGACAATTATTTTTTATTATCCCTCGCGCTGGATGATGCTAATTAATGCCCACTTCGATACAATGCTAGTGAATATACATACATAATCGGATGGGGTGAATACCGTGATCATGAATTTTTATACTGATGAATACATGAGCAGGATAATTGAGAGAATTTTGTTTCGAGCGTTTAGCTGTGTCATTAGGCTATTTGGAGACTAGGTCAACTGAGGGCGTTGCTCGATCGATTATGATAGACCCTTTTTTCGTGATCTTCACCGAAAATTAAGTGGCTACAAAAATTTTAACAATATTCAAGACCAGACGAAACAGCAAAATCTGAAGTTTATAGATCCTTAAGGTATTTTAACTGAATTCAATCTTACTGGTGGGTATATGTTGGGACTTTGTATACCAGCTACCAGCAAATTGCTGCAGATTTCTTTCAAGTTAGAATTTTCCGTGGATTGTGCTGATTTTACTGAAACATTAAAAGACGGATAGCCCTTCGTGCATCGTGCTCATTATTCTTACCTGGCTTCTTGACCTAACCCAACCCCGCTGAATGAAACTAAATTAGCTTCTGCACACGGGTTGTTGTCCGTCATGATCATGCATTATACTTTATATTGTTGTAGCTGTTAAACGGTGCCAATTTTTGAATGGGGTACAGAGGTCTGAGCGGTGGTGATGATCGACCTGTAACTACCCACCCACCTACCTACCTACCTACCTACTCATTGTCAGTTTAGTTAATAACAAGCTAATCACCTTCACGGTATGGTGTACCGGAAGTCATAAAACCGAGGCATCACCGCACGCACGTTTAATACTCGCATAGATATACCCGAAAAGGACAATGATTAAAAAATTAATCACGCTTTATGGTTGGTGCCTTTTATCCGCAGAGGCATTGTTTGCCGTTGGTGGGCCTCCTTTGAAACACAATGGTAACGCGGGGGGTCCCGTGGACGGTTCTTGGTTAGTTGTCCCCGGGGAACCCGGTGCAGGGGAAAAACCCAGCTAGCCTCATGCAGTACAGTACTGCTCAGGCATCACTTCGCCACTTCTCATTGTCGCACCATCGCCCAGGTCTTCGTGGTATTAAGTAACCTTGAGTAGGTAAACACCGGCGGTAGTCCGGACTGGATTACCTCCGCTGTCCGTCTCGGCCACTGACCACTTCTTATACATGCGTATCCTACAATCTTTACAACTGTCGTTTTGCAGACCATTTCACACAGGACAGACTAGCTCCGACCTCAATTCGAAAACCGCAACACATAAATCCTATGCGGTTTACACTTTTTTTTTACCCTGCTATTCTCTCGAAGATTCACTAAAGGATATCGAACTTCATCATCCTCTCTTTTGGCAAAGTAATTCGATCATTCGATGATCCTTAAAGTTTATTAACTCCTTCAAACATCTTTATCTCTTACTTTGAACAGTTTTTACAATAAAGCTGCTGTTTTATTGATAATGAACTACATTTTTACTTCGATATTCAAAGAGTTCATTAAGGTGCTACAATTTCAGCCAAGACTCTTTATGGCTCACGGTTCATATTCTCATGTCGAAGGAACGTCAGGTTCTTCAAATTTTCAGGTTTTATTTACTCAAATGCGTTAGGTTATTAGCTAAATTCTATCGTTACTTCATAAAATGCGGAATTAGAATACAATTTAATATATTTTCTTGAAAACTTTCGATAAGACTCTGAGAACGCCTGTAAAAATTTCTTTCAAATATATACGATGATTTTTGGATCTATTTCGTAAAGATTCTCGAACCGGGACACTGTGATTATTATTAAAAATTGTGCAAAAAAATTTTCAAACATTTTCATAACTTGAGTAAAAAAAAAGAAAAAAAGTCGTTCATCACGATTCATGTGAAACCGCAGTTTCCATTATTCTTCGTAAAAAATTTCACAACATTTTTGTACGAAGTCTGAAAACTGTACGAAGTTGACATTAATTTTTTTTTCTTTCTTTCTTTGTTTTCTACAATTTTTGTTCCAACTCTGAAAAGTCAGCGATAAAATTCCCAATCTGTTCAAATTTCGATGATGATTTCAGAATAGTTTCAGAGATGTTAGGAGTTTCATGCGGGACTTTTTACATCCCGAAATTTTTGAAATAAATGATAATCAGGAATATATTTCGACCAGATTCATTCACGATCTCGACAATTCGTTCCCATTCATCAAACAGAAAAAAAAACTAAAAAAAATTTACTTCCAGGAGGGTTAAATATCTGCTGAAGTGTACCGACTCCCCTTCGGATATCGCAGACTACCCTTTTTTGCTCTCGGTTCCTCTGATCAACGAGCATGAAGCGGTGTAATCATCAACGAAGTTGCGCAAGTCCCTCTCAAGAGAGTTGCGAGTAGGTTAACCTTACCCGGTGAGAGGGCGCATGCGTGTTTTAAAAAATCCATATAAAAGCTGCGCGCGTTGATCTGCGTTGCCTACCGGAGCCCCACCCGAGGCTAACTCTTCGTCCAATAACCGGTGCGCCTTTCCTTACGAACATACAATGTCCCGCCCCATTCTCTTGGGCCCTCGGAGGACAGCGAGTGTCTTATCGACCCGCGGTCGCATCCTGTCCCATGAGACCGCGGTATGCGCAACTATAATCAACATGTATACAGACTCGCGTTACACTCTTCGGGGTTATTGCTGGAAAGTGGTTAGAGGAAACGGAGCGGTACAACGTTTTATATTCCAGTCGCCAACGGAAAATGAATGAAGGAACCTATGGATCGAGATGAGATGAGGCTAAATATTGAAACAGCCGAGGAGAAGAATTTATATGAAATCTATGTCGCAGCGACGGCGATCGGGAGACTCGGTATGTGTAAGCCACATGAAATAGAAAATATATATTTTTTTTAATGTACTTGGCGGGAGACTCTACCGAGTCTCTTGATGTAGCATGATCACGGTGGCCATGGAATTTGTTTTTTGTTCAAGAACTTGTCGAAGATTTTGATCAAAAAAATTCTTACTTCTGTTGGTTCCGTTTATTTTGGTTTTTTTAAATTACCGAAATTATGTTCAATTTTCAAACATTCCGTTGCAATTTCGTTACGTATCGATGCTATTCCGGTCGACGAAGAAACAAAAAAAATCAGAAAACCAAAATGCTGAGATTATTATTCTTCTCAATTTTTTTTTTTTTTTTCACGATGTTTAAAGATTTTAGATATTTACGGTATGCAGTGGGACAGAAAAAATCCTCCAAACACTATTTTCTGAAGAGAGACCCTGGACGCCAATTTTTGTATAAAAGTCGTTGAAAAAAAAACGACAGAAAATACGTAAAGAAAAAAATTATTGGAGACGTTCGAACATGTATCGAAGACAAGTTCTTCTTGGTATACAAAAAAAACTATATTTTGAACAGACTTTGATAAGAAATTTATGAAAAATCCTCCAAATTTTCAATCCAGGCATATTTTCCACTCTCACATAAAATTTTCGTGTATAGAAAAATGCCCCTCGTATGATCCCCCGACAATTATGTGTATACCAGTAGTCGATACGGATACCTATATACCTGGTTTATGTGCAGTCAGCGGTATGTGTCTAATCAGAGAAACGGCCCTCTGACCCTTACCTAAATATAGGCATGTGGTAAATGTTGCATTTGGTAGCTGTATGATACCTGCCTACTTCTACCTCTACCTCTATACCTACCTACCTACCTAACGAATGATTCGAATTAATATACATATAAATATTAAACAGAGTTCTGTGTGTGCGCGTGTAGATACTCATACACCCACACATATCCGTATACATATATTTACAACGGCATAGCGCGGGAGGCACAGAGTCCAGGGTAAGAGGTTATGGGAAGAGAGAAGGAGGGAGGAAGGGTAGGCGGCAGGGGGTAGGGTATAGCCGGGTGACGGACGAATTTATAGCGTAGAAATTAGGAGGCTTATAGAAAGCGGTGCGCGGTAGCGGACCGTAGATCATCATTAGAGGGCCAACAGGGCTGGTTGCAATATATACCTATATATATATTGTCCCATGTTGCCGCATGTATGATATACGCACATGCGTTATACTTGCATACACACGGGCACAGTCATGTCCATAGTGTTAATATAATATACGCATATACCTATATATCCGTAAAGAGATATGCGCACATGGATATAAGGGAATCTCTGTTCACTGCCGCAGATATTACAGTACCCATGTGTCTTTCTCCACTCGAACAGATAGGTATCTACCGATTCATGCGCACGCAGCTTCTGCAAATTGCGAATGGTGAGGTTCGACTATACACCGGGATCAGGAGCTGTAGCCGAATGTTTGGGCAGTAGCTTTAACGGCAGAGCGTGAGTATGGGAGTGTGAAAAAAGGAAAAGGAAATATACTCCAAGCAACCGAGACCCATGAGACACCCGGCTACGCTATACCAAGATCTGAATTATTCGTTGTCACCTTCGAAACGAGTCGCGCTGGCTCACAGCGGCCATAACAGTATATCTCACAGCGTCGGCGAGGACAGTGGTTAAAGGTATACCTGTATCGTTCAGTCCGAATTACCAAAAATGGGCTTGGGATGAAAATGAGATGAAAAAAAAATATCGGGGTTTCTCGAAAGTAAATCAATGAGTATAAAAAACGGTGCGGAGAATCGCGAGGTGTAAAACGTTCACAACTAAACTGGCCGTCTCATATGTATTAAGTGAACGGTGATTTGGACCCGTTGTATTCATTCTGCTGATGGGATTTCTTTCCACATCAGGATGGCGTGTCGACATGTTTTTATCAACTCAACGAACTCCTGCAGGAAACTTTAAGTGCGAATCCTAAAGAGACTTTTCAAAACACCATCAAACAACACGGACATGTATTGTTCAGGTCTACAGTCCAATTACACAACAATTATTGTTGCGGTTTGCGGCCAGTCTTGTGCACGCGACGGCTTCGAATGCTCTTGAAATTTACGACACTATGCAGGGGAGTCTCTAGGGTGACTCTGGAGGCGGTCATGGGCGTGGAGTATCGCTAGCAAATTGCTTTTACACTACCTCATACCCTCCGGTTAGGTCATGGAGCACAAGAGACTGAACCGCAACGCGGGTATGTATTGTGGTCTCGAAACGACAGCACCGAGATTTCCGGGGCGGTTAGCTGGTACCGTATTTCAGGAATAGTTTCAGCCAGCTATTATACGTTTTGTGCAGGCGTGACCTTCTCGACTTTGCTAAACTCTGACCTAGTTATTGTTGGAACCAGAGCTCAACTTGTCTCCTAGTTTCCGGCTTCTTCAGGCAAAAGCGAACCATCAAGTATCGGAGGTCGTGCATCTTTGATCAGAACCTCAAACTCCAACGTTATACGAGTGTCTTAATTATAGTCATGCATGTAGATGCTGAGAACTGGTCTTTTGTGCAACTTCAAAGATCTGGATCAACAAAGACTAGGGCCGTAATATGAATTCAGCTGATGAACCACTCGAGGACTATGTCCCTGACTGAGTCGATGTTGAAAGGGTGTACTGCTATGAATTTCTTTAAGTTATTGTAATCTTGAATTGTATGGCTATTATAGGTATTGAGAAATGTTCTTCGCTACCGGATTAGAGCTTCTTTGCATTGATCATCGGATCACTTTCTCCTACGGCAGACAATTAGTATATATCTATTTGATAAACGTATACAGAGGCTGGGCACAACAGAAAACCACCTACAGAAACAGGCACCCGGAGTTATTGCAGCGGTGTACTAGCTAATTCCGTTTTCTGTCCTGCAGTCCTACCTGCAGACATATCCGAAGCCGACGGAAACGGTTAAATCTAATGGCACTCGGTGCAAACACCATCAGCGCTTTAAGCCACAAATCCCGGGCTTAACCCGGGCTTAATAGTTAAATTGGTTAATCTGGCGTTCAACTACGAGCTCTACGAGTCCGTGTATCCACCATGACGCACCGTTAAATTCTGCAGTTATCTGCTCGTGTACCTGTGTGTATATTTTAATGTAAAAATTATTTAACCCTATGCTGACAAACTGCAGTACAATGCACCGAAATACTTCCGCTATTTAAGAGATGTCGCAGATTTGGATTAGCCTCGTTATAAGCGTCTGCTATTAGGCTTCCATAGGTGACTGTCAAGGTCTCTAAGTCTGCTTTCTTGTACACCTACTTAACGCATTATACTAGTACCTCTTATACTTATCGCAGCAAAGGAACCGGGCGACAAGCCAGGCGAACAGCGACAGGTCAATGAGTGCATTGAAATTTTTTAATAATTTTTAACTCCTCAATGATTTCGGTATTCTCGCAAACGCCACTTACGATCGGCTCTAATACTACATCACACTGTGTATACTAAAGTATAATATGCTCTTTGGGTGATCCTATTTGCATCGTAGCGCATTCTTATTCGATTATAAGTGATCTGTACTTGTTTTGGAATGAACGAACGCCGGAGCAACTGCGCAGCCGTAATGGCGACCGTTGTGACGTACGTAGTCGTCCACCTCGCGACTTTGGAGCATGTTGAACGCTGAACTATATTTCTTTGATTGAAAATAAGAGTTTCTGCGGACTCTGTGGCTCTGGCACGCTAAGAAAAACGTCCCTAAACAAGGTGTAGCTCAAAGAGACAAAAAAAAAAAGAGCGCGGAGTATAACGCAACAGCGAAGATGCTTGCACCGCATCACCCCGGTACCCTAAACAAACGCGGTGCGTGCCTCGTCGATCATAGGTCCATGGGTAAACACGGGTTACAACCTAGAGGTGAAAGAGAGTACCCATGGGGAGCAAATAAAATGGCAAACTGTAGCAAACTGATCTATAACTAAATTACACGCTCTCGTCTGAGGCTCGGTGCCACCGTAGCAGCTATATAAACACGTCAGCACCGCCATTGTTGGACCCGCCAGGGCCTCCCCGTTCTCCTATATACCCCATTGTCCCGGACGCTATACCAGGCCCATTCTTCGCTTCCCATTATTCGTGGAAAGCTCGACAAATTTGGCTTCCGGGGGATACCGACAAGACGATCGGGATTCGGGACCCGGGCAGACAAGCAAACCCGATATAGTCTGCTTTCAGTTTTTCTCTTCTATTTTTATTTTTTTTTTCTTCTAGACATTTCTTTTCTGAATTTGTGTCCATAGGTATATGTTTTTATACAACCAATCGTAATATCTACGTATATACTCTACCTCTATGGACCAGCAGGTCTGCTCTTGCAAAGTTATTTTACCCGCGAAAAACGCCCGCTGCGATCTCACGCTAAATTTATTTCACCCTTAAAAAAAAAGATCCCCCGGATTAGACCGAGTTTTAAAAATTCGTTGAAAACAATTTTGTGTTTCGTGGTTCCGTTCGAGCGTTCGAAGATTTTCAGATATGCCAAGACCGTAGATCCGGGCTATAAAAAAAATATTTCGAAAACATATTCCAAGGAGACTATTGGATATAAAAAATAAGATGTACAGTTCAAATTTGTGATTATAAAAACTAACGTTAATTGTGAAAAACTTTTTTAATTTTATGAAGATAAGACGACAGTAGAATGAAGTAAAAAACAATTGACAAAGTTTCCGAAAGAGACGTCGAATTTTTTTAAACACTACCCAAGTATCTCCTCAATGAGGCTATACGTCAGTTAATTTTGCTAATTATCGTATACATGGAATTGGGCGTTAAGTCGACGGCCCAGAAAAGGCTCCTCCGGGTCCTGAGAATCGCGTCAATCACTACTGTCATCCATTGTACGACACCTGCGACCGTTTTCCCCATCTATACCTACGTACATCGTTCACTGGGGTAGGTATTGTGAAAGTGGCTTGAGGATAAAACTCCTGAGGATCCACAGGTGCGAGGATCACGACTACAGGAGACACAGGACAGTCAAGACAACGGGATGCCCCGGCTTACGCTTACGCTACTATAGGAATACCCTAGGCCTTATGCCTTATGCCTGTAGCAGGACTGGCTACGAGATCCTACTGCATAAGTACTAGGCAAAGACGATCCGATTCGATGCCGCGTCAAACGACCCCTAATCTTTGGGCCCCTCGGAACGTCATCCTGGCCAATAACAACGGGGGACAAGTCTCGCCTTGCGTGCAGTGGAAGAGATAACTCGCGTGCATCACACCGCGATAATCGCAAATCCTTGACCCCTTCGTCGAGCTGGGGGTGGGGCAGGAAAGCAGGAAATCGCGTTAGGAAGTTATTAGAGTGATTAATAGGGGGAACTACCTATCAATAGGGTGAAAAAATAAATCTATTTTGTTTTTGGAAACTATTGCTTGTATTAAAAAAAATTAGAAAACCGGTTGACCTGTGGGCCAACCCTGAAACTTCCCGCTATGTGTTAAATAGGTTACAATAAATTGATACTATTGTATTTATGATACGTTGAAGAAGGTTATAAGTATAGTTAGTTTTCCGTATACAAATTTTTTTCCGTCTGATTTTCAAAAAACGAGTTTTTGTCAGATGCCAAAATTTCTAGGTTTTAGGGAGTTATATTTAATGTCAGATGATATCGTTCAGTCTGTATAGTTCATGTGCGAAATTTTTGATAGTTTTTAAACAATTCTACAGATTCGACGTCGAGTGATTCGAAATCAACTCACGTCTATCAAAAAAAAAAAAATTTTCATCGTGCAATATCTTTTAAACTAATCGTTCGATTTTGATGAATCTTGCGGCAATCGAAAGGCCTATCCAAGACTTAAATCTGATCAAGTTTTGAGACTAATCGCACGAACAGTTGAGGAGTTATGCGCTAGAAACATAAAAAATTTTTTTTTTCAATTTTTATTCTTCGAATAACTTTGAAACTACTCGACCGACCGACTCCAAAATTTAATCAGATCTAAGTCTTGATAAACCCTTTCGATCGCCGCAAGAACCATCCCAATCGGTCAATTCGTTCTAAAGATATCGTACGACAAAAAATTTTTTACACATACACACATACGGACGTCCGTCCAAAAATAGTCAGAATAGCTTCCTAGGAACTCAAAACGTCGAGATCTGATGAAAACTCGATTTTTGAAAATCAGACCGAATTCAATAACTTCCCTTTCCTTTGAAAATTTTAAATTTTCATAGCGGGAAGTTAAAAATAAGAATAAAATTAGCACAGCAAAATTTGTCTTATTTTTTTTTTTCAACCAAAATGTGGCCAAATTTTGGAATATTTCAACCAATTAATTAGTCAAAACGACGTCTCTAATTTAAATAATTATTGATAATTTCGAAATGGCTTTTCCACTATCCTGGATTGCATGAAATTATTGTGTGATATGTATACAGCAGGTGAAAAAATTTGTATAGTTAATAACTGCAGCAGGGTTATACCTATATACATAATTTACCTATACCTGTGCCTAACTAACCCACGTTACGAGTATAACCTATCCAACATGTTTATAGGATTGGTCCTAAAAGGTAACAAGTTAAAAGTCGGCGCTGACGTTTCGATTGACAAGCCGAAGATTTGAAACGCGATATTCCCGAGATATCCAAGTTACCCTACGTCAGCCAAGCCCTCAATATAAAGGCCCGTAGGTACGAACCCGGACTAGCCTGTTCCCACATATACAAAAATATATAACAGACGGCACACTATCCTCGCCCACATAGATGCACACGTGTATCCGTACTGCAGGTACAGGGTGGACCATTTCACAATCTTTCAATTCCAGAATCTATCCATCTTGCAATCCGCGTTGTTAAAAAATAGTTTCAAAAGTTTCGAAGCGTTCGAAGGGATAATACATTTGAACTAGCCTCGCTATATGTTGATTTTTTGAACTATACATCTGCAAAACCGAGTTCATATAAACATGAGATGCTTTCGATTATTAAATCCAAATTTTTACTCATTGGAAAACAATTTTTCAAGTCATATTTCGGAACATTAAAAACTATCTCTCTTCATCCATAAATTCTTTGTATTCGATAATACAAATGCGTGGGACCCCTATAAACCCCTGCCTGTATGAGGATACTTTTTCTATTTGATTACCATGGGATTTTTTCACTTTTTAGACTCATTTTTTTTGTTCGCTCACTATAATCATTACCTCATTAAATATTGTTGATTCTACTGTTCTGACCTATTCAGATGGACAAATTTTTACATGGGTGTAAAAAAAATTTTTCATAAGTATTTGAAGAGGTCAAAATTTATTTTTACTGTATTTTTCAATAATTATTACATTGGTGAAAGAAAAAAAATTTCACAAGTTTCGAAGAGGTGAAAATTCTCCAAAATCTATTGAACCAACAGATGATGTTGAGATACAATTTCTAGATTGAGAAGAAAATTTTTTTTCTATTCAAAATTTATATCAATCACTGATGAGATCGTATAAAAACATATATAGAACCTTCAGATAGATAAAAAGCATTGAAAAATCAATGAATTCAAAAATATTCGAAAATTATTGAATAAGATACGGTAAAAATAAATTTTGACCTTTTCAAAACTTATGAACAAAATTTCTTTACACCAATGTAAAAATTTGTCCATCTAAATAGGTCCGAACAGTATTAGAATCAACAATATTTAATAAGGTCATGAATATAGTAAGCCACAAAAAAAAATCTAAATCTAAAGAGTGCAAAAATCCCATGTTAATCTAATAGAAAAAGTATCGTCATTCAGGCAGGGGTTAATGGCACTTGAAATTTTTTTCTTTCTTTCCATAATTGATTTCAGACTATAAACTAATGACTTGGACCATACCCAAGTGAAAAAAGTCAATTTGGGAAATAACGGACACCCTAATGTACATGTGAATTGGATACTCTCAAGAGTTTGATTTTTGAAGTAATTTTTTTCGAAGTGTTTTTTTTTTTCATCCATTTTCTGATCAGTCATTTTTTTTTTTTTTATTCTGAATATTCGTTTCAAAAAATCGTATCTTCATTTTTAATTCACTTCCTTAAAAGATCCTAAAAATTCCTTGAAACAAATAGAATCAACGAAACAGCTGGACACCCTGTATATGTACGTCGGAGCTGCGTATACCTATCCATATACAAAGGCTTTTACTATATTTGACACCGTGCAGACTAGACTGCAGGGCACGTTAAATATCGTAGATATATATACCTATAATAGTATAGGTGTAGCTCTAGTCTAGGTAGAATAGGTTTAGCGGGTCTGGGACAGATTCAATCTCACGTCAACCTGTCGAGCCCTCTCTACTCCAGACTTCGATATCTGAGGCTCTGTCTGCCCGTACCTAATACTATTTTCGGATGTCTAATACTGGGAGAAAAGTATCGGTAGGGCAGTCATTTTAGTAAAAAAAAAAAAAATTGTGACACGATTCTGAAACACGTCAGAGATTCTCGATAATTGACATAAATCGTCCTGTTTGGTGTTAAACTTAAACAATTTATTAAATCGATAACTGCGAATCATCAAAATTGAAGTTTTTGAATTAAAACAAACCGATCGTAAGGCTCTTTTTGAAAAGAAAATTTTCACAAATTTCGTATGTCACACTTGTATTTGTGAAAATTTTGGTTCTATCGGAGAAAATCCGGACTCGACTTTGCTGGACAAATTTTTTTTCGTCAAATCTCTGAGATATAGTTTTTAAAAATATCGTTTTCTGGTCCGGGAGATAATTGCTTCTACGTTTTTTTTTTTATAATTTAATATCGCAACGAAAACTTCAAGGTGGTAAAAAAGAAGAAAATTTTAATTCAAAGCGAATAATTTGACGCCTTCATAGACGATTCGCTGAATTCAGTTCAATTTATTGAGGAATTAAAATGTTGCTCAAAATCTATGAGACATAAAAAAAAAAAATCGGTGTTGATATTGAAACTCGAAACGCCCCGTATACAAAATTCTATATAAAATTGAATCGTCGAAATCGGAGTATCAAACTGTATAATAAGGGTTTCCCCATTCGGTGTGCTTCTATTATTATACAGCGTCGGTTTATCGAGTATCGTGCTCTCAGATTAGCACCCCCGATGAGATTATGAGGGATGTTGGGATTCGATAGCGTCCGCACGCGTCTGGAGGGATTCGCTAGCTCTTCGGCGTCATGCTAGCAATTTTGGGGTGGGATCCCGGGACCTCTACAAGCCCTACTCTGCTGTGGGTAATAACCAGCTAACTAGGCATTTATTGCTTTATGTACCCACCCGAAGATAATACGAAGATCAACGACGATCCTAATCGTAGCCAATTCTAGATCGGTTGGTATACGTATTGTTCAATTAATTTTTAAATTCCTTTCTAATCTGACAAAAGGCAAAAAAATAAAGTTTAAGTTTAAATAAAGTAGAGTTTTATATAAGGGGGAAGTATACCCTGTCAGTTGTCAATTTTGAAGTAAGAAAATGACTGTCTAAAATTTCTTCCAATGTCCCCTTTTATACACCGTATAAGTAACTACATCGGTGCCAAATTTCAAATTCTTTCATCAATTATTGCCAAATTATGAAAATTCAAAGTTGCGATATCGCAAGAACGAATGAAAGTATTTCTTCCTTCCTTATATAAATCGATGCAGTCCTCCCTATCTCAGAACTGATTAGATTTTTGAATTGATCAGTCCGCTAGTTTTCGAGTTACATATTAAAAGAACAAATTTTTGAAAAAGAAAATAATTTTCAATCAACGATATCTCGAGGACTGATCAACGGATTTTCATAATTTTGATATCAATCGATAGGATTTTGGCGAACTTAATTAGTAGTCAAATTTTCGGAATAATCAATACCATAATTTTCGTGTTACAATAAACTTTTTCGAACCACGAAAACCATGGTGAAAGAAAAAGAAAATTGCACTTCGTGGTGTAGAATAAAAACTGATAAACTAGACCGTGGAGAAATTTCTATATACCGAAAATGGGTCCGGCTGAGTAAAAGGGGAAAGAAAAGAAAGGGAATAAAAAAAGAAAAGAAATAGGAAACTGGACGTATAAGTTCTCACGTTATACCGACGCCGAACTACAACGTCCGCTGCAGGTCTCTAGGCTCCAGGACTGCACTAGGCACGGATGATTCTAAAAGCGTAGGATTTATAGAGGAAATTTATGAATGGAGGCCGGACGCCTATATATATAGGTGGTTCTAGTTTGTATAATACTATGTGCTGCGAGGGATCGTCGCCCCCATAACGGCAACCCCTAACACGATTTCGTGTTGGTATACGAGTTATTATATACATACGAAATTAATTTATATTTCCTGCCTCTAAGGGATCGACAACCATACGGTAAAAATTCAAAACTCTGATAAAGTCAGGCTGCTGATTTTTATGGATCATTTTAGACGACGTCGCTGAGTGAGTAGTTCAACGGATCAATTCTCTTTCGAAAGACGGATTTTTTTATCCCTGGCCAAAGCTCCTGATACATTTTTTGCCAAATTTGATCTGATGATCAATGATCGTGGAACTGGAATTTTCACGGATTTTTTTTTTGCACCCAAACGAACAATCATTTTTTACGAATTCCTAGTCTAGGCTGGAGCTCTGTGTAGGGACTACTTGCGTATAATCACTCATGGCCATACGATGTGAGATGCAACTAGAATAAAATTTATCAAACATCGTATACTTTCAAAGATTTCCATTTTTGTTTTATTGTTCAAATATTTCTTGCAATTTTGGCAATACTTTCGGGCATCAGAATCAAATTTCTCTCAACAAATTCACT
The DNA here is from genome assembly GCA_949628255.1 of Macrophya alboannulata. Taxonomy (NCBI): domain Eukaryota; kingdom Metazoa; phylum Arthropoda; class Insecta; order Hymenoptera; family Tenthredinidae; genus Macrophya; species Macrophya alboannulata. The sequence continues at coordinate 24,397,741 of OX451206.1, read as the reverse complement.
CGAAAATAGACAAAACATAAAATTTTCGGGAAAAACTGGATTCGTCAGCTTTTACACAAACCATAAATATATAGTTCAATATTTATGTGTATAAGTGGAATGATAGGTATATATGTGAATGTCTGTGAGGTAACAACCTTCACAGAAAAAGAGAGAGAGCGATAAATAGAGAGGATCGAGCGAGTATAAAATAGAAAAGGGAAATAGTTATCGCATGATTGCGGCGGCGAATGACACAGCTATCGCCGACCACATCTCCCTGCTGCAGCAGCAGCAGCAGCAGCAGGGGCTTAGTCACGCCTATGTGTGATATACCCACCCAGGTAGTTGTCTGGGTATAGGTAATACCGCCCATCGTTGATGTGCCTCTGCACAACGTACACATCGTTGGAATACAGGCGCAGCTATCGCAAGCTCGCGTCCCCCCGTTGGGAATACGAAAGGTACGAGGAGAGGCGGTACCGAGGGGGAAGGGGGAAAAGAGAACTCTAAAAAATGATTAAAAAAAAATATATATATATACTGAAAAAAATAGATACGTGTGTGTGTTTGTAACATGCACACACGTAGCTGTAAAAGGAGAGGAGGCGATCTGAATGGATCCGGTCATTCGTAATCGCTATAAGCGCGCGGAACCGAGAGAGAGACACTTACAAAGGACATCTGGAACCCTCGCCTTCATCGAATGCTACTGCATCAGCATGAGCTGCAACGTGCTGCACCGAATATACCATAACGACCGTATATGTGTATGTAGATATACCAACATTTGGAACTGAACAGTACACATTTATACAACCGAGTGTGGTCGCCTCGTACCCCATTCGAGGGGGCTGCAGTGCCGTTCAGATTATAACCGAGCTTTTTCAGCGAACAACTCTGATTCATGTGTATATATTGCCACAAGTTGTCGACTGTGGCAAAAATGTGGAGAAAATATAAACTTTTCCCTCGAAAATTCGGTGGCATTTGCGATTGATCATTTTCTGCATTGTTACGATCGTGGGGGACTGAAACATCCAAGGGAAATCGTATCCAGAAGACTTGCAGACTCCGCAATTTGCAAATGCAAATTAATTTCACAAAATAATTATCGATATAGGCGAACAGAGTGATGATAATTAATTTCTCATAGAGTTGGACACACTAGTCATTCCTGTCTTGAGAATCACGGTTTTGTTATTCATTTGTACATTACTGCGAAGTTAATTCCATCGAAATGTGAACCTGGTATCAGATGTTTGAGTCTTTGAATCTCTCTTCACTAGACCAAATAAAATTTGTGCAAAAATTTTGCGGGGGTTATGCATAGCTTCACTTTCTGGTTAGAGCTGACAATACTTTTTCACGTGATGTGCGTCCTTGTGGTCGAATGGTTCAGGCTATAGTGTTCAAGAAATCGCACCCGGGTCATGAACTCATAACTCATAATGTGCTAAAATTTTGGATTGATTACTTTCCATGAATAAATGAAACTGGACTGCTGTATGCTATACAGTATTTCCGTTGCAGAATTTCTAACATGACTAACATGTATCAACAGCACAGTGACCCCATAATGATCCCAGTAAGTCGTGTGCATATTGTTAGACAGTTTCTCGAGGACTGACAGTGAAACATCGTCATATAAGACGTCGGGCTTCCGGAGTGAGAGATAATCAATCAGTCAAGTCTCTGAGACTCGGTAGAGTCTCGCGCCAAGTACATTAAAAAAAAGTAAGGATTTCTACTCCTCGTTTCGTAACAATGCCTGGTTTTCATGATCCTGAAACAATGGCTAATTCATATCTTGGTCTTTTTGTGAGCTATGGCAAAACCCACAGCATTGAACATCCTGGTATCCTTTTGTCCCTGCGCACGAACCAACACCTTGTAATAATAAAGTGCCAGTAATTTAGCTGGGGTCTTGAAATCTTGATCGCGATAAGCCAGATCACGATCTGCACTTCAGGTAGGCCGCAATTTACCCCGACGGAAAAAGTTCGGTAGTAAAATTTCCGAGTAAAACCGCGGGTGAATGGCTGTTCGGGTTTCCCGTCACCGAGATAACCGATTCGACTCTCTCTCTCTCTCTCTCTCTCTCTCTCTCTCTCTCTCTCTCTCTCTCTCTCTCTCTCTCTCTCTCTCTCTCTCTCTCTCTCTCTCTCTCTCTCTCTCTCTCTCTCTCTCTCTCTCTCTCTCTCTCTCTCTCTCTCTCTCTCTCTCTCTCTCTCTCTCTCTCTCTCTCTCTCTCTCTCTCTCTCTCTCTCTCTCTCTCTCTGAGGGCGAGCTCAAGGACTGCGAAGAGTTTTTCAGATTACAGGGGTTTTTGCGGCTTTTAGTGTCGCCGACGTAACCTTATTCTCACAGGAGGAACGGGACGATGGTATACCAAAGTGCGCAGGGTATGAAGGAGATCGGATCTGATCTCTATGCCCGTCGTGTACCGGTGCTTGACGTTCGTCGCTCCGGGTGCGAGAAAACTACCTACTTAGAGCCACAATCCTACGGGGCCCCGTGGAACAAGCATGCAGCCAACCTCAAGCAGCCCAGCGGCCCGTCATCCTCACTACAAACCGCTGGATCTCTTTTCTACTTTACATCAGTTCACGGGCTGGTGAACGTTTTCAGTAAATGTCCTTTCCCGAAATTTTGCCTTGTAGGTATGTACGTACCCATATAATGCCCGGATCCTACCGCAGACTTAACGCTGCACGAAGTACTGCATAGGGCATGGAGTTGCGACTACCTGCCCGCGCTCGGCGGTACGAATCCATGCACAAACACAACAAACATCAGACCATGAAATTACTGTTACTGTTACTGTTGCTGTGAGGACAGACTGAGGCTTGCTTCTATCGATGGGGGTCCGTAAATCCTAGCTATGTATACTTCACCTAGCCGATGTGTCTCGAATGACAAAACAGAAAATCATTTACTGGACCCAAAATGGATCGAATAACTTTCGAATATATCTTTATACCTGCTGTGCCCGGTTCTGTCAAAACTTGAATTTTCATTATTATCGTTTACTGTATCTAGGAGTTTAATTCGCTGGCTATACCGCGGTCCAGGGAATCCCGTGAAAAATGACTCCTCAGCTTTTAGGATGAGTCACGGTACCGGCAGTGATGTATTATAAAAAAATCCCCCAAGACATTATTTTGCATCGGCTTGATTTTCGGATCATCGAAGATACTATTCTTTATCTCAGATTCGAAATCAGTGAACCAGAAATATCGCAAAAACTGACATTTATGCAAGCCCGTCTATTTTTTGCATTCAGATCATCCTGCAGTTTAAAGGTGGAAGTTTTCAGGACCTGAAATCCTGACCGACAAAATTTTTCACGTAAATCAAAATACTCGATAAGTTTGAAAGAATTGAAAACGTTTGAACGACCATTCGTATTGTACATCTCAATGTGCATCAACAGGATCAACCTTTGTGTAATGATGCAACCGATTCGAACAAAAATTCCTGCACCGATGTAAAAATATACGTGTGAACTATTTTTGGCTACTTTACATCCCTGAAAAGAGTATCATTGAAATTGGAGGCGGAGGTATCACGGCAGTTCCTTATGTAAGTATACGAGGATGGAATCTTTATGGGTATAGAATCACTTCAGGGACGTACTGTTCACGCCTCGTCGAGCATATTTCCGATTGAGGGGAGTTCGCCCCTGCCCGTCAAGTTCCCTCTGCAAAATATCGAACACTCTCACGCCCAACTGGTCCGAAAAGCAGTCCGCACAAAACCCCGGTGGTGCGGTGAACCGGAGTGAACCGATCTGCAAATAACCGTTTCGCGCCCTTCCTGATTGGTAATTCCTGATTCCTGGATCCTGAACCCTGATTTCTGATTCGTGATTCGGGATTCTCGTCGGGGGGTGAGTCCAGGACTTGAACCTACGAAGGCAGTGTGGCTCCGCCCGATAAAATACCGATGCTGAAGATGAGACGCTGAGTGAACCTGCACCCTAGACTTGTTTCAAATTACTCGACATCATCCGTTGTAGGTGTTTCCGAAGAGCACGACGAACACTCATCGGGGACGCGGTGCAACAGTCGGCGTCTTTTCTCATGGGGGTTACAAACATTTTGTCCGGATTGTCTGCAGGCCTCGTCGCACGAACCTCGAACCTTTTAGAGAGCATTAGCGGAGCTTCACGGCCCTGTGCCCACTGTCGTTTCACGTTACAAGGTCTCTCGTCACGTGCACTATACTGGCAAATTTTTCACCAAATTTATATATATGTCCGAATTTTTGCTCGGCCAGTGGCCCGGCGGGCACGTGGACGAAGCTACAAAAATGCCAATTTAGAATTAGGACACGGACGAAAACGTTGCGTCAAGCAAGCTCGCCTTGCTGAAGCGGAATATGTATTGGGCGAACTAATCGCTATCTGACCCACTTGATAGTCCCACCGAATCGCACGGGCTTCCGCGAAGAACATTGTCAAATATAAATAAGAACCGAACACAATAGTAGTGTGAACAAAATATTCTTACGCATGTTCTTCAAAAAGTAACTGAAGGTCAAGTTAAAGCTCCCTAATAAAATGTCTTTTTTTTTTCAAAACGTTATAACTACGTGACAAATCGTCCAAAAAATGTCAAACAAAAAGTGTTTCAAAGTTTGAAATTTCAAACTTGATATTGTGCCTTTCAAATTTGCTTGTAATTAATTTTTACTTAGTTCTGTACAGGTTTGAATACAGTTTGGCAAAATATAAGGGAAAAAAAACTCGACATTGGAAAACTTTGTGAAAAAAGTCGAAAAAAATTTGAAAAAAAAAAGAATTTAAAAGAAGAAACGTCAATCTTCAAAATTATTATCCCCGAAATTTATCTCCCATTATATTTTATACGCCACCGAAGAGTTTGGAAGCCTGTGCAAATTAGTCAAAAATGATTGCACACAAATTTTGAAAAGCAGAATCTCAAGGCTGAAATTTCGAACTTTAAAATACGTCTTTTGTTTTCACATTTCTCAAACAATTTTTTCACCGAGTTATAACGTTTTGGAAAAAAAAAATGCAATTTTTGGAGAGATTCGAGCAGAGCTTTAATTATTCGACCCAATAATGTACGTTTTTTTTTTTTTTTTGAAGCTACGTTTTTGCAAGTTTCTTCGTTTTTTTTTTTGTTTTTTTTTCACCAGAGAATTGTTTTGCCGCACTTTAAGACCCTTTTTTAGAATTTTAAAGACAGGCGCGGAGCACCTCGTGCGGTTGGGTTCGATACACCACGACACCTGCGCAACGTGTCATGATACTTCCACATTTTATATTATGGATATACATATACTTATGGTGTGTGAAAGAGAGAGGGAGATAGAAAAAAGAGAGAGAGAGTTAGAAAGGCAGGGAGAGGTTCGGTGGCACAATCGTTAATTAAGGGGTGAAGCGAAGCCCGCGGGTCACAAACTACACCCATAAATATCTCGAAGAAAAAAGCCCAAAAAGAGAGGCCTTCTCTACCGAGGGCTGCAGAGGTGAAGGCGTCTGCATCAGAAGTCCTATGCCGCGGGACGGTAGGTCGACTATATACCGTACACATACCTTATGTAGCTATAAATAAACGCATAATGTATATCTATACAGGGTGTCCCACGCAATCCACAAAAAAAAAAAAAAATATCAGAAACTTCGATGATTAGTCTCAAAATTAGGTTAAATTGTGAAAAAAAAAGCAAGGCGAAACCGTTTGAGACAATTTTTGACAAAATCTGACATCAAAGTCGGATTCATTTTTTTTTTATGAAATCTATCGATAATAGAATGATTAGTAGAAAATTTTTTGTAAACAGTTCTGGATCTCTTTCGTTCCTATATACACTACTTTCATGAAAAAATTTAGCCAATTCAGTACCCGTTCAAAAAATACACGAATTTTAACTAATTCGTTCTCAACACAGCTTCAGCATAATCTATACAGTATTTTTATTTTTTCTGAAACAGTCGAGTCACGCTCTGATTACACCCAGTTCTTTAATTCCAAGTCTGTTCACCTTAAAATCAAGATAATCGTATATAAGCAATTCTAATAGACTAATTAATACTAATTCTAATACACGGCGCTAATTTTTTTCATTAAGGGGACCAGTACAGGTTTGGGAAATTTGGAGTGCTCCGAAATTTATTTATTCGTCAACCAAAGCTTATTTCACATCAAAAAAAAATTTTCTTTGAAAAACTTTGGCGTAAGGTTTCAGGCACATCGTTGGTCCAATTCAACCTCTCAAGGTCTTGCTTTCTTCAGACGCCAATTCTACATCTTATGAACGTATAGGGATCGGTAAATAAAAAATTCATGTAAAAAGTTACGGTCATTTATCCAAAATTTCCAATATCGGGCCACTAATTTGCAAATAACTTGGCCGACACGAAATTGAAAAAAAAATTCCCTCGTTCACACGATGAGGATTTCTTTTCTCAACAAAATGAGCCCTCAACGACCTTAATCGGAACAATGATGTGCCTAAAACCTTACGACAAAGGTTTTCAAAGAAATTTATTTATTTTTTTTCATGTGAAATAAACTTTGGCTGACAAATAAATCCGAGTTTCCAAAACCAAGCTATACTGGTTCTCTTAAGAAATAAAAAAAAAAAAAATAAGGGCCCCGTCTACAACGTCGACGAATAATCGAAGAATAAAGTTTCTCAAATCGAAAAAATTATCTTCAAAATTTACCAACTCGATGTAAATTCCTGTCGTATAGAGAAAGAGAGGGACTTGAAGAAAAAAAATGTATAACATAAACCTAAAACAGATAACGCAATACGAAGAGAGAGAAGCATTTCGAATCTCCGATGCAGCGAGAAACGTGCGTAAAATTCCATCGTTGATTCGGATCGTTCCCCGAGAGCGTAGAGCTACGCAGTTGAGAGGAAAGATGACACATTAGTTGGAGATGGTAGCTGTAAGTTGGAGCTGGTTGGTAGTCGGTCCCGGAACGCCACAGTTGGGACTCTCTCTGATCCGATGGGACCGCCGCGCCGCGCCGGGCCGGGCCGCTTTGGCTACGAGCAAGAAAGGGAACGAGCAGGCAAGCCAGCGAGGAGGCACAGTAGCGACGAACGGCCATAAACATAAAATATGCCCGTCTTTTCACCCTTAACTGGCCCACGGACGCACCCACACGAGAACACCGCCCCAGGGACGCGGACGGTTCCAGTAATATATCGCCAGTTATAACCTGCATCGCGCGGGTACCTATGCATGTACCGCGGTGCTGCCACTACACGGTTAGCTCACCATGCACCGGGGCCTCACCGCGCGCAGGGCTCAACACCTTTGTGTCCGACATTCCTCGACACTCGTTTATTCTATGAACAACTATGCGCTTGCGCTCACTGCGCAAACGGTTATCGGTTACCACAGGCCACCTCCCGCACGGTGTGTAAGAGAAAAAAAACTACAGGAGCCTCACAAACGAAGAGGATATGAGATGAAACGATTCAACACTCGAAAACAAAACTCAGGAATTTTTTTATTCAAATTCAAAATATTTTGAGGAGCAAAAATCATGCGGGTATAATCAATTCATTGCCGTTGTGGCTTCCGATTTCAGATGTTTTAGGACAAAAAAAAAAAATCAGCAATCAGATATTTTTCTCAACGAGGTGCAGATAATTTCTCGATATAGTAATACGTTCCTAAGCTTGTTTTGTAATCTGTATATACGCGCCTTTGTATATCCTTGAATTTGACTGCGTAACTTATAATGATTAAAAGGGAGCAGATGTGACGTGGGATTTTCATTTACATATACCATAAAGTTGTTTAAATCCTTATTTCAAACGGTCATAAATCATGTCAAAATTATACGCACAGTGGATCGAAACAGAAGCATACCTACACATTAATTTTGTAAAAAAATTAATTTTCCATTTTCGTTTTCTTTTTTTTTTTTTTTTTTGGCTATTCAAAAATCAAGTATCTCCATTCGTTCCGATCGAAAACCAATATTTCCAAATTAAATATAGTAATATTAAGTTACAGGCCATTCAAGTTCAATAATCGTAACGAGAAGTGTCATAAAGTCGTCAAAGAATTTGTAAAAATGGAATTATCCGGCTCCGTTCGGACGATTCAGCGACTCGTCGATTATCTTTAAATCCTTTTCAGCAATTTTTATCGGACCGTCATACAATAAGAAGCTTTTTTCTTTGTTGCTCAGGAATTTGAACTCAAATCTTTGAACATTCTCATTTTGAGACGGTCTATTATATTGTAATTGCAGTTTCGGTTCGATATAATAAATCACGAATGTATTTTGTAAATGATTTCGGTTGAATTATACAAATTTCGATTCTTTTCCGTCCTTAATTTCAGTTCAATTATAGAATAGTTCAAAAATCTATTTTGTAATTGGTTTCGGTTCAGTTGTAAATTTATTTCGTAATCGATTCTGGTTCAATTACGAATCTATATAATCTTATGTAATTGATTTTTGTTCAATTATAAATTGCAAATCTATTTTGTGATAAATTTCGATTCGACTTTGAATCCATTTTGTAATTGATTTCGGTACAATTACAATTCACTAATCTATTTCAAAAATTGATTTTGGGTTCAATTGTTTCTTCTTGGGCTGATTAAATTTTTGCCTAACGCTGATTTAATACCCGTACCAAAAAATTTTTTCATCTAATTGAACAAAAAACTAGCCTTACCTAACCTGGCCTAACTTTTATCCCAATCTAGTTATCGAGAGACTCGGTAGAGTCCCGCGCCAAATACATTAAAAAGAATTTTTAAGCGCGCGGCGTGAGACTCGACCCGAGTCTCTATACCGGAGAGACTGATAATGTATACGCTACTGCACAGGGAGAGGAATGGGTTCAGGTAGCCCGGTAACATTAGTCCGTTAGAAAGTTTTTGGATCAATTAAAGCGCACGAGAATCATGGAACAGCCGGTCGTGGCGCGACTGGTGACTCCCTGCCCCTGTCTCCCTTCTCCCTTCTCCTTCACCCGACGATATTGTCCAGCTAATTTCATTCCTTCACCCTCGACGCGACGCTCGGTTAAAAAATACTGTTCGAGACACGCCGCGCAGTCAGTGACACGCCAGTGGACCTGTTATATTATATTTGGACCCTGTATACCCGGTGCAGCGGAGCAGCCAGAGCGCGCGGGAGGACAAACTTAAACGAAACCTAAACCAAACCTAAACGAAACGAAACGAAACGAAGGAGAGGAACGAAGAACGAACGAAACCCGTTCTTATTATTCATATTCACATTCAGCCCGCGCGAGGATCTTCGTCTCCGTCTCCGTCTCCGCGGTATAGATATAGCGGTATAAAAATCTCTATAAAAAGTTGAAAAGTGCCGCCGCCGGAGTTGAGGAGCGACAATGGATGAAATATGCCGCCCCGCGTTTCGGGGCCCTACTGGAACTTCGGTCTTGGCTTCGACCGGGGCTGGGGCCTCATACACCTGCGGTGTCCGAGTAGAGAGCTACGGAGACACCTCTTCTCATATCCTCTCGCGCCGACTACTCTCTCTCGCTTCTACGATATACCGTGCACACATATGCATAACTATGCTATACAGTGTAGTATGCCTAACCGCGGGAATGGGTCGCATCCACGTATAGAAGCCGAGCAAGGATCAGCCTAGCTTCGGAATAACGATAATAAGATTTCCATGAATTTTTTTTTTATACAAAAAACGGAACAAGAATTTGGTTTTCACTTCGAGCTTCAGAAAACACTCGACCAGGAGGTACACACTGTTCTTTTTCCAGACTGGAGACTCTGCACGTTAAAAATCTAAGAAAATTTCTCGACCTTTTTAAACGGCCACAACTTTTGAACGCGAGTATGTAGCAAGATCGTTGTAGGCTCTTTCAAAAGATCGAAGAATTATTCACAAAATTGATCTCCTGTTTTTTCCGGTTAAATTCTTCCGGTCTAGAGTTATAGCCGTTTGAACAATCGCACGTACAAAACTGCATTACAGAAATTTTTGTGGTTAGTTTAATACCTAAAAGTATGGAGTGATAACGAACACGGGGACTTATGGTTTCCATAGATGTTTTATCCGAGGGATTATTTTTACATTGAATGTTTTTTTTTTTTTTTCACGAACAAATTAGAGACCCAAAGAAAAGGGGAGAGGGGGTTGAAGTGTTAAATCCTGACTTTCACTTGATTATATTACTATTTAAAAATGTTACGGTGAACTTTTGCGATAAAACTGTTGTAATTATTTATCTAGATAGTAAACAGAATAATAAACTAACTAGATATTACCACAAGTATACCTACTGGCATACTATGAATTTTTATTTTTAAGTGATTCTGTATATCTCGACTGTATCTGTACTAATAACCATATTATAGTAGTACCCTACGTTTGATTAAGGCGTAGATATGTATGTACGTATAATTAGATTTATGTATATAATAAGTATATGTGTATATCATTCTGGATGTGGAGCAGTGCGGGCTTACGCTGGATATATATATTATACATTATACGTATATATAAAGAAATATAAAAATTATTATGAAATATTGCGTTTATGAAATTCCGCTAGAAAATTATATACGCATATAGGTATATGTATATAAAAAGTAAACGCCAACCGGATATCCATACAGGTATAGGTATATAACTATAATGTAGAATTTACAATCGTGCGGGCAGCAGAGACAAGCCAGAGTATTACAGACAGGTGAGAATGCGGTCGACCGTAATTTAACGAGAATGAGAAAATTAGGTTTAAAACTAGATAAAACCAACCCGCAATGTCAAATCTTACACTCGAGGTATATCCGCGGCTATCCAATACCGACGTGAATTTGGATTAAAAAAAAAAATAAGCACGACTGCAGATTATTAATAACTAACGTTATAATACCTCGATGCAAGAAAACGTAGTGTAACGATTTTTTTATTTTTATTTTTTTCTTCTAGATCGATTTTTTCAGTCGATCAATTTTGAACTTCTATCATAGGAGTAAACTTAACGAAGAGTCGCGAAATTTAGGGAAAACAAAAATGAAAAAACAACAAATATTGAACGGATGTATAAAAACGAACTTCTTAAACTGACGCGCGTACAAAAACAGTTACCTAAAATTTTTGCAATCATTATTTTTAAGATCGAACATTATTCTTTTCGAAATACTCATTTTCAAATTATTTTCCGATTTAGTTTTTTTTTTTCCACCGAATTATTCGATTTCTCTCGACTCGAATATAATTACACCTTGCCTACGAGTCACGGTATTACTGAAAGATTGAATAACTCGTTGAAAAAAATTCGTAAAAGAAGTATAAAAACATATATTTTGAAGAGAAAGCTCCAAACTTCGAAACCATTCTATCCAAAATTTTCTACAATTTTTTTTTTGCACACCACAAGTAAGTATGGAAAATTGTTTTCGCCTTTCACTTGTATAGCAGCTCTGTGTTCGAACCAGTGCAACTATAAAACCAGAAATGATTGCAGACAAGTTTGAAATGATCATAGAGTTTTTAACTTCGAAATACGCTCTTTCCTTAAATTTTTTATTTATTCATTTTTTTTTTCTTATAACGTTCTGGAAAAAGGCTGTCAACCCCCGTATGTATGTACCTACACTAAAACTTTAAAAGCACAGTCAAAATTTCAATCTCAAATTTCCCCGAAATGAAAGGAGGGCGGACTTCGGTTCTGTCCTCTAAAAAATCTGGATAGTAGTGGGGTCCTACTCGCCCAGGCACTGGGATTAACCTTTGACCAGCATCAAATGAAACTCGTGTCTGTGCCATCAACGACCCAGTGCGCACAGCGCGTTGGTATTTGTCGCAATTAGTCGGTGGATCCAAATTTTTTGCTTTTACGTAACGTGTCATGTATTTTTATATCTAAAACAAAGTTTTTCTGGATTGATAGTGTTCTTCACGTCTTCAAAGGGGTTAAAGTGCGGAGGAGATTATCCACCTGGTTCGTAGCCAATTTTTTTTTTTTTCGACATTATTTTGAATTTGGATTGAAATTTATATTGCTTTCAAGTATTATTAGTGATAAATATTTGTTTCCTTTCAGTATCTTGCTTTCTGCGTGCTTATTACGTGTAAAATATTCTACACTTTCGGGTCTTGAAATAATTTAACTCTTTGTCAACAACCCCAATAATTCTATAATCTCTAAGCCCATAGTCTTAGGTGTAACACCCTGAAAGTACTTTTCTTCATCTTCATTGATCGCAAAATTATGAATTTTCAAACAAATTCCCATGTTTTCATGGATTTTTGCAAAAATTTCCATTTTCCCGCAAATAGAACTTTCATGAACATTCGATTTTGGTGACTTTTGTATTACAATGCACACTCCACACTCTGACAAGCAACCCTGATTTTTTTCCAATTTTTTTGAAAGCCCGGAACAGTTTGAGAACCTGGAATGCCCCTAAAGATCCATAATGTTCACACCAGAGGTCTTAAAAACATGTCTACACACGGATGGTTAATTATTAACACAGTTCTACACTGTCTATTCGAACATTTCGCCATTGAGAAACTCGCATTTTCCTCAGGTAAACGACGAGAACCTTTCGTTCTATTTCAGGTATCAGTCTAAGGGTACCTATACCAGTGACTAAAGGTATGCTACACGCAGTTTTGTCTCGACCAAAAGAAAACCTATTTACCCTATACTGTTCACCGCGGCACCCAGTGAGTTTCCTGAACTTGCTAATTGGTGGTTGGAGTTTAGTTTACACGCGTTGGCGTCGGTGTGCTCCGAGGGTGGGCCCATGCCGAAAGATGAAGGCTGTTTTCCAGGGTGACAATGCGGCTCGTTATTAGCCACGGCGGGGGTCTCTGTTGTGGTATATACGCATCGTTCCGTTCCAGAGACGTCCTACCCCAGCCCCTCTTCTCTTATTCTATAATCTACAACTACCTTTAGCCCTCCATCGAAAAACGCTGACCGAAAACGTCTGTCTGTCTGTCAGTCTTTTACCCAAGCAGACAACTGTGTCATTCCAATGCTGAGCCTCATCCTTAATGCAATGAATGCTGTCAATATATTGACCATCAATATTACGTCTTTTATCGTTTACATATAGGGCATCCCGCTTCGCAATATCCGGTGATGTATGAGTTTTCTATGTACAGGTGTATGTGTGTATACTTTATTCTGACGAATGGCCATGGATTGCAGCGTAGATCAAGCAGACTCAACCAGTTGTGTAAAAAAAAATTGATCAAAAAATAAAAAAACTATTTGAAAACATTGATAACAAGACTGGACCGTTGAACGCTATTCATTTTATAGAATGGTTATTCACTCCTGAGATCAGCTGTACAGTTTGCTGTGAAATCAGTTGGAAGTCTTTTAAAATCGCAATATAACAATTCGACATTTTATATATGTGGTCATTCCAAATCGGCTGAAATCGGTCGAAATTATGATCATAATCATCTGACATGAACTCAAATCAGAATAGATCAATCAAAATCAGATAAAATCGACTGGAATCAGAATTAGAAATCGCTGAGAATCATGACGAAATCAGATTATGTAATTATGTTACTTCGAAATCACTCAATATCCCTCATATAGTTTCATTTGGAAATCGGTTGAAATCGATTCAGATCTTATTGCAATCGTATAAATCATCTACGACGTTTGAAATAAATTAGTGTTGCTCGAAATCGGTTGAAATCACTCGAAAAAGAGATCTGAATCGTATGTGGAAAACAATTTAAAATCAATCAAAAGTCGGGTAGAATTTGGTGTGATAGTACAACGAAATTATTCTGAATTCAATATGAGATCGTCATCAGAAATCACCTGAAGTCACGAAACCATTTGTGCACCAATAGTCTCAGTATATTACAATTATTGAACATTTATGAAGATATTTTCAAAATTTGTAAAGTTTTTATCAATTCCATTGATGAATTTTTCGTATTTATAATATGGCAACAGATAACTGCAGTAAGTATGGATTATATGGTACTCGAGGAGTAGTTACTCGGCTGTAAAAATCAAAGATTGTTGGGAATTTCAATCAATTTATGATTTTATGCGTCATATATCAATCTAAATCGCATGATACATCGAATCGAATGCAATATCGTTCAAATGATTTGTAAATTGGCTTGAAATTACCTTCAAATCGGATGAAATATGTGAGCGGAGTCATTGAATCACTGCAGCTGCAGGGATATAAGATATACAGATAAGAGAATCAGTGTGAATAATTGCTCGCAATTAGTATAATTTATTCAAAAACTGAAACTGATTCGTAAAATCAAGATGGTGCAGCGATTGATTTTACTGTTCATGATTATTATAGATTACTGCGGAGTAATTTTGGAATTCTTTTTTATCCCATTCGACGGAAATATCGATAAACTAGTTTACAAACTTCAACATTTTCGCATACCTTAGATTATGAAACTCTTATTTTCTTATTCAGTTACCTTCGACTAATAAAAAACGGTAGTTGAAAATTTTCTATCGCATCACATTTTGCTACTATACGAAGTAACTTTTTACATTTTGCCTAACCGCGTTAATTACTTGAATTCAAAGTTCAATACTGTAAAGTTTACATATTAGCAAGTGATCTAATTTTGTATAAAATGTCTCACAGATCGTTTCAAGGGAAACTGATCCAGCCAGTTACAAAAAGAAGAGTAAAATTAATCATTTTCAATATTTGTTTCGTTTGTTAAGCCATTGTTTTTTAGGCACTCTGTAACCTGAAAAAAATTGATTTCATTTATCCAAAAGTTTATTTGAAACTCTCCGAAAATGTCTGAATTTTTTTTAGTAATCCTCGCAAACTGTTCCGATTTCGAGAAATCATTTAAAAATGTTTTAAAGTTTCGCAATCTTTAGAAACGCACAGAAATTCGTTGTTCAAAATATATTTCCACCGGGGGGGAAATAATTGCCAAACGTTTTCTAAGGTGTTGATCATTTTGCTTATGGTGATAGAAGACCAAGATCCAAAATTCACAATCCGCGTTTATCCATGAACAGTTTTTAACGAAGGAGAGTGTTTTCGGGAGTTGAGAGTCTCAAAAATCCAGACGAAGGCCTCGACGTGTCTCAGAAGCGTGTCTATGCTGACTCACGTAAAATCCCTGCGGAGGAGAGCTCAGCTGGCAGAGTACGAGGCAGAGTATGACGACGAATCGAGCAAAGAAGAAGAAGAAGAAGAAGAAGAAGTAGAAGTGGAAGGTGGAGGTGAGCGCAGCTGGCTGCAGTCGGTCGTTCTCGACCGACCTGACCCCGTCGATCCCGTTCCTGAGTGACGTCTTCATGTCCCGCACCGCGGGGCATTCCTCGCGCTCATTGTCCCAGCACCGTCGATCCGACGGTCCCCGGGACATCGCAGCCCCCCGTCGGCTCGCACTCTTCGCTCCTATTCCTCGGCTCTCGCTCAACCTCGAGATATCCACAAGTTACACTATGAGATACGGCGGTGAACAACAGCAGCACAAGCATCAACCAGCAGCAGCAGAAAAATATGTAGAAGGACGAAGACGTTTGTAAGTATTTATATTTCACTCGGAATTATCGCTTCACGGACGTGTCACTCAAATTAAAAATCCATTGCCGTTTTTAATTCATTATTTATTTTTATTTTCATTTCTTCGTTTATACTTTTGTTTTTATTTCTTCTTCATTTTTATTTTTATTTGTGTTTCATTTCTTCTGGTTTTTGCAGTTTGTTTGTGTTTTTTTTTGTTTTTTTCTTCCTTTTTATATCTTTGCCTAATTTCCTTTCATCCTTTTTCGGCGCGCATTCTCCTACCCGTATCGCAAAAAGTATCATAATAAAGATCAACGCATCACAGAGAATAAAGCACCTAATTTGTTTATCTAATTTCGATGGATATTCATTTATTTATTTTTTGTTTTTTATTTGTTCATAAAAATTTGACTTCGGTGCAAGAAATTGAGTCGATTTATTTGAATCCCATTAGATCAAAAGCAAAAAAAAAAAAAACAAATTATCTCTCCGCGTCTTGTAATATGTAAATAAATATTGAGATACTGCAAAGTCATATTGCGTGATCTGAAGAAAGATTAGTAGAATCCAAAACCAGAAATATCGAAGATATGAGAGAGAGAATCAAAAGATATGAATCCTGATGATCCCACTGTGACATTGAACATTTAAACGCACAATTATGTTTTGAAAAATAATTTTTCATTTCTTCCACGATCAATAATTCAATTTGTAATCCTGTATCATTTTTGCTTTCTTGAGCAACGAACAAAAAAAGGTACAACAAGCATATTACTAATTAGTGCCTCGGAATTCAAATATGTATAGTCCCAAATTATAGTCCATCCCAAATATAGTATCCAACGATTACACAGCTCTACAAAAAAATTTATTTTTTTTGTTGCCCTTGCTATCTCTGCGGATTCTTGTGACTAAGAATACGTAACTCGCAAATAAAGTCATTAGTGTACCAGATCGGCTCTAGTTTTTTTGTTATTGGGGTGTGTCTTTTCCAAATAACACACAGAAAAAAGTCTGATGAGAAGTATTTCTCTGAAATGTAATATCTTTTTTACCATTTTTGCCTTTGATGTAAATGAACTAGCTACTAAAGTAAAATAATCAACATTAGGAAGGTCTGAATCAATCCAGTCGAGTCACTGGGTCACACCAATGACTCCAGTGGATTGATTTAGACCTTCCTAATATCAAAAGTTCGAGTGATAACTGCAAGATGTACAATATAAAATAATTAACGGTGTGTTTTTCAATAAACTTTTCATAATCAGAATTATAATCAAATATTTCTTACAAATACGGCTTCTTATAGTATAAAATATTAAAATTGCGATTATTTAAAAAACTAGAGCTAATCTTGCAAAATCATTTGTAGTTCCGTAATTGTTAGCATAAAATCATCCTAGAATCACTCTCATACCAAGGGCAACAAAGTCACTGTTGACCAGTGTTATAGTGAGCTAATTAGACGTTATAAAGAGCTAATTTTTCACGTTAACCACAGCTATTTTTTTTTTCTCTGCCCCAGAATAATCAGGTGAGAAGAAGCTACCCTCCTTTAAAATAGAAGAAAATAAAAAAAAAGTTTTGTATATATCTAAAACTGCTTCCACTAAAGCAATTCAGAAGTATGACGTTAAACTACTAACAGAGTGAGTAGGTAGGTAGGTATATAGGTACTTCATTCTACTCGCCTAGGTTCGAATCGATTTCGTGCGGGACAGTGGGCCAGAAGTGAAAGGGGCTGAAGGGAGGCCAGAAACTTGATAAGAGGTTGACGAGGGGAAGGTTGAAGGGTCCTACAACCAGAGGTCACGTCACGAATCCACGAATCCACGAAAGGTCGTTCTATTGTAGGCCGAACTGTATTATCGAGAACAGGGCAGGTAGATGAACGTAGAGAAACGCAAAAAAACGTTAAAAAGAAACAAAAAACAAAACGATACTACAGTACCTACATAGTAGCTGTATTTCGCTGACCATACTCCTTCCGATTTCCGTTGTATGTATATCCATGACGGTGTTATTATTATTATCAACGATGACCGCAACATTGTTCTGCAGATCGATTCCACAGGGAATCAAATCAACCACGACATTTGATTTGATTATGGAGTACGAAATCCACCCCGGAGAGACGCGACCACTGTATTACGCTTGGTCGTTTTACTGTTGATTTTAGTGTTTTCGAAATCACCACCGTATACCTGCATTATTTTTGTTATTATTGAAACGATGAGCAATTGTCTAACTAAGATTTCATGAAAGTTCAATAATCTGCAATTACTGTCACCAAGTGATATAATATTCTTTTTCTGCACTGCGGTAATTGGTACTTGCAGCAAAAGACTGGAGGATCAATTAAATCTGTCAAAAATATAAAATGACGAAAATTTCAGATACGACTTGTTGAATAATTGTTAAAAAGTAGACGACCTTGGTGCGACAAACCGCTTTGGACTGATTGAGCACATTTAAAAATCTTTTCGAAGTCATCTGGTGTCGATTAGACAAGCCGACTACCTAACTGAGTAGTCTAATTCGCCAAGGATCGACCTGCACACGTCAAAAATCCGAATGTTTTGAATCTCAGTTTGTCTTCTATACATTTTTCCAATGCTTACGTTATCACTGAACAAAATATAGTACATATATGAATAACGGTTTGCGTACGTTCATATTCATACGTATGTACATCCGTCTGTATACGGTCACGGCGGCATTTTGGGCGCTGATGATTATTACCGGAGATGACGGTGCACGGTTTGTTCATGATGCGGCTGATCCGAGAATATATATATTCTGTACGCGAGGCTCTCGAATAATGGCGACTGCTATAACAAGTGAAACTGTTTCTCTAAAGAAAAAGTTCAACGGTAGACACCATTGTGCCATTGGTTATACGCACTTCTTATTCATTCTTGGTATTATATCTATACACATACGTATGTGTGTGTATCTACAGAAAATATATACCCTATATATGTGTACAGGGCAAGTGATCAGCGCTGCGTTAATTGGCGACAATTATTATAACTAACAAACCATAACTTGATTCCACGAGCTCGATGAAGAGATCTGACAGATATTTCATCATTTCACGAGATTGAAAATTCAATACAATAACGTCGTCTTACGGTGTATGTACTAGGTGTACAGACACGTACAGCTTTACACACATTCTTGTGGTCATACACTGATAATGATCAGAGAAAGTATATACATAATAATATCTTTTGAAGCAAACGGAAATTTCATTTCACTGATCATATTGTGTAAATGAAAAATACTAAGGTGAGAGATCAACGTGGCGAAATGTGATAGACGCTCGGTGTTATCTTGATTGGATTTGACAAAAAGAAAAAGTACAATGAAATGAATAAGAACGTTAAATGTTTTTTTTTTTTTTTTTTAACGCGATTTACTCGAATCCAATGTAAAGATATCGAGTACTCGTATTACTGCTCGAGTATTAGTCAAGTTGAGCGAATAAATTGAGTTGAAAAAAAGTTTCCTCTCGTGAACATTGTCGATCGTTTTGTTTTGCGTTTCTTTTTTGTTTATCCGTGTGTACGGAATTCGGCAATAGTAAACGAAACCGAGAGACTCGGTAAAGTCTCTCGCCAAGTATACATTGAAAAAAAAAAAAAGTAATCGTTACAAGTTATCGAATTGAAGAATCAGAAACAAAAACACATACGAATGTAAACAAACGACGTTTTCGTTGATCTAATATCATATTGCATTCGTTCATAATATAGTTTTACGACGGAGTAAATGATCATAATATGCGGTATAAAAATAACGATTCAAAGAATAAATCGTAAACATTTTGAAGTTATAATTTTTGGTTTTTCTTTTTTTGCCAATAGTCACGTTCTCCTCCCCTCGTCAATCCCCTGATTAATTACACCAATACAATTACGTGTACATACAAGTTTGGCTTGAGTTTTACGTATATACGAGACCACTCGGGTATTAACGTACAAACGAATATACAAAATTGTACACACAGCCTGATGTAGTGTATCATATTTCTTCTACGTACATTGTACCTACACAGTACACGCCGTTATAGTGATCAACGACAGATGTCAACGCCTCGAATAATACTTACATAAATAACTACGTATATCGCAAAATCTCTGTATCAATATATATTGTATATATTCGTTATATACGAAAACTATTACAATAGAAGTATACGCGCACACACAACCCTGTGCACGAATGATCGTTGTATATCTCATTGTCAAACGCGCGAGCGTGATCAATTTCTGTTGACATTTTTTTTTTCTTCTTCTTTTCTTATTTCTATTCTACGTATTAATCCCGTTCTATATTCATATATTGGATATATAATTGTAAATCCTGACTCTATAATATTGGGTATCAATTTTAATCGATCACGTACGACTATAATCAATCAACGATCAGGTTCTATGGTATCGATAATAAAAAAAAAAAACGCGGGAGGTAAATTCTCGTTTTAAATAAAATGCAGACATTAACCAACGACTATGAGTATACAAGATATGCACCAATTGTGTTAACTCACCGTTTCAGCGCGGCGTGCGCCTGCCCACGACGCGTATTCTAGTGATCCCTTTCTCAATTCTTCTTGCACGATGAAAGAACCGTATTAAGAGCGTTTATTTTCCACTCGTATATATTTTTTTTATTTGTTCGGTGTGTTATTTTTCGTTAATAGTATCACTCGCGAAATGTCAACCGCTCACGGTTTGTGTCTAAGTAATTTTAAGTTACAAGTTCAGTTCCGTTCAGTTCAGTTCGGTTGAGTAAGTAGTATACTACACCCGCGACTCCGTTGACTATTTGAAGCTTTCGTGTATACGACCAGTCGGACTACGTATAAGACTCGCGCACGCCTTTGTTGTGTAAACAAAACTAGTCGACGATTATACATGTACGTGTGCGTGCGTACATTTGGCCTTTACCGATATTCGTTGTAATGCTAACGTAAACGAGACGATGATGTTACCGAGTTATTCTATTAAATTATTCAAACAACAACGGATATGGATATTAGTGTCGCGTTTTTATATTATAATTAAACCGCTGAACGCCGTTTTGTGTATAGATATGTAGCGCGAAAACTAACTGGCAGTATGCCGTTGTTCCGTAGCAACTGTATAAGAAGTCGTCGAAACTGAAATCGCCGGAACGCTCTCCTCAGCTCTCTGGCGATCTCGGTTAGGGCAGTTCTCGATTCGGCCGTTACGAGCGCTGCTGTTGATAGCTCGCGCAACGACCAGCGCCCAGGAGGCAGGGAAGCCCCGGTCTCTCCCCGCTCATCCCCACCCAATAGAGACCGGCAAGAGATGATATTAGGCTGATAGCGTAGCCGCGCGGCGCGCGCTGCCTAAAATATTCAGAAAGCCGGGGAGAGGTCGATGCTCGGATGTGCATAGAACGGCGCAGCCAGCCTCTTGCTGGACCAAAATGGCCGACCTCCCGGAACCCGATTGGTCGACCGGAAACGAGCAGGGCGTTAGCGACGCTCCCAGCTTTACAGCTGCGCGTTGTTCCCGATCGGAGAGCGTTTCTCGTTGTAACGGCATCGTTTACCGAAGGGTACGGGAAACGGTATGGAGGAGGAACATTTTATTTGGTAAGGTGGGGGATTTACCGTCTATCAAAAGAGGAGAGAGCCTTTGTGATGGTTATTGTTTTTGTTGTTGTTATTGTTGTTGTTGTTGGTGTTTCTGTTATCAGCGGCAGAATATAAAACGAGTCGCAATGCGTAGATTTATATACGTAAAATTGTGTGCATAACAGGAGCAATGATTATTTCCCAAAAAAAATATCAGAATTCTCTTCCTTTCTATGGAAATGGAATGTGCTGAAGAACTGATGAAGGGTGCAACCGTTTGCGAACAAAATCGTCTATCTTCACCTTTTTTTTTTCACATCGAATATACAGCGAACAACACATCGTTGAGTACATTTAAATTTTGTACCTTGGAACTTAGAACGGAGAAAATTTGTTGTTCCAAAATCGCATTTTGTCTCCAAAGACAAGGATGACATAAAAATTACGATGTAAAGTTGAATCGTGCATATCGTACAGTAGAGCATATATGCTGACCGTGGATTATCTTTGAAGAGTATAATTCTTTGACATCCAAAAATTAACAATAAATAACCAGGAGATTTGCGAGTCTTGAGGATCTCGGGCTACCTCACTGTACCCGCTTATCTTTTGTGTTCACCCGACACCCATCCCTCGTTTTTACTTGTTATTTAAGTAGATTTACCCGTTTACTGACTTAACCCACCAGGTCTGCGTGAACTGCTTAGCTGTGATTATCACGGCGACCATCAACCCTGCTTTTCGGTCTCTATCTATTTTGCTCCAGTGTTTATAATAAACACAGGGTAACATAGATCCAGGATTAAATAATTACACCTAAAGTATAGCAAAATCTTTTCAAAAATCATCCTATTCTCATCTCGAAGCTCTTTAGATGAAACCGATCTGAAGAGTCACTGCAGTTGAACAATTATCGTAGCTTCGATCAGTAACATTTTTCGATTTCATCTGCTGTCATCTTCCACGTCATACACAACCATTCTAATTGCAATCATTCTAATTGTATAATTTTTTTATAAAATCTCATCGTACTGAATGATCCTCCGCTCAAATTGAACCAGAAAACACCAGACATACACAAAAACGTATCAACTATTATCTGCAATGTCTATGACTCGTATTTCAAAATGTTGATGTTGTTTTTATTGGCGCAATATCCACACATTTTCGCGTTCGTGTACGTTACAACTACATGAATACATGGACATGTAGATAGGTATATGCACGCATACATGAACATACCTGCAGGGGTCAGAGCTTCGCATTATGGTCCATTCTATTATGAGGTATATTCGTTCCCTGCAGTCTAGGCAGGCTAATATTTCGCATGACGAACATAAACGTCACGAGAGAATGGTCGTGTCAAAATAGGGTAGGTAACGAAATCTGTTTCACTTCTTCTCCGCTGCATCTGGAATTGGTATGGATCGCGCCTCTCGCGTTGTCAATCGGCTTTCAACACACACAATGAACCAACAAGCTTGCACAGCAAAAGTAACAAACAACGATCTTGAGACGGATCGGTGGTCGTGTTACTGAAAACAAACTCCGATACGCTGGGGAAAATGCAACAGTACCAGAGTTTACAGTCACTGTCATTGCTTTCCTCGTAATACTTGTGGAAATTAATGACATTAAGCAAAAAGACTGTGCTTCTCGATACACATCTTCCAGACCTATCGACAATCTCATCTAATCTTCGGGTCGAAACTAAGGCACAAAAAATTTGGGCAACAATAAGGAATATGGAAAAATTTTGATGAAGGTAAGTAAACTATAAAGTAACTCATTGTCGAATCCCATCCCTTCGTTTTTGCGGATTGAAAATGTAGCTTTTTCAGTATGCAGCTTTGGAACGTCAGGAGGTCACATCGTGACGTCGTGGTGGGTAGCTTCTGAAGTCGACGAAGGGGGAGGATCTGAGGGCGGCTAATCCGGGCGTCGAATGTTTGACAGAATAATTTTCACCTTATACAGAGCCAGCATTATACGCCTTTTCGTTTCGCCCAAAGGCCCCGCGCATTGTCGCCAATATAGTATATAAGCCTCGTCGTCCCACACCCGGCTATTCTGATATTCCGTTCTGCGGTGTCGTCTGTACCTACTGCTGTTGCCACCCTATTCTCGTATGGCTCTGTGTGTATACCTAACACGCAGTTAGCACAATGTCAGTTTGTCCCCGGTCTGTCCGTCTCTTCGTCACTCCGTCTGTCACCGATCCTGAAAAACCCCTTCTATGATGTACTCGCAATTCTAGAAGGTCCCTTTCCCGGGTTCCGAAGTTGCACTCTTTCGCCTAACGACTAGAATGAAAATTTGTACAAATTTTCCTCAGCTGTCATCACGACACATGACGTTCAAATAATAGGGATCCATATAAAATTTGAAATCCTGAGAGTCTAATATCATCCAAACCAAGGTTAGTTCGTTCTTGTATCAAAATCCGTTCATAATTATGCGTTAGAATGTGATAATATTATTTTCTACGGACCGTTTACGTATAAGCTTTTACGACGGCCATCGGTGTCGTACCTATACGTACGATTCGAATTTCGAATCCGACGACGTCAGTCACAGAGAATAGAAGAAGCAAAAAAAAACGAAGAAATAGTGGACGGAGAAAGAAGGAGAAAAAAAAAGACTGAAAATAAAATAGAGGCTCGTTGGGTTGTCACTCGACACCAAATCAGACAGAATCTGTCAAAAAACTGTCATCCCGGTACAATGCAGGAGGACTTTGGAGCCTCACTTTAAGATTTTAACAACGCCCTTCCAATATCTCTATGTATCTACACACAGCTATACACGTACGGATTTCTATACGTATATTTAGATCCTTACGGTGTGGGTGTATTTCAGGCTGCACGTTAGGTGGGCCCGACTTCTATATATTTGACACCTTCCAGCCTAATAAAATAAAATACCCCAAGGAATGCGGTCTCGCCTTGGGAGCCAAAGTTTTGTTTCTGCGCCAGAGAGACGAGATCCAAGAATGTCCCCGAAAGACACATCGGATCACTGCTATATCCATGGACCGTTGCTGGTCCAGTGAACGTGTTGATCTCGCAAAAGGTTCCCACTCGAATGACTGAGCCAAACGGAAAATCGTATCGGTATTCGTGGTTCAGATTTTGTCAATTCCAGCACCCAAATCGGTGCTCAATGCGAGTCAAATCTGATCATCTCGATTTTTGTCGAGGAAAAACTTATTTCACTTGGTTGTAACAGATCAGGCTGAAGCTGTCGATAATGAGACTCAAAAAAATTTGAAGTTCTTACTCCGTTTTGGAAATTGTCTGACGGACGTTGTAGGAGCTGAGAAACGACAGTGTTGTACACGTATGTAAATTCTTATCGGAGAAAAGATGGTCAGATGATCGTCTATGGTTCGACATTCGTTTCCTGTGATCGTTGAGCGATAGCTGCACGGGATCGTGGTACCAGATGTTTGCCTTTGTTTGTGTTTAGACAAACTGTAAACGGGAGAAGAGATGTACAATCTGGTCAATTGGAAACCCTCATCATGGCTAAGGGGCGACGGATCGACCCAGAGGGCCTAATGGACTTGCTTTCAGTGGTTGACAGACGACGAGCGCAGTGACTGACTCGTCAAAATTCGACCACTGTGGGTCACCGAATCCGCGGAATCCATCAACTAGTTTTTTTTCCCTTTTTTCTTCTTCCTAAAGCTTGTTATCTAACGATTCCATAACCGAGGTTACACAGTTTTTAAATTATCTTAGTCCGTTACTAAGCTGAGATGCATTTTCGTGGTAAAACCGTGGAATCTCGGACCAGCTATAATGGTTTACCTAATATTTAGATCGTGATTTCAATTTTTTTCTGAGCGAATTCACTCTTTCTCGCTCAATTACTATATGGTTCAGTAACTGACTCAATGAATGAATGAATGAATGACAACATACGAGATCATCCGATCTAAGGCGGAGTGGAATTAATAGCCATACATTGTAAATTAATATTACATATATTTATACCGTGGGTATAAAACAGATGAAAAGTTGACAAGCATGCACTTTAGTGAATCAAAATTTGATTAGTCTTTTCTCCTTTTTTTCATCTTTTGTTTCATCTCTTGTAACGATTCCGACAATTAAAAAAAAAGAAAAAAAAAAAAAAAAAATTTGAATGCCAATCGCATTAGCAATTCTGTCGTCGAAAATACAGCTAGTCAATTTGGCAAGGGCTCTACATTATCAACGGATCGTTGATGATACCGCGTGTTGATGTGTGTACAGAAAGTCAATTTACAAATTGATCTACATTATCAACGCTGCTGATAATTCAGTCTTGACACTTTGGATGTGATTTGCATTACCGACAATTGAAAATTGCCGATAATATCGTCGGTCAGTGCAGTCTGAAATGAAAAACAATTTTCGATATCATTTGCATTGTTAACGATTATCTCGTTATTAATGCGGCCAATCAATTTGGCGAGAACTCTATATTACCAACGGATCGTTATTAATACCGAGTGTCCTATGATGTACAAAAAATTAATTTTCAAATCGATCTACATTATCAACACCGTTGATAATACAGTCTGGGAACTTTGAATGCAATCTGTATTATCGACTATATTCTATTGTCGATACTACAGTTAGCCAGTGGTAAGAAGTGATTCCAACTGTGGACACAAACTACGTTAATAACGAATTCTAACAGAATAAAACAGTGAGTTAAGGGGCCATTGAAGACCCTCATCGCCCAGAAAACGCGGGGAGCCAAAACTCCTGCATTACTTGACCGACCAGAATGAAATTTTGAGGATCGATGTATTATCTTTGCAGAAAGTGGAGTAATTTTTTACGATATCAAAATTTCGAAAAGAAACATTCAAAATTTAAAAAAAAATCCTCAAATTTTGAAGACTAAAAAATTACTCCACTTTTCACGTAATTCTTCCAATTAATTATCTTTGCATAGTTATACCATTGAACATATTAAAAGTCCTCTGACCGCTATCTGAGATGCTAATCCAGACGATGAGTGTCCTTAATAGTACCATGAGATCTCCAGATACACAGAGAAGACGAAGCCGATTTGTGACAAAATTAGAAAGCCCAGCTGTATCCATATTAAACACATGTTCGAATTCAGATTCAAACGAATAATTAATATTATAATACTTTCATCTTATTTACGATAATAGCAGATAGATTTAATGCTTCCTGGCCATTTATTTTATACCGCATGTCCATTTGAAAACCTCCACGAAGAATGTCTCGAAAACTAAAAGTCACATCAGAAGATCTTTTGAAAGTTGCTTGGTTTCGAGAGAGAGAACCAAAATGCCACTATTCATTTTTCATTGGTAGATGTTTTCAAGGCCCCTTGGAGAGAAACCCTGCTTTTCCATATGGAAACCAATATTTTTCGTTACCGCATCTTATTTTACATACCAACAAATAAACAACTTTTGTGGAAAAGATTTTTTTTATCTGACCAAATTTTTTAAAGATATTCAACAAAATTACGAGATTTTTAGATTTTTGAGAATTTTTCCACTCGGCATTTTAACATTTTGAAGGGCAAATTTCGAGATATAAAAAGTGATTAATTTTACGCAAAGAATGTGGTGAAATTATCATGTCTTGTTCACCTTTTACCAGCGTTAGTTTGCAAATATTGTGCCTCGTAAAAGCCTAAACATTAAGCGTTGCAAAAATTCCTTAAGTATTTAAAAAAGTACCCATTGGATCAAAAAATTGGGTTTCCGTTTAAACGAATAAAAATGACAATGAAATGATCTCGAAAACATTTTGTAAGTCAAAAACTAATCACGCGACCTTCTTTTCTCCTACTCAAAACCAAGCAACTTTTATTTGAAATATGTTTTCATCCATGGCGTTTAGTTTTCGAGATATGCTTGTTGAAAGTTTTGAAATGAACAAGTATTTTCGCGCGCTGAAACGGACGATTGAATTATTATTCACCAGGACCTGTGATCGGCAAACCGGTGTAATCTGTAATGCTGATCGATGGATGATAGTGAAATAAGTAGTACAATGAAAATAATGAATTGAATATTTCTATTATACAATTCTGTTATTCCAATTTACAAATATTATCCTCAATTCCAATTTCAAGGCATCTTTCCTTTTTTTTTTGTTAATGAGTGGTAAATCCAAACGAAAAACCCGGTGTCGTTCAACGATGACACGTCGCACGGCACGTGACTTAAAGAACCTTGAGAACACGATAGAGTGGCTAATTTGCAAAAACGAATTATTAACCTTCTCATGCGAAGACGATCACTTATCGTCGAGTTCTTGCTGGTGTTGGTCGAGCCAGTTTATTGCCTAGAGACTTAGTTTATTGCTCGTTTTGTTCGATTGCATATCGGCTGTCTACCCGAAGTATCGTTTTGCTGTTCGTCGTTTGCACGTATCGTTAATAAGGTAAGATTTTTTATCAGAATTTCTGCTTTCAGTTTGAATTGTAAGAACAGCGACCCGGTATACTTGCAGTATTACATGTTGCAATTCTGAACTACAAATTCAAAGTATATGAGGTTGATATCCGTGGAAATGAGGCACAAGCCGGCTCAATATAATTTTTTTTCAGTGAAATTTCAGGCAATTTTTGATATTTCACGTTTTTAACGTTTTTTTGAGTATACTCGAGAATTTAATAGTCTCACAGAAAAATTTTCAATACATTTTTCAACGTAAATTTTCCGCCCTTTTTATTGGAAATATTTTCATATACCGCCGACAGTCGGAAGTTCAAAATACATACGATTAAACCTTCTTCCGCAATTCCAAATTCGATTTTTTTTTTGCTTCGTTTATCAACTCGAAATATTCCCTTTGACTTGTGAAATTTGCAGATTGGGCAATCACATACATGTGGTTAAAAGAAATATTTCAAGTTGATGAACGAAGCAAATACAAATCGAATTTGGAATTTGGAAAAGTGTTAAAGGGGAAACCTGCTTATCATAACGCTACAAAAAATTGATTGTGATTTTCAAAATTACTTTTATACGTTCTTGAGCTGTTCATTATTGAACTATTCTCAAAGTTTTGAAAATATCGACGCTTTTATTTCCATTCAAGCAAAGCCTGAGAAAATCACAATTTTTTTAAGCAATTATAATCTTGGTTCCCTCCTTAAATCTAATTGCTAATAGTAACGTTCAGTTAACGAAAGCGGGACTGAACATGAGCCGGAATATTGACATAGCTGTCTCGGGTTTTCTTCGAGTCGACTCTTCATTATATTGATAAGTGGGTGACCCCATCCATCATTCTTCCGCATGTACATTTACTTGGCCTTCAACATGTATGTACAGCTTGACAATTGAGCGATTTACGACGAAAGAACAAATATTGGAAAAATTACGTAGACTATAACTTACATAACTTATTTTTTTTTTCATCGGCATGAAACCAACTGACACAGCCCTGGACACAGTCAGATTGGCAAAAATATAAAACATAACTGGTGAAAAGCGCACAATTGATTATCTTGGCATAGTTATACCATTGAACATATTAAAAGTCCTCTGACCGCTATATCTGTACGGAGATCTGCACCAGATCTGCGTAGATCTACGTGGAGATCAAGGCTAAAAAAAAAAGAAGACCACCAAAGCCCCAGACACAGTAACAATAAAAAATTTAGAGATTTGTAATTTTCTATCACAGGTTAAATGCATTGCTCCCCTATTTCGGCAGATTGATTTTGTCTCCGAGTTCTGCTAGGAGGAAGACTGGAGCTCGTCCACAACCGTTATTCCCACGGATCGATCGCAATGAATTTTGTACTTGTCCTGTCGTTCTTAACGGGGCTCTTTGGCCCCTGTATCTCCGACACCGTAGAGGAATCATACCCACGTGTCACTACACCACTGGGAGTCATCGAAGGTTTCTACAATACTGCCTTCAAGGGTCGGAACTACGAAGCTTATGAAGGAATACCTTACGCCCAACCACCGGTCGGAGACTTGAGATTTGAGGTAAATCCTTGGTCATACTTTTTTTACACCCAGGTCCTATTCGTCTCGAATCTAGAATCGCAATCAAGCAATTGAAAATTGCCGATTATCCGTTCAGTGGACATTATTTGTGAGTTTTGAACACAGAAAAAAAAGTTAACTTGAACCAAGAAAGTGATTAGGAAAATCAAAATTATCCATGACGAAGTAAGTATTTTCTTGAACCAAGGAATTTCCTTAATTCAAGAAAATTTTTTACTCCGTCAGGAATGATTTCGAGCTTCCTAACTATTTTCTTGAATCAAGAATATTTATCTCTAGCGGAAAATTTTTTTTTTTTCTGTGAACGTATTAGTTGCCGATTTTTTCAGTGTCACGTCGATTTTCCACTCTCGAAATAACACTGTTGCATATAAAATCTAATCTTGGTGAGGAATAACGGAAATCATCAAGCTACAGAATTTTTCTTGTCCAAAAATTGGCCAAAAATAGAGTGTGCATTTCCTACATCATAGTAGATATAGCGATTGACTGTGGAAGCTGCGATTTTGCAGGTCCCGAAAAGCATGTCAGGGTGGTCGGACGTCAGGATGGCGAAAGGGCCCGGTCCGGCGTGTCTGCAGTATAATTTCCTGCAGAAAAATTTGAGCCTCAGGGTAGAAGGTTCAGAGGACTGTCTTTACTTGAACATTTACACCCCTGCGCGGGTTGCGGGCAATAGTTGCAGCAAGGTAAACGGTACAGAAGACCAATTGAAACCAGTTATATTTTTCATTCACGGAGGGTCCTTTATCCTCGGATCCGGATCTCAGTACGGGCCTAAGTACCTACTTGATAGAGATGTCGTACTGGTTACGATCAACTACAGACTGGGACCACTGGGTAAGCAGAAGCTCGTTGAACGGGTAATATTCACCTTGTAATGGCCTTAGGACCTGATTACTCGGATTCATTTGAGTAACACAATCAGGTAAAAATTGTAACTCGTAAGCAATCAACTTTCGATGCGTTGGACACAGTCAAAAGAAAGAATTTGTCGTAGGGATTCAGGTAGACTGCTGAATGGATTTGAGATATTTTTTTTTCTATGCATACCAACTTTTACATTGATTCTTGTCCTAGTAAATTCATAAATGATGAATTCAAAATATTTATTCAAAAAGGGTATTGGATCAAGGTATTTTGACCGTATCAAAAAATTCTATTTTCAGTTGCTACACACGCTTCTCTTGTGCACCATCAGATACCCAAACGTCTGAAATCCAGGCAGTGGTCTACCCGAATCCTTACGATCACAAATGCTTTTCTCTTCTCCACGTCCAACACTGAAAGTCGATGACTCATAAATACGAAGTTTCTCTCCGATTGTGCTCCCAAGGACTAGTGAACTTCTTTATTGGAAGTGGACGATTAGAGGATTTTTTTTTAAAACCCTGCATGGCTATTCTATATGTTTATAATCTATGCACAGGTTTTCTGAGTACGGAGGACGAGGTAGTGCCCGGAAACATGGCCCTGAAGGATCAAGTGATTGCGTTGCGTTGGGTCAACGATAACATTGAATCCTTTGGCGGGGATCCATCGAGAATCACACTGTTTGGTCAGAGCGCCGGTGGCGCGAGCGTGCATTATCATTACTTGACGAATCTAACCGCTGGCTTGTTTCAAAGTGGGTACATAAGGTTGCGGTACAAATCACATAGTTAACCCATCCGGGACAAAGTCTATTCTATTTTTTTTTCAACAAATTCATCTGTAAGCATCTTCTTTGAGGTCTTTTGCACCATTCAATACGATCCGACGTCAGTTTCGATTGAGAAATTCAAAATGACAGACGAAAATGAAAAAAATTCGAAATTGTGAAATTCAAAATAGCGGATCCCAGTTGATGAACCAATGTTTTTAATTCAGCTCAGATTTGACGAAAAAATCCAATTTCTCAACGTCTTCTCGGATCTTCGATTCACTACCTTGAATTCGCAATTTCGAGATCAGATTTGCGATAATTGCGACTTGAAAAACGTCTGCAAACCTATTACCATCAGAATCGCAGTACCTTTGACATTTTTAACGGCCATTTCGAACTTCTCAATTCTTACCTCGAATTTGGATTTAGCGATCCAATGAAACCTTGAGGAATATTTGCAGGAGGAATGTCGTTGAGCGGTACCGCACTGAACCCGTGGGCCCGGAATAAAAATCCGAAGAAAGACGCAGAGAAACTGGCCGAGATCGTAGGATGCCCCATTAACGACACTAAAACTATGGTCGAATGTTTGAAGTCTCAACCCGGGGATGAGCTCGTCAATTCGTTCGACGAGTTTTCGGCAAGTTGCACGGAGGCGATTCGTTCATGGAGTAAGAAGAAGGCATATCGTCCTTAAGCAGTGGGCCGCATTTTGCCTCGGAGATATGCCTTCTTCCTATTAAATGGATTCGTTATTGACGAAAATAATATACTGATAGAACGTTTGAACAAATGTAAAATTACCGGGATTCTAGGTGTCGGATGTCAATCCAACCCACGCGTGGACACCGACGGTCGAGAAAGCGGGTGGTAACTTCACGTTCGTCGATCGGCCACCAATTGACATCCTTAATTCTGGCGATGTACAAGATCTACCCTGGGTAACGGGCGTCGTTAGTGAGGACGGTCTATTCCCGGTGGCAGGTAAGAGATCCTTCATCATTATTATCAATGTACTTGCTGCAAAAGTCTCGTGTCATTATATTCATAATGACGTGAAAAGTTATAATTAAAAAGAATCTCTTCCGTTTTTCAGGTTACATAGGCAACGAGTCGCTCTTTTTACAGTTGAACGATAGTTGGGAAACGGTAGCGCCTAAGATACTTTACTTCGACGACCGTATTCCGGTGGAAAATCAAGCGGAAGTCGCTAATTTGATAAGGGAACATTATCCAGCAGAAAGTCCGATCAGTAGGGAAACCTTTGATTCTATTGAGCAGATGTATTCCGATTGGTTTTACTTCGACGCTACTGCAATCACTGCGTTGAAACAGGCTCAAGCTAACGAATCTCCCGTTCATGTGTATTATTTCTCGTACAGAGGAGCTCACAGTGCTTCTGAAGTTCTCAGTGGTAGTAGCGAAAATTTTGGTAAGTTTAGAAAGTCAAGTGTCAAAAACAAAACCTTTTCCGTAAATATCTTTCATATTAATTATCGGTGTTAATTGCTTGCACCGTCTAGGAGTCTGCCATATCGACGACCTTGGATACCCAATCGACGCTCCGTTGTACCTCGATCCAACGACGACAGTCGAAGACCTACAAATGCAAAATAAGCTGATCGATTTCTGGGTATCATTCGCTACCGATGGGTGAGTGTGATCGATAGAAGAAGATAGAAAATAATTCAATAAAGTTTTGCAGATTTTTCTAAGTTTGTTAAGTTTGTTCAAAAAAACTTGAAAAAATGTTTTGAAAAATAGTTAAAACCATATTTTCACCGTCAGGTATTCATACGTTTCATTGAAACAACTTTGATCTCGATTTGTGTGAAACAATTTTCATTCTTTTTTTGTTCAATAATTTTCTGAACATTTTCGGATAAACTCTGAAAAATTCACAAAATTGATTTTTTTTTTTTTTTTTATTTAGCCGTTTATTTTTTACAAATTTTCCGTAACTTTATCGAGAAAGCCCGTTTTCAAAAATCTGAAAAAATTCTCGACAATCCAGGGGATGACATATGCCCCCTATTACAAATGCCCCCCCCCCATTTTAAGATATGTGGAAAGAATTTTTTTTTCTATTTTTCTATTAATTTTAATTTCTAAAATTGAAATTTACCGTGTCACAGAGATAAATTTGGTTTATAGTTACGATTTGATCCATACGATTCCTCCACTCACACGATTTCTTTCAAACGAGTCAGAATAGCTTCCTAGGAAGCCAAAACGTCGAGATCTGATGAAAACTTGATTTCCGAAAATCGGACCGAAACCAATAACTTACCTTCTTTGTGAAAATTTAAAAATAGGATTACTCTAATTGGAAACTGAAAAAGGGAATGTAGATTTATGAGCCCGTTGTCAGGACCAGCCTAAATCTGCACGTAGAAAATTTCAGCGCCAACCGTAGTGACAATATTTTTTATTTCAGTACTTTGGACGTGGACATAGATTGGCCCAGGTTGAACCCGGCATCCCCCTTGGGAGAGTTAAATCTTCTGCACATCAGGGGACCGGAGAACGTCGCTATGGAAAATACCACAAACTTTGGAAACATTGAATTCTGGAAGTCCCTAGGTCTTCATGGAGATATGGAATGACCGACGAACATTTACGTTATTTTTGGGTATTGTTTTCAAATGAAAACAATTTTTGATTTTCTGTCAATTTCTCATCTAAACGGTGTCCATTGATCTGCAATAATCAAATTCAAGTGTGTTCGAAAAAAAAAAAGTTTCCTAATTATTTCACCATAATGTCCAGATACCGTTCACCGTTTACCGTTATCAGACAATGAGAATTATTGTATTGATGCTGCAGCAATAAATTCCCAGATATACCTATAAATAATGACTTCGTTATTTTCCATTCTCCCCCTTCCTGCGACTCTTTATTTCAGATGTTAAATAAGGTGAGCGAATTTTAATAGTTTTAAGAAAGTACGATCGATTAGGACTGGGAAAATTTCGAAAATCCAAAATAACTTTAACATATACAGACTCGCATAGAGACATATGTACATTCCTACAACTAGATGCATGCATGCATTGGGACTCGGTGAGTTTGAAAAAGAGCTCAAGTGGGACTGGGCGAGTTAGGAGACGTTGTCGGTTTTCACAACCAAAAATTTCAGCACACCTCTTCGGGTCAGATGTTCTCCTGAATACCAGGAGCAATTTTCGACTCAAAATTTCAGAAATCTAAATATTCTAAGCACAGAAAGACTCGCA